>SJYV01008710.1:1065224-1244839 GCA_006410875.1 Neotragus pygmaeus
AAAAAGGCAAAATGGTTGTCTGAGGAGGCCTTACAAATAGCTGTGAAGTGAAGAGAAGTGAAAATATAGAAGAGAAGAGAAATAGAAGAGAAGTGACAGGCAAAGGAGAAAAGGAAAGATATACCCATTTGAATGCAGAGTTCCAAAGAATAGCAAGGAGAGATAAGAAAGCCTTCCTCAGTGATCAATGAAAAGAAATAGAGGAAAACAGTAGAAGAGAAGAGTCTAAAGATCTCTTCAAGAAAATTAGAGATACCAAGGGAACATTTCATGCAAAGATGGGCTCAATAAAGGACAGAAATGGTATGGACCTAACAGAAGCAGAAGATATTAAGAAGAGGTGGCAAGAATACACAGAAGAATTATACAAAAATGATCTTTACAACCCAGATAATCATGATGGTGTGATCAGACATCTTTGAATGCGAAGTCAAGTGGGCCTTAGGAAGCATCACTACAAATAAAGCTAGGGAGGTGATGGGATTCTAGTTGAGTTATTTCAAATCCTAAAATATGATGCTGTGAAAGTGCTGCACTCAATATGCCAGCAAATCTGGAAACCTCAGCAGTGGCCACAGGACTGGAAAAGTTCAGTTTTCATTCCAATCCCAAAGAAAAGCAATGCCAANCTGCTGGAGATCAGTGGAGAAATAACTCCAGAAAGAATGAAGAGATGGAGCCAAAACAAAAACAATACCCAGTTGTGGGTGTGACTGGTGATAAAGCAAGGTCCAATGCTGTAAAGAACAATATTGCCTAGAAACCTGGAATGTCAGGTCCATGAATCAAGGCAAATTGGAAGTGGTCAAACAAGAGATGGCAAGAGTGAACTTTGACATTTTAGGAATCAGACAACTAAAATGGACTGGAATGGGTGAATTTAACTCAGATGACCATTATATCTACTACTGTGGGCAAGAATCCCTTAGAAGAAGTGGAGTAGCCCTTATAGTCAACAAAAGAGTCTTAAATGCAGTACTTGGATGCAATCTCAAAAACGACAAAATGATCTCTCTTCATTTCCAAGGCAAATCATTCAATATTAAGGTAATCCAAGTCTATGCCCCAACCAGTAATGCTGAAGAAGCTGAAGTTGAACGGTTCTATGAAGACCTACAAGACCTTTTAGGACTAATGCCCCCCAAAAGATGTCTGTTTCATTATAGGGGACTGCAATGCAAAAGTGGGAAGTCAAGAAACACCTAGAAGAATAGGCAAATTTGGCCTTGGAGTACAGAATTAAGCAGGGCAAAAGCTAATAAAGTTTTGCCAAGAGAATGCACTCTCATAGCAAACACCTTCTTCCAACAACACATGAGAAGACTCCACACATGAACATCACCACACATGAATCATCATCAGATTGATTATATTCTTTGTAGCCAAAGATGGGGAAACTTCATACAGTCAGCAAAAACAAGACCAGGAGCTGATGGTAGCTCAGATCATGAACTCCTCAAATCTAATATGTTTAATTAACCTCTTAATGTCATTAAAATGCTCCAATAGCAGAAGTTATAAAAGCAAAATGTTGCTTTCCTACCCTCTTCCTCTCCTCCTTTCTTTACTCTTCAATGTGATCTGAATATATAGTATGTGTGCATGATAAGTTGCTTTAGTATAGGTGAGAACAGATGAAATTATAAAACTAAGCAGAAGTCACCTCATAAAAAGGAACAAACACCACCCTGACCTTTGTACCGACAGCCCCGAAGTGCCATACTGGACTTTTAGCAGGCTAGTAAGATGATCAATTAGTATTTCATAAAAATCCCTTAGGCAAAAATACGGAGACTGGATTATTGAAAGACCAGGACACAAGGGAACAATTGGGAGTTTTTAGTAATATTCCAGGAGAGGAGACTAGAGGGCCCAAGTTATGGCAATAGAATTTGATATTTTAAAGATAGGTCAAATACTATCCATAATACAGAGGATAAAATTTTAAAAATATGTACAGGATTTCTTATTGATTTATACATGTGGTGAAGGAGAAGGAAGATTCACCTTGATGTTTCACCTATAATGCTTCCATCTGAAATGAGAAATTGTGGAGAAGATGGCACTTACCAAAATAAAGAATAAACGTGGAGGCAAACAATTAGAAGGAAAGATGATAACTTTCCTGTTAGGAAAGATGTCTAACTTCTGTGTTAGACATAATAAAATCAGAGTGACAGTAAAGTGTCCAAGAGGAAAGCCTAGTTAACAGCTAGATGTGTTCATTTACAGAAACAGACTTGGTGGCCATCTCAGAATAAATCACTGCATCAGGGTTTTACTTAAAATCACACCAAACAAAGAATTAGAATTAAAAAAGACAGAAGTCAGATAAAGGACCCTGAGGAACATGTAATGGGCAGGAAAGACTAGAGAAATCTCAAGAATGTATAATGAAAATTAGGATAGAATCATATAACAAAGCCAAAGTAGGATAGAATTTCAAGGAAAATAAGTGGTTATCAGAGTCAAATGCTACAGGGATGAGTGAACAGAAAGAGCAGGAGACATTGCTATTTTATCACTGATCTTATTTAATAAAGGCATGTGAGACAGCACCTTATCCAGAACATTCACAATACATTTCCATGAGAAAAAGTAGATCTTTTTTAGGAGTGTTGAAGAGAAGCACATGAATGTCTTTCAAACAATAACATATTTCAAATTCTTAAAAAAAATTTATTAGGGTGTTCAGCCAATGTAAACCATACTTCAAAAAATTTTGCTTACAGTAGACAGTAACCTCATTATGTTCTCCCATAAAATCCCACATGATAATGTGAAAATAAATCACTATTTCCATCCATATAATGTTGTTTTTGTCTTGCCCAAACCTGGGAGCTCATTTCAAAGTAAATTTCCTAAAGGAATATAAGATATAGATAGATATAGATAAAATATAGATAAAAGGGGGCTTTTAAAAAGCAGCTCAAATAATGTTAACCAGATTCTCTTGCCTCTCATCAAAGATTTGTTTGGTGTTTTGTTTTTTTTTCTGTCTCTCATAAATTCTTAGGAGGGCTACTATTAGTGGCAAGGTCAACTTTGCCTTACCGCAAGTCCCTAATGACTGAATTGGTAACTTGATACCTGAGAAGTCTTTCGCTGTCATATATCTATCACCAACTCTTCAGAGGAGTAAGAGAATATGATGCCTTACTAGGACTTGGCCAAGTTAGGGGAGAGTTTCAATCNCTTTGCCTTACCGCAAGTCCCTAATGACTGAATTGGTAACTTGATACCTGAGAAGTCTTTCGCTGTCATATATCTATCACCAACTCTTCAGAGGAGTAAGAGAATATGATGCCTTACTAGGACTTGGCCAAATTAGGGGAATCTTATTGAATTCTATATTGCATAGGGGAAATGTGATTGTTTTGTAGCCTATAAATATATTGCCAGGCTATGCAAGCGGCAAGACATCTCACTCTAGAAAGTCAAATGCTGCAGTGTGTCACTTTCAAACTTCTCTCACTGGTCCCAGGGAAAATATGTACAGATTTCAAATAAAGTTATTTAAAGTAGATTCTGGTGTACAGACACCCACGTACTCCAAAGTTAAATTTTCCAGTTACACTGTCTCCAGTCAATCTGACCACTTCAAAATGACAGGCAAGTCAGTCAAATAAGCAGTCATAGTGGGCCAAAAATCTGTCAAAATGGTTTGCTTAACTGGTGATTACTTTTTGACTGACTTGAGCAGTCAAGTTAATCAAAACAGTCAAACCAGCTTTCCCCTGTGAACAGTCTTAGCTCTTCCTATGTTAGTAGGTGTGCCCTGTTTATGTATTTGAAGAGTTTTATCAAGCTACATTGTTTAAGAGAAACAAGTCAAAAAAGTTGTGAGTAACCAGTTTGACAATTAGGGCTCTCCTCAGAGTTGGACCCCAACATCAGCACTGGGGAAGCAGGCTCATGGGGCCTGCTGAGGGCTCCAGAGGGTGGCAAGGGCAGAAGCAGACAAGGGAAAAGCACCGTGGGAGCAGGAAGAAGCCATATGTCCAGCTCCTGACATTTCTTGGTTAGAGGACTGAGATGTGTTCTGACAGGAGAATGGGCTGGTTGACCTTTTGAAATTAAATAAAAACACTTAGAAAGAATCCAAGGCAGGGTTTAGTGATATAGGTATCACTATTGACAACAGTTTTTGATTCTTGGTGTAAGTAGTCATTTCTGTGAGATGAAAGATAGGCTTTAAGGATCTCCTAAAGAATCTGCCTGCAATGCAAGAGATTCAGGTCCATGGGGTTGCAAACTGGTGGCTCAGCTGGTAAAGAATCCGTCTGCAATGTGAAAGACCTGGGTTCAATCCCTGGGTTGGGAAGATCCTCTGGAGGAGGATATAGCAACCTGCTCCAGTATTCTTATCTGGAGAATCCCCATGGATAGAGGAGCCTGGAGAGCTATAGTCCATGGGGTCACAAAGAGTCAGACATGACCGAATGACTAAGTACATAGCACATTTCTTCTATACTAGGGCTTTACTTTTTTTAAAGTCATTTCCCAATTAATAGTTTTATCATTTAAAATCATCATAATTCCTAATAATAATGTTAATAAGTATATGGCTAAGTCTCTAAATCCCCATTCTATGTGGGCATTGAGCTGGGTGATTTACCTTTACTTTCTCACTTAATAATCCTGAAACACAATGCGGTGTATGAGGTTTACACATGAAGAAATTGAATTTCAGTCAAATTACATGGCCTATCTGAGGTCACACAGCTAGTTATGACAAAGTTGGCTTTCAAATCTAGTCATTTTGCTTTAAAACCTATGCTCATTCTAATAGACCATGTTTCTAAGAACCTATACTATAGTAAATATCTCATTAGTAATTACATATTTCTGTTTCTTCTGGAAAAGAAGAGAAGCTGATATTGTGGGTTTGGGACTTTCTAGAGAGAAACATTTGTCTCTTGGACCTCTGAAGTAAACCATAGAAACCTCAGAAATCAAACCAGTCAATCCTGAATGAAGTCAACACCGAATGTTCATTGGAAATACTGATGCTGAAGCTGAGGCTCCAGTACTTTGGCCACTTGTTGTGAAGAGCTGATTCATTGGAAAAGACACTGATCTTGGGTAAGGTTGAAGGCAAAAGGAGAAGAGGGCAGCAGAAGATGAGATGGTTAGATAGCATCACTGATTCAGTGGACATGAATTTGAGTAAACTCTGGGAAATGGTGGAGGACAGGCAAGCCTGGCATGCTACAGTCCATGAGGTTGCAAAGAGTCGGACATGACTTAGCAACTGAACAACAATAAAGGAATCAGGATGATTGTACACTGACCTGGCATGTCCAGATCTCATGTTCCCCCCACTTTCTACACTGTCACTTTGAGTTCCAAAAATTTAAAAAAAAAATTAACTGTCTGGAAGACAAAACACAGATTCCAAAAGAGTTAGACCTAGAAAGGATTTTAAAGATTCGTTAAGTAAGAAAATAGGAGGTAGAAGATCTCATTAATTGAAGACGGCTCCAGAATCAATTAATTGTGTAAAAACTAAGCAAGTCTATACAATCAAAATTCTTTCATGGCATATTCTTGGGTAATTTTTCTGTCATTGATAGAAATAGTAACCTCAGAGAATAATGTACAAAAAGTCTAAACTCTGAAGGAGCATGAATGAATGATATGTCTGGGGAAAGCCTTTCAGCAAAAACTCAACATACAGATTGTAATCCAACATACAGGATTAACATCTCAGGAGACTTGCCCTAGGTCATTTCATCTCTCTGTGATGCCTCATTCTCTAGATGGAAATAAAAACAGTGAACTCTCTTAAATGTGCCCTATGGTCTGATTAAAGATTGAAAAGGTCTCTAAAAATCCACAGCACTCCCAGGGAAAAATGCTAAATATCATTATAGTTATTACACCAAATGCCATAATTTGGTCTCCTCAGATTCCCTTTTTATGTAGATTCCATCAAACTCTGACTTTTGACTTTTTGCCTCTCTGACCAAATCTCCAATGACAAAGCAAAGGGAAATGTTGAGGCAATTAGTGGGAAATGGAAGCAATTAATTCCCTTTTTTAGTGGAAACCTGGCCTCTGTGAACCAGTTTAACCAAAAATAATCAATGACCTTTCTCTGACCAAACTGAAGCATATCTACTTGATATTTGTCACTGGTTATCCATCTACTGCTTCAACATTAATGAGTCTCTTCACTTTGCCCCTTTCTTTTATGAAATAAAGCCATCTATTCTGGTCCCTTGTTACCTCTACAACTGGTATTTTTGCAAATTTAATGCAGTCAAAGACCTCATTATCCATTTTTAAGCCTAGAAACCACTTTTAAAATAGCTGTGATTTCTGATTTCCCCCAATCCTTGTCCTTTGAACTGTTTCCCCTTCTCTGCTATAAAGATGGGAACTTGTTCAAAATGAGTAAAGTAGAACAACAAAGATAAAGTTTAAATTTTAAAGTTCCCCAGAAAACACTATAGAATTTACTTAGGGAAGATCCCCTGGAGAAGGGAATGGCTACCCACTCCAGTATTCTTGCTTAGTGAATCCCATGGATATTGGAGCCTGGTGGACTACAGTCCATGGGGTTGCAAAGAGTCAGACATCACTGAGCAACTAACACACACAAAACCCATACAGAATTAGATTCAGGTCGCTGCCCCATCACTTACCCACTGGTCACTTTGGGAAAGTTACCTATCCTTCAGAAGCCTCACTTTTCTCAGCAATGGAGAGAGTGGGACTTGCCTTAAGACCATGTCAGGCTCAAATAAGGTGATAAAGTCTTTAGTATATGATGAAAACTCAGTGGATGATAACTCTAGGGAAGAGAAGAGATGATTTCATGTACAATATCTGATTTTGATACTCACTAAAACTCCTACAATGACTGAACACAAGCAGAAGTATTATAGTTAATATTCTACTTTCTTTTATCCCTCAGAAGAGGTCTTAATATTTGAGCTTATGCATTTATTTTATAAATTCTTTCCTTCTTCTAGCATATTATGGGATACTTTACTTGTTATGTTGTCCTTTGTTGCTGTTTGTTTTGTCTTTGGAAAATACATCTTGGGGGCGGTCCTAAGATGGTGGAGGAATAGGACGAGGAGACCACTTTCTCTCCCACAAATTCATCAAAAGAACATTTTAACACTGAGTAAATTTCACAAAACAACTTCTGAATGCTGGCAGAGGACATCAGGCACCCAGAAAAGCAGCTCATTGTCTTCGAAAACAGGTAGGAAAAAATATAAAAGACAAAAAAAGAGGTAGGGAGGGAGCTCCGTCCTGAAAAGGGAGTCTTAAAAAAGAGAGAAGTTTCCAAACACCGGGAAACACTCACTGCCAAGTCTGTGGCGAGCCTTGGAAGCACAGAGGAGGAAAAATAAATAAAGCACAACATAACAGGGAGGAAAAGTAAATAAATAATTAAAACTCACAGATTACGAGCCCAACGGTAACTCCCCCAGCAGAGAAGCAGCACAGATGCCTGCATCTGCCACTAGCAAGTGGGGGCTGGGCAGGGAGGTGCAGGCTGCATTGCTTTTTTAAAGATTTGGCCTGAATGCCCCGAGTGGAACCAGAACGATCTAACTTGGGCTGGCAACCAGACTGAGGGATAGCTACCACGCAAAAAGCTCTAATATAAGACACTGCCAGGACTGCGCATAGAACAAAGGACGGAACAGAATTAGCCGGCTGCAGACCATCCCCCTCCAGTGACAGGCAGCCAGAGCCGGAAGGGCCAGAGAGGGCAATAGCAGCTCCAGAGAGACATTAACTACCAAACTGCAAACAGGCTTCTTTGCTAATTAAGATTTCTTGGGGTCCTGGACAGTCATCATCCACCTGAGAAGGTGCGCCAGTTGGACATCCAAAAAACTGAGCAGCGGGAGAGGCGATAAGTCACAGTGACCACACTTGCCAAACACCTGAGCTACTTGGACCTAGGAAGGGCACAAAACGCAGGCCCAACCGAGTCTGCACCTCTGAGGACTACCTGAGTGCCTGAGCCTGAGCGGCTTAGACCTGGGAGGTGCATGCAGCCCAGGGCCAGCCTCAGATGGTTCCTGGCAGAGCAACCTAGAGCCTGAGCTGTGTGTGCCATGAGCAGGGGCAGGCCCAGCATGGATAAGACACTGCAAGCACATGCCAGTGTTATTTGTTTGCAGCATCCCTCCCTCCCCATAGTGCGACTGAACAAGTGAGCCTAAAAAAAAGTGTCCACTACCACCCGCCTTGTGTCAGGGTGGAAATCAGACACTGAAGAGACCAGCAAAGAGAAGCAGCTAAAACAGAGGGAACCACTTTGGAAGTGACAGGTGCAATAGATTAAAACCCTGTCGTTAGTACCAAATACATAGGAAGGGGGCTATAGATCTTGAAAAATATAAGCCAGACCAAGGAACTATCCAAAAATGAACTGACCCCACACTGCCCACACAACACCAGAGAAAGTCCTAGATATATCTTTACTATTTTTATGATCATTCTTTTTGTTTGTTTGTTTTTTCTTCATTTTTTAAAATTTTTAAATTTTTAAGTCCTCTATTTCTCCTTTAATTTTCATTTTTATAGCCTACTATAAAGCTACCAGCGGTATTTTTCACAGAACTAGAACAAATAATTTCAAGATTTGTATGGAAATACAAAAAATCTCGAATAGCCAAAGCAACCTTGAGAAAGAAGAATGGAACTGGAGGAATCAACTTGCCTGACTTCAGGCTCTACTACAAAGCCACAGTCATCAAGACAGTATGGTACTGGCACAAAGACAGAAATACAGATCAGTGGAACAAAATAGAAAGCCCAGAGATAAATCCACACACCTATGGCCACCTTATCTTCGACAAAGGAGGCAAGACTATACAATGGAGTAAAGACAATCTCTTTAACAAGTGGTGCTGGGAAAACTGGTCAACCACTTGTAAAAAAATGAAACTAGATCACTTTCTAACACCACACACAAAAATAAACTCAAAATGGATTAAAGACCTAAATGTAAGACCAGAAACTATAAAACTCCTAGAGGAGAACATAGGCAAAACACTCTCTGACATAAATCACAGTAGGATCCTCTATGATCCACCTCCCAGAATACTGGAAATAAAAACAAAAATAAACAAATGGGATCTAATTAAAATTAAAAGCTTCTGCACAACAAAGGAAACTATAAGTAAGGTGAAAAGACAGCCTTCTGAATGGGAGAAAACAATAGCAAATGAAGCAACTGACAAACAACTAATCTCAAAAATATACAAGCAACTTATACAGCTCAACTCCAGAAAAATAAACGACCCGATCAAAAAATGGGCCAAAGAACTCAATAGACATTTCTCCAAAGAAGACATACGGATGGCTAACAAACACATGAAAAGATGCTCAACATCACTCATCATCAGAGAAATGCAAATCAAAACCACAATGAGGTACCATTTCACACCAGTCAGAATGGCTGCGATCCAAAAGTCTGCAAGCAATAAATGCTGGAGGGGGTGTGGAGAAAGGGGAACCCTCTTACACTGTTGGTGGGAATGTAAACTAGTACAGCCACTGTGGAAAACAGTGTGGAGATTCCTTAAAAAATTGCAAATAGAACTGCCTTATGACCCAGCAATCCCACTGCTGGGCATACACACCAAGGAAACCAGAATTGAAAGAGACACATGTACCCCAATGTTCATCGCAGCACTGTTTATAATAGCCAGGACATGGAAACAACCTAGATGTCCATCAACAGATGAATGGATAAGCAAGCTGTGGCATATATACACAATGGAGTATTACTCTGCCATTAAAAAGAATAAATTTGAATCAGTTCTAATGAGATGGATGAAACTGGAGCCTATTATACAGAGTGAAGTAAGCCAGAAAGAAAAACACCAATACAGCATACTGACACATATATATGGAATTTAGAAAGATAGTAATGATGACCCTGTATGTGAGACAACAAAAGGACACAGACATAGACAATGGACTTTTGGCCTCAGAGGGAGTAGGAGAGGGCGGGATGATCTGGGAGAATGGCATTGAAGCATATATACTATTATGTAAGAAACGAATCACCAGTCTATGTTTGATACAGGATGCAGGATGCTTGGGGCTGGTGTACGGGGATGATCCAGAGAGACGTTGGGGGGTGGGAGGTGGGAGGGAGATTCGGGATTGGGAGCTTGTGTGTACCTGTGGTGGATCCATGTCGATGTATGGCAAACCCAATAGAGTATTGTAAAGTTAAATTTAAAAATAAATAAATAAATAAATTTTAAAAAAATAAATAAAGACCCTATTTTTAAAGCAAACTTCATATTTTTAAAATAATTTTTGTGACTTTGTTTTCTTCTTCTTTTCTTTAATACTGTATTTTTGAAAATCCAACCTCTACTCTATATTTTTAACCTTTGCTTTTTGGTATTGATTATCAACTTTGTACCTTCAAAAACCCAATCTTCAGTACCCATTTTTACTTGAGAGCAAGATTACTGGCTTGACTGCTCTCTCCTCCTTTGGACTCTCCTTTTTCTCCACCAGATCACCTCTGTCTCTTCCCTCCCTCTTCTCTTCTCTAACCAAGTCTGTGAATCTCTGTGTGTTCCAGACGGTGGAGAAAACTTAGGGAACTGATTACTGGCTGGATCTGTCTCTCTCCTTTTGATTCCCCCTTTTATCCTCCTGGCCACCTCTGTCTCCTTCCTCTCTCTCCTCTTCTCTGTATAACTCTGTGAACATCTCTGAGCAGTCCAGACTGTGGAGCGCACATAAGGAAGTGATTACTGACCAGCTTGCTCTCTTCTCTTTTGACTCCACCTCATCTCATTTGGGTCACCTCTAACTCCCCCCTCCCTCTTCTCTTCTCCATGTAACTCTGTAAACCTCTCTGGGTGTCCCTCAATGTGGAGAAACTTTTCATCTTTAACCTAGATGTTTTATCAATGGTGTGGTATAGAAGGAGAAGTCTTGAGACTACTGTAAAAATAAAACTGAAAACCAGAAGCAGGAGGATTAAGTCCAAATCTTGAGAACATCAGAGAACTCCTGACTNTCATGTTGATGTATGGCAAAACCAATACAGTATTGTAAAGTAAAATAAAGTAAATTAAAAAAAAAAAGAAAATACATCTTAAGTAATTGGTTAAAGGTTGTGTTATATAGTTCACTGGGTATGTTCAGTGGGGCTGAATCTAAATGAATTTAGATACTACTTAGTGAAGGGTCTCCTTCTGAAACAAATAGAAATGAGAATGAACTGACAATATATTTTTGGAAAATTTGGAAAAGATATGAACTATGACGAAAAGCCAAATTATGCAGAGTTGCTTTGTTCTCTACTTTGTTTTGCTCTGAGAGCTCTGTCCTAAAGCAGAGTCCTCCAAGGCTGTTTTCATAGGAGAGGATATATGAGATAGTAATCCCTGGTTATGTTTTGTGCTCTATAAATATGTCATAAATGTGAGATTAGAGATCCCATAGGGAGAAGTAGACAAGCTCCTCCCTTTGGGTTGGGACCTAGATTTCCAATCTTAGAGCTCTCATGACCAATCTAAGTTTGATATTCCTGGAATAAATTCAGAACTATGTCTCAAGCATGGGAGATTTAAACTTTAACACCACCAGACCCCTCTTCCTTCACACTCAAGCTCAGACTCAGCCCTTCATTCACTCTCCATGCTACATGTTAATTCAATTTAAAATATTCAGCAAACACTCCCCCCTCCCAGACACACAGACTTATTCAAAGTCACATGGCAAGTTAGTAGCAAGCTAAAAATGCTGAACGTCTGACTTCCTATTTTAGTGTGTTCTATCAGCTCTAAACCAAGCAACCACAAAGAAATCACTGAATCATTTGCAAATATTTGCTTGGCCCACTGTTTGGGAGCTAATTCATGTTCAGTTTAAGTGGTTACTTCCACAGTGGAAAATGACAGTTCATTGCCTTTGATTTTCTTATGAAGTAAGTTCTGTCATATTTTTAGCAAAGATCTTGTCTTCTGTTCTTGCCAGAGGTACAATCAACCACTTTACAAAGTATTACCTACATACTTGTCCTTGCTGGCTTAAAATACAAGAGGATGCTATAAACAAAATCTAAAACTTATGACTTTGGTCTTTCGTCCCACCAATCCATGTTCCAAATGGCCAGAAATAACCTTGCTTAAAACACAATCAGATCAAGTTACTCTTGTTAAACTCATATAACCCTTAAAAGCATAGCTCTTACGATCTGCCCCTATGTTAATTCTCCAGCTCTTCTTTATGTTATTCCCCACAATGATTCCAAGCTCTAATCAAAGACCCCTGAATATCCCATGCTTTTCACATCTCTGCTCTGATGGAAAGAGCAAATCATCCACCATGTGAAAAGTACGTGCAGGACAATCAGAAGCTTTAGAAGAGGACAAGTGAATGACAAACTGGAGAGAAACATTTGAGAGAATGACTAGAGGATCAGATGTTTCTTAGCCTAACTAAGGAGAAGGCTGAAAGTTTATCAGACCTTAAAATCTAACGGTAAAAATTCTACTGACAAAACTTCTGTTGCAGATCTCAGTAGTTCAGTTCAAATCTATTTGAATTTGCACAAGATCAAAGGTAGCAGAGAATGTCAAAATCCTAGCTATTAAGGAATTCCCTGCAAGCACTAGCTGAGAGCATTACCTGTCTATAGACAGATTTTCAAGACAAATAGGTAGTGATCTAGATTTTTGGAGCATATGGAAAGCTGTTTAATAGAACCAGTTTTCACCAGTGGAGGTAAAAAGAGATACAGTCAAATGCCTGATTGAACAGATAACCCTGGCTCAAATTCTTACTTGGAAATACATGTAAGGAAGCTAAACATCTTTCAGAAATTAGTTGTTCATGAAAGTATAAACTTCTGTATTAGAAACATGTTTGCAAAAGAAAGAATAAAGAAAGGGAGGAACAGAAGGATTCTGTGGCCCGGTGGAAGAAACTAGAAAGTGAATCACAATCTGTTCTAGTACACTGGCTAAGGAGAAGTGTTTCAAGAAAGACAAGAAATGATTTGGAAATACTCTTTCATGGTAACTCTCGGGAATGAAGTAAGGAGACATGGGAATTCTAATTAAAACTCAATCTCTTTCCCAGACTCATTCCCTTCAATTGCCTTTTTTAAGTTCTAATTTTGAACCCCACATGTTCTTTCAAACTTAAAGTGATAAAAAGAAAAACAGCATCCTAATAGGCTTTAAGGTCATTAAGCTCAACCTCTTTCTATATCCTAGGAACAATAACAAAACTAGAACCTAGGACTTACTTTGTTTAACCAATCTGTTCTTAAAACTGGTCATCTAAAGAAATTCTACAACTTTTCTTAATATCTCACTTTTCAATAACATCGATCCCTCAATTTTCCTAATGTTTAACAGATGTGCTAAGTTGCTTCAGTCTTGTATGACTCTTTATGATACTATGGATTGTAGCCTGCCAGACTCCTCTGTCCATGGGATTTTCCAGGCAAGAACACTAGAGCAGATTGCCATATCCTCCTTCAAGGGATCTTCCTGACCCAGGGATTGAACCCACATCTCTCATGTCTCCTGCATTGGCTGGCATATTCTTTACCATTAACTCTGCCTACCCTACAATACATTTGCATACCATTCTTATTTGCTGATAGGCAACGGGACAAGATTTCCATACTCCAATAGATACAATTTAATGGAATTGCAAAATTACCTATCATCAGCTAAATTCTCACAAGCAAAATAACGTCTGCCAATTTTTGTATATCTCCAAACACCTACACACTGACTTACAGATTCCTTAACAGGCTGGAAATTCATATCTACACAAAATTAAGAATATTTTTTAATATTCATTTTTCTACAAAACTACTGTTAAAGTCTCCCCTCATAGGTTATGTTTTCAAAAACACTTGTGATTCTTACACTTTCTCATACATCCTCAGCTATCTATGCTTCACTGACTCTTCTTCCTGATCTTGGCAAATATAATCAATAAAACCTGAGCAACTATTTTGCATTATTCATTTGCACTATTCATTTGTTTTGTTTTAGCCAACAGTGTAAATTTTGCAATCTGCTATTTGTAAACATCACTTCTGTGGATCTGTTATCACTCCACTGCTTAATCTAACATTTTTTACTATAAAGAATTAATCAGATTTGCCTCGGTGAAGAATCTGGCATGTTGAGTGAATTTCATTTTGTACATTTATTTTCAGAAAAATAAATTTGAATTTTATTTATACATTGATTAATAAAGAATCCATTATATTTCCACATGTATGTTTACTGCTTTATTAGTATCCATAGTTATTCTTTAGAATCATATGTCATTAGTTTGTTTGAAACTATTGTATAAAAATATTTTATTTCTTTCAGTTTCTCCTTTTCTTATTTCTCCTTTCTAACTATTCAAACCACTGTTTTCAAAATTATTTCCACTTTCAAAATTACTACAATTTCTAAAAATGTCACTAATGCTAGGATATTCTTGTCTGGATTATTCCATTGACTGAAGAGAAATTTCCATCAGATTTAAATATCTCATATTATTTTGGCTATCTAAAACATAATAAATCCTTGTGTCACAGTCTTTAAAATTAAGCTGATTTTGAATGAACTTTTTTCAATTTGTTTCATTTTTGACATCAGCTGCAACTTCCAGTTCAACAAAATTACACATACATTGAAATATTCTATTCCTTCATAATGAAATAGAAATCTTTTAAGAAAAGTAGTGGTAATCAAACCAAAAACATACAACATGAAAATTATCTCTATTCCATTTGGTTTATAGATTTAAAAAAGTTTTTATTCTCAAACTGGAGATTACAAAGTTTTTATTCTCAAACTGGAGATTACAAAGCCTATTTAAGGTAGCTTCTACCAAAAAGTAAAAGATTTAGTATTAATTCAAAATTTACTTCAAAGTATAAAGCTAGACTTAGATTCACCTAAAATAGAAGTGAAGCAGAATTGTCTGAATAATCTTGATAATGAACTCCATATTCTGCTTCACTTTGTTTTGTTGACACAGCCTGATTAGGGAAGAACTGTTAAGGTTAGTTTAAAGTCTCTTAACTTTAAATGAATTTCTAGTAAATAAGTTACTAAAAAATTATCTAAAATGAATTAAAGATTATCTCAGGTTTATTTTCTTCTCAAAATGTCTATTCCTAATTAAACATTTTAAGATGTTACTGAAACATGGGTTATAATTCATATAAACAAATATATACAAAATATATGTGTATTTATGTGCATATATATACAAATATATATATAATCTTCCAGTCTCTACTACAACTCTGCTAATTATTACAATTAAAAACTATGATTAATAAAGTAATTGAAAGCTATTATAATAAAAAGTTATTGCTTTGGGATATTTGCATCTCTTATACAAATTTTTCAGATTCAAATTTTCATAAAAAACAATAACTTTTGGTGCTTGACAAATAGCATATGCTAAAGTACTATCTGATATTATTTCTGCTCTGAAGAGTACTCATATTTTCTTACCTTTAAAAGCCAATAAAATATATATTGCTAAAATGTAAACAGAAATTAACATTTACTCATAAAATAACATATAAGATGCAATAAAATGTCAAATCATGTTCCAATTTAGTAAATACTCTAGAATATTAAACTGAAAGAAGAAATTGCTTTGGTTATGAAATAAAACAGTGGTTTCTACATCTTGATTAAAATGATGCATTAATAGAGTTTTAGATATATTTTACCCAAATTACAGAAAATCACAGTTCAACTACTATAACATCCTGATACCCAGTGATCATGCAAGATAAAACTATAATTATCAGTAAGCCACACATATCAAAGTAAAGCCGGTATTGATTAGACTCCTCTTTCACAGTTTAAAGTACAGAAAATTAACTTGTCAGTTTGGTTACCTACCAGCAATGATTGGATTCTATCAGTGTTATTACCTTTACAAACAGCAACAAATTATAATCACTCTTCCCATAGCATAAGCACCATGCTAAAAGAGACAACCAAAGTCAACGAGCTAATCATGAATAATGAATAGTTTGGGCTGGTTGGAATCCACTTAGTTGAGGAAAGAGAAAAGAGAAGTGGCTCATTAGGGTATTTCCTGAAACTTGGTTGGAATTTCAGTTAAGGAAGAAGAAATGACACAGCAGTTTCACGTTGGGGACTTCCTTTCTTTATCTGAAATATGCAACCAACTTGAGAAACAGAACTCCAACAAAAGTACTCCACAGTAATGTGGTTAGAATAAAAGCTCTCATTGATCCCATTGCCCCATAATCAACATTTCTTCCCAGAATATGCACAAGCAGTAAATGGTTGTTATCAAAGTAGACTAAGATCCCAAATTTATTGCAACATATTAAGTCTCTCATTTAATATTTCTTCAACAAACCGACCTGCACTGATTTCGTTTTTAAGAATTGCAGTTTTGTTGAGAGTATTAATAGATTTTGAGTTTCTGCTTTAGGCCATCAATTTTCCCATATTTCATACAATCACATTTTCCTTACATATGATTTTGCCCTCAAATTCTAGGATAATTTTAATCTTGTACAGGAATATTTTATCTCCCTGTGTGGATGGAAGATATTTAATTCAGCTTACAAGATTTCTAATTTATTATTATTATTAATATCCAAATGTGATCTATATTTTTAAGGGACATGAGTACCAGTTACTCACTTACTGCCTTTTATAAATGAAACATCTAAAGAAGTCTCATTTCTTTTATCAGTTACCTACATGAAAGTAAAAATCTAAAGATACATCTTTGTTCCTACATTACAATTTGTGCTATGAAATTTTGCATTTATTTTATAATAGTTACATCATTACATATAGTATTATTACTGAAGTTTCATGCAAAGATTACATTCAAATTCCTCCTACCCTTGTGTTTTATAAAAATCATGCAATTAAATCGACATTTATGTTTGTCAAACAGTGAAGGCTACATAACAATATCTCAACACTGTGTCTTCCATGAAGAACTGCAAAACTATTGAGTAAAAATTTTAAAAGTTCTCTCATCATCAATAATTTTTGAGCCATTTTACAATTTCTGATGATGTTCTGATACATTTAAATCTCTTAAGATGATGAAAAGGAGTAAATACTTATTTCAGAGTAAAATTAATTTTGGAAATTAAGAAACACTTTCAAGAAAGAAAAACACTGAGATTGTGTCATATTAGAAACTACTTTAGATTGAAATATAATTTAAAACACATTTGTGGGACTCATAAGTGCTGAAGCTCTATTACTATAAAGGCATACATTTTGGTTTTTGAAAAGTTAGAAATGTATGGATACACACGCCTGAAGCAAAAGTCACCAATGTGTTAATGGTGCTTATATGTTACTGGTATTCCAGTGGAACACTTAATATATTTAAAAATTTTTTGTTTACCTATAGCTTCTATACTTTATATAATAAATATATTTGTTACTTATATTAAAATATAGGTTTAATTTTAAAAATAATTTGTGCACCAAAACATTTAGGGATAGTATGCTACTATGTATGATAATGTGATAGAATAAGAAGTAAATATTTGGATTTCATTCATGGTTCCTGGTTCATGGTTCCTAACAGGGATGAGAGAAGCACCTTTTGTTAATCATAAAAGCCCCTTTTCAACCATACATGAATTTATGTTGAAGAGGTGATTTCATAGTCCCCAAAATAGCTTCTGGATGAGGACTGGTTTTCAGTGGAACCAACCACATGATTGTGCTTAGTTGCTGTGTCATGTCCAACTATTTGTGATCCCATGGACTGTAGCCAGATGCCTCTGTCAGTGGGGATTCTCCAGAGTCCTGGAATGGGTTGCCATGCCCTCCTCCAGGGGATCTTTCCAACCCAGGGATTGAATCCAGGTCTCCTGCATTGCAAGTGGATTCTTTACCCTCTGAGCCACCAGGGGAGCCCAACCATATGATCATTTTTTTTAAATCACAAATTTGATCAGTTTATTCTCCTTAGTGGTAAACATCAGAAACTTCTTACTGCCTAAACGATTCTCATTCCTCTAGAATAGCATATAAAAGTCCTCACAACCAAATCTAAATCTGGATTTCAAGCTTCATCATAAACTTCCTTCTTTCTTTCCTTCTACTTGAAAGTAAAAGTGAAAGTCACCCTGTTGGACTCTTTGCAACCCCATGGACTATACAGTTCATGGAATTCTCCAGGCCAGAATCCCGGAGTGGGTAGCCTTTTCCTTCTCCAGGGGATCTTCCCAACCCAGGGATCAAACCCAGGTCTCCTGCATTGCAGGCAGATTCTTTACCAGCTGAGCCACAATGAAAACCCAAGAATACTGGAGTGGGTAACCTATCCCTTCTCCAGTGGCTCAGCTGAGCCACAATGAAAACCCAAGAATACTGGAGTGGGTAACCTATCCCTTCTCCAGTGGCTCTTCCCAATCCAGGAACGGAACCAGGGTCTCCTGCATTGCAGGCAAATTCTTTACCAGCTGAGCTACCAGGGAAGCCCTACTACTAAGAATTCTGTGAATTCCTTCTACTTAGAATGTCCTAATGCAAGATTCTCCTTTTTTTCAAAGTCTAGATTGTATCTGACCTCCTGTCTATAGGCTTCCTTTGAAACATAAGAGTTAAATGCTCTTGAGTGGGTGAAAAGATGGAACTTTACACATCTAAAGTATAATAAGTATTAAAGTCAGTATATTTTAATTGCAAATAAATTTATAAATTCAATATAATACCCATCAAAATTCTAGTTATATTCTATTGGTATTTCTATTATTATTTACTAAAAAAAATGAAAAACATAGCCAAAATATTTTGAAAATAAAAAATAATGTGAAGAAGGACTTGACCAATGAGATACTGAACATACTGTAAAACTACACTAATCAAAAGAGCTTGCTGCTAACATACAGTAGATAGAAAACTCAAACCTAAATTTTTAGAAATTTAGTATATATTGAAGATTGCATTTCACATCAGTAGGAAACATATTTCCCAATAAATATTTTAAGGGTAAACAGCTTACAAAGTGTTGAAAGAGACAGAAGTAGACAGAGACCCATACTTCTACTACACCAAAAATTTAATTTCAAAATCTTAAAGATATATATATAAAACTTTAAAAATCACCCGCCAAAATGTGACTATTTTGTAACCCATAAAGTAGAGAAAAATATCAAGGAAGTCTAACATATTTGAGCACATACAGAGTAAAACCTCTCTAAAAAAAGAAATATTTCTTAATGACTAACAAAAAAAAACCTGAGGATATGATTTTTTCCATAGTTTTTAATCATATAATAGGTAGGTAATTGTTACACTGTATTATCAAGATTTGATCGTTTATCTTCTTACCTGAAAATATATTGCTGAATTGGATCATAACAGTCTCTTCTTTGATTAGTAATTGTTAGTTTCATGACACTGAAAATTATGTAAAACGCTTAGACTTATTCCAGGCAGGGAGAAAAAGACCTGGGATATTTAGACCCCTAAACACATTAGTCATTGATTTTAGCCTGTCTCCATGAGAAAGTTAAATCCCAAGCATATCCTGCCCAAGTTACACTTTAGCAAAGCAGAATCTGTCATACTGAGGGCAGCCTTCTGACAAACTTCCCTTGAAGATGGTTGGAAGACTGAGATGATAAGTAGTATATGAAAGTGTAGACAGAACATGGACAGCATATGATCTAAGTACTTAGAATTAGTCCTGTCACACAGTACCTATATGTTAGGTACTAAGAATATTGTGTTCTTCACAATAACTTCTCCATCAAAATCAGTACTTTATATATTTGTTTATTAGTCACTAATAAGCTTCTACTGACTGTCTACCTGGAGAAGGAAATGGCAACCCACTCCAGTATTCTTGCCTGGAGAATCCCAGGGACAGAGGATCCTGGTGGGCTGCCATCTATGGGGTCCCACAGAGTCAGACACGACTGAAACAACTTAGCAGCAGCAGCAGCAGCAGACTGTCTACCATGTATCAGGCAGTATGCTACACAGACAAGCTGCTGTGATCCTTATCAAGGAGACTAAAAATCAAATCCAATTTGGAAGATAAATTTTCCACTATTTAAATTAGTTAAAGGCAGAAAAATAGCAATATATGAAATAGCAAACAAAAATGATGTAAAGAATAAATGGATTGTTTTCTTATACCTGATTTTGTGAGGGAAGAGGATATTGAAATGAGAAATGCCACAAAAGTAGAGAATGCTTAGTTTCTAAAATCAAACATATTTGGGGACACTAGGGTAGCAAGAAGTAATAGGCAATATCTAAAATAAATAATATTTAAGTTAAAAACATAAATAGATCATAGAGGGAAAAAAATGCTGTTTGCCAAATGGCAGCTAATGTACTTTTTGGAAATGGACTCAGAAAATAGTTCTACAAGTAAGCAGAAAGCAGACAAGAAGTTAGCATACTAGCTCTTCAAAAAAGAAAAGGAAAAACAATGCATTCATTGTAACTTCAGCTTGCTTTCATAGAAGTCTCAAAGATAAAAGATTATTGGTAAAAACTAATTTCAACACCAATTGATTTTATTCATATATACCATTATGCCCACAAGTGTATTTTTTCTTACCAACAAGTACCCTAGTTTAAAACAACTATTAATTTTTGAAAAACTTCCAGCCTGATAAACCCTGAAGATATCTAACTTCTCCTTTAGAAAGCTAAATTCAAAGAAAAGATATAACTCTCCTAAGAAGTTTGGAGAAAATTTTCAGAATCAATATTGCCATAGAAAATAAACAAAATCAGATATGAGTATATAAAACTGGGATTTATATGTCAAACGGCAACCCACTCCAGTGTCTTTGCCTGAAGAATCCCAGGGACGGGGGAGCCTGGTGGGCTGCCATCTATGGGGTCGCACAGAGTCGGACACAACTGAAGCGACTTAGCAGCAGCAGCCGCAGCAGCATGAATCAAAAATTTCCTTTTACAGAGACTAATATTATCACTAAGTCATTTGCCAAATAATTTATATTGATTATTTGAAAGTGAGATTTCATTACTGGTTTGGAGAAGTGCATAAATTAGAAAGTGAATGGTCCCTGGTTTTATGTGATTACTTCAAACTTTGCCTTTATAGCACTTTAAGATAAACACTAAATATCAAATCTTATCTTAAATTCCAAAATCATATAAGAATTACAGACTACCTAATATATAGGCATTCATCCCACTAAAACATAACACTGAAATGTATCTAGATTTCTATTGCTTCACTAGCACACTAGCAAGTGTAGTATATGTAAATTTTTAATATATCTTTTAAAACTGCATTTAAGTTTTATTTGATGAAAGTTATGATGTCCTTAACAAGAAACACACCAGGTCCAAGGGTTGTGAAACATTGTAAAATCAGTATAAATATACAACTGTAATAGTAGTGCTTTTTCAGTTCTAAAATGCTCTTCTTCTACTTCAATGAACTTCAGAAACATTAACTCATCATTCCACAGTGTCAGCAGAAGTGCATGAGTGCTCCATGAGAAATGGAGAATCAAATGCCTTTCACAAGTTTCTCTGTCCCCAACAAATCAGTTTTGAAGAACAAGGAGTCTCTAGAAACTTTTAAGGCAGTAATATAATTTAATTCTTCCATGATGCCAAGGACTTTAAGATTTCTCTAGAGCTTATATTTAATCTTGGCATACACCAGAGCATTAAACAAGAGCCAGTTCTTCTAAAAATTATCAAGTAGGCAAAATTTGTCTTGAACATGCAATCTCTTTTCTCCCTTTTACCAGATAGGTGCCATGATCCTTTATCATCTCCTTACTTTGCCACCATCTAAAACTATTTTTAGGAAACTCTCCTATTTCATTATGTACTTTATCCACCGAGGTGTAAATGACTAAGACTTAAAATATTCTCTTTCTCCAAAGATTTGCATTTGGAAGGTAGTAAATCCTTAAGGTAAAGAGGGAAGATAAATTCAAAATTGGGAAGGGAAGAATATATATAAAATTCCAGAAATCAAAAATATTTCATGGAGGCTACCATCTAATCTATACTCAGACAAGACAATGTATTTATTATCCATGAAATAAGTAAAAGTATAAAGCTTCTTCCTTTGTAATGTTAGGGAGTTCCAAATGAGATGGTATTTCCCATGATTGACACTACAGCTCCCTAGAGACAAGAGAAAGGGCAATTCTTTTACAGTCTGCAAAAACTGTACAGTTGCTCTCTGCTAGACAAGGGAGGAAAGATATGCTGTGGTAACAAATAACTCCAGAGTGTTAAAAACAAAACATTATTTTATACTCTGTGGATTGAGGCTGGAGTGGGTATGGCAACCCACTCCAGTAATCTTGCCTGAAGAATCCCGTGGATAGAGGAGCCTGATAGGCCACAGTCCATGGGGTCGCAAAGACTAGGACACAACTGAAGCAACTTAGCACGCACGTGGATTTAGGGAAGAGGAGGGGTGAAGAAGGAGGACTCTGTTATGTACAATTACTTAGGAACCCAGGATAATGGAAGGGGCTTCCCTGGTAGCTCAGTTGGTAAGAGTCCGCCTGCTATGCAGGAGACCGCGATTCGATTCCTGGGTCGGGAAGATCCACTGGAGAAGAGATAGGCTACCCACTCCAGTATGCTTGGGCTTCCCTTGTGGCTCAGCTGGTAAAGAATCTGCCTGCAGTGTGGGAAACCTGGGTTCAATCCCTGGGTAATAGGGGTAAAAGAATAATGGAGGTTCCATCTCCATATATGCTTTCAAAACCACTGAGGCAGGCAAACTGTATGCAGTAAACCATATGCACATTCTTAAAGCTTCTGCAGGAAGTGCAGGTGTTTATCATTCATTGACCAAAGCTGTCAATGATCATGTCTACTTCAAAGGAAATTAATTTGCAATCCTTCCATATATTGAGAGAACTGGAATATTTGTCATTAAGACCAGTGACTATAAAACTCTTCTAACAGACTAACTTATCAACATTTTTTTCCCAGGGAATCACTCTTTAGTAAAATTTAGTCCTTCTATAATATTGCTAAGAACTAAATCCAATACCTCAAACAAAAGCTATGAGCTATATTCTGAAACTCGTTATAAATACAAATAAGAAAAGAGAGTAGTTACAGGAATAAGGAATAAGGAAGAAGTGGATTGACAGAAAGATGGAGATGATAATTTTGATTATCATGATTTGGGGAGATAGAAACTAAAATAAAACTTTCTGTATGAATATATGTGTATTTAATAGTATTATTATATTTTTTAAGATCTATGTCAAAAACACCTTCCAGAATCTACCCTCAAGGAGAGAACTGTCATCTTTCAAAAGGAGTGTAAAAATATGAGATACTGCAACTTCATATTTTGCTATTAAAAAAGCATAAAGTTTTCCTGAGGAAACTATAATATTTATAACAACATTATAAATTAAAAAAATAGAATCTGAAAACATAATAAGCTCAGAAATAAAGTATACATATATAAATGTTTTTCTTATTTTCATTTGGAGGGTTTTTAAAATTCCTTTACAGGTTTGAAAAAATACCCATGCATACAAAAAAAAATCATCAAAGCATACTTCTTATTTTAATTTATAATTTTTGGTTGACATTTTAAACTATGATAAAACTACACCCTGGCAAAGTAAAAGAAATAGAAATGGGAAAGGGGAAGTAAGATTGTCTTGTTCCTCAAGTAAGACAGGAATTTTCAAATAATCTACAAAATCTAGATGTGACCTAGACAAAGAGAATAGATTGAAGCCAGGTATAAATGTTCTCTTGGGGATAATTCATAATCATGGGGACAAGAAATGCCAGTGATATTTAAATTCACTTTGGTCAGTAGGTACATCATGATGTGGGAATAAAACAAAAGAAAATGAGACTCATGGGACTTCCATAAAGGTGTCAACAAATGCCAAGAAAATGATGACACTGGCAGGAATGGATATTTTTGAATGGATATTAAGTGATAGTCTTGTTTAATGGATAACATTTTAGGAATTAGCCATATAATTGTTTTTATTTAAAGCTTTTTTTTAAATGTATACAGATGATCCTGAACTTACAATGGTTAAACTTATGATTTTTAAACTTTACCATGGTGCAAAAGTAACACAAATTCAGTAGAAACTGTGCTTCAAATTTTGAGATCAGGGCTTTGCCAGGGCTAGCTATGTGTGGTAAGCTGCTCTCTCCAAATGCTTGTAGCATCAGTTAGTCAGAGAGTTCAGTTAGCCACATGATCACAAGGATAAACACTGATACACTTGAAACCATTCTGTTTTTCACTTTTAGTTCAGCATTCAATAGATAACATGAAATATTTGACAGTTTATTATAGTTTGGTGATCTTGCCCAAAAGTAGGCTAATGTAATTGTTCTGAATATGTTTAAGGTAGGCTAGGCGAGGCTATGATGTCCAGTAAGTTAGGTTATTAAATGAATTTTTGATTTATGATACTTTCACCATACAATGGGTTAATTGGGACATAATCCCATCATAAGTTGAGAAAGACACCACATTTGAAAAAAGAGAGAGAGGATTAATATTCTGTATTAACAAGATTTTTTCATCTCATTTGGGTTCAGAAGAGAAACAGCAAGTTAAATTCACAAGTCAGCAAAGGAAATATCCTTTCCCTTCAAATTTTTCAGAACACATAAAATAGAAATTATAAATAGAAAGACCTGATATTTTAATACTATTTTTATTTTACAAATGCATTTTAAGTACTTCAATTTTATCTATTTTCTCTTCCCAGATTATGCTTAAATTGCTCAGTATTGTGATGGTCAGCTCTGAGTTCCTCATTTGATGATATTGAACCTGGCAAGCACAAATGTGCAGTCATACATTCACAGCACAAAGCCACTAACATCATGACCAGTGAAAACCATCTTACACTTTCCTTACCACATTCCCATCCCCACCTTTGCCATTAGGGACATATATAAATTAACCCAGATTTGCCAGAATCCACGCATGGCTTCTGCACTTGTAGGAATTGTGACTTTTACACTTGCCAGGCGGCTCAGTGGTAAAGAATGCGCCTGCCAATGCAGGAACCACAGGAGACATGGGTTTGATCCCTGGGTTGGGAAGATCTCCTAGAGGAGGAAATGGCAATCCACTCCAGTATTCTTGTTGGGATGATCCCATGGACAGAGGAGTCTGCTGGGCTAAGTCCATGGGACTGTGAAGCGTTAGACATGACTGAACATGTTATTTTTATGCCAAATGTTAAAGAAGTAACATTGTACTGTTCACTTTTTATTTTGTCAAAGTTCAAATGTTAGGATAAATTAAATATACTGCCATGGCTTAGGAAATTTAAAATGGAATATATTTTTTAAAGTAGAGGTTTCCCTCAAGGGAATGTTAATACTTAATTTCCTAGGATCCTTGAGTATCTCTCTTCTGTTGTAACACTGAAATGAGAAGGATATGTTAAATATAATGAAATGTTTGCTAAAACATAAATAACTGGGTGTATCTAGACTAGCATGTAAACATACTAATTATACTGTGTGTAAGCTATATCAGCTGCCTTCTCTTTCAATATAACATTTGTATTTATTACATTTCCCATATGGTAATGCTTCTGGTAATTTTGCTATAACTAATGAGGAAAAAGAAGAAAATTATATATGTATATATACATACATGCATATGGTTTTTCCAGTAGTCATGTATGGATGTGAAATTGGGACCATAAAGAAAGCTGGGCACTGAGGAACTGATGCTTTCAAATTGTGGTGCTGGAGAAGACTCTCAAGAGTCTTGGACAGCAAGGAGATCAAACCAGCCAATTCTAAAGGAAATCAACCGTGAATATTCATTGGAAGAAATGATGCTAAAGCTGAAGCTCCAATACTTTGGCCACCTGATATGAAGAACTGACTCATTGGAAAAATCCTGATGCTAGGAAAGATTTAGGGCAGGAAGATTAAGGGGAAACAGAGAACGAGATGGTTAGATGGCATCATTGACTCAATGGACATGAGTTTGAGAAAACTCTGGGAGATGGTGAAGGACAGGGAAGCCTGGTGTGCTGCAGTCCACTGGTTTGCAAAGAGTCAGACATGACTGAGCGACTGAAAAACAAATCCAACTGAAATGCTACAGAAGGTTGGCCAAGTATTACAACATATAAATACAACTCTATCCAGATTTTCGTTCTAGATTCAAGAAATTTGGGTCACGTGTTATGTGCTAGGTTCTTTCACTTGAATATGGAATACAGTGATTTAAAACTTTTTTAAAAGGTCACATACTTCAGAAATTATAAAGTTAGAAGACTGGAAAATTTACCCCCTTAAAAACCTCCTACATTAAATAAGAAAAAGATAGTTAATAAGTGGCAGTGACCTGCTTGTATCAATATTTCTGAAAATCTATGACAACTAATAGTATGCTGAGAAGTGGTTTTTTTTTTTTTCCTCCTGTGTATGCTGCTGCTGCTGCTAAGTCGCTTCAGTGGTATGCGACTCCATGCGACCCCATAGACATCAGCCCACCAGTCTCCTCTGTCCCTGGGGTTCTCCAGGCAAGAATACCAGGGTGGGTTGCCATTTCCTTCTCCAATGCATGCATGCATGCTACGTCACTTCAGTCGTGTCCAACTCTGTGTGACCCCATGGATAGCAGCCCACCAGGCTCCTGTGTCCAAGGGATTCTCTAGGCATGAGTACTGGAGTGGGTTGCCATTTCCTTCTCCACCTCCTGTGTATGGATCTTGCTAATCATGTAGAAACCGTACTTCATTTTCCAGTTTCAACTCAAAGCAGGAAGGGCTGAGTTTAGTAAAACCCAGGGATTTCACAGGTTCTAGGCTTCCCTGATGGCTCAGTCATAAAATATACCCCTGCAATGCCGGGGACCTGGGTTCGATCCCTGGTTCAGGCAGATCCCCTGGACAAGGGAATGGCAGCACAGTTCAATATTCTTGCCTAGAAAATTCCATGGACAGAGGAGCCTGGCAAGCTACAGTCCAAGGGGTTGCAAAGAGTCAGATAGAACTGAGCAAGTAGCACTTTGACACATATACTCCCTGTGTGGGATGACAGTTCTGAAACAAAGAACACACAGTAACATGGCTGCTTCATAATCAGTCAGTTCCTTAAGCAAAGGGCAAGAGATGCATCTCTCAAACCATATGCAGCCTCTACAACTTCACCTTTTGTTGACAAGTTCATATAAAGCAACAGATCGGGTATTAGAGAAATACAACAGGACAAGGAAAAAACAATAGTTAAAGTGGTACCTAGTAAATGTCACTTTAAAGAAAAGAAAATACAAGCAAACGTATCAGATGCAAAAGTTAGATTTTAGATGTTTATACTATCAAGTCACAGAATATAGAGGGCAAAATGAAAAAAAAATGGCATCTTAGCACAATGAGATGAATAAAATTTCACAGGTACCACTGAGAGTTGGTAGAATGGTATTTTTTTATAGAAGAGAGTCACACAAGATTATACTTGGCTTTTTTTTTTTTTTCCGACATGAATCCACCACAGGTGTACACGAGCTCCCAATCCTGAATCCCCCTCCCACCTCTCACCCCACAACGTCCCTCTGGATCATCCCCGTGTACCAGCCCCAAGCATCCTGCATCCTGCATCGAACATACACCGGCGCCTCTTTTTTAACATGATAGTATACATGCTTCAATGCCATAAATGTATATGATATACATATACATTATGGAATGATCACCATGATCAAAACAATAAACGTATCCAATCACCTCCGATAGTTAACTTTTTTTAAATGCAGAGAACACTTATCAACTCTCAGCAAATTTCAAGTATGCTATACCTTGTTATTAACTATAGTCTAGTTGAAAGTAGAACTATTGTTCAAATGGACATACAAGTTGATTATTAGTTTGTTATTATATCCATTATTAAACCTAATTATGGATGTAATAAGTAATCTATTAAGAGTGGCATTTTATTAAATGCAATTGTCACAAAATTATTTGGAAGCTAGAACTAAACATTAAAAACAAATTCATCCATCTGTGAATCCAACAGAATGCAAGATTCATTCAGGAGTGAGCCAAGGGTGACGGGGAAAACAACTATGTCAATATCTAGGTCAATATACCTCTTCCCCCTCTAATTCCATTAATAAATTTCATTAATTAAATGGGGAAATAGCTGAATAAAGCTCAAAATTATAAAACTGAATAACATATTTGGGTTTCTCTTAAACCTAAAGGTTCATGTTTTCTAGAAATAGAAAATAAACTTCTCTTATGTTGAGAAAGAGGGCTCTAAGTACAAATATATGTACTTTTGTTGCAAAAACTTGAATTTTTTACTCGTTAACTCAAACTGCCTTGACTTCTCATGTTTATGCAAAACAGACTTTTTGGAGAAAAAAAAGAAAGATACTGTAACATCAGAGGAAATCATCAAAGAACTAGTGGCAACATCTTAAGGCTTTTATCAAAGTAGTGAGGGAATGCATTAAAGCAACAATATCTGAAGCTTACATGTGATGGGACTACTAAATTTAATAGTGTGTCTTATGAACATATGTGGATATAATGATTTTTTTGTAAGAATACCTCATTCTGAAGGACTTTTTTCTGAGTAAGAGAACATCATCTCTCAAGACAATTCAGGGAAAAAAAATCTACCAATATTTCATTAATAATAGATGCCTCACACTCTACAAACAGAGGACCAAAGTTTTTGAAAAACTATATGCACTATAAGTGAAGGTTATACAAAGAAGAATAAGCTTATGAATGGTAAAAATCATTTTAAAATTCTTCATTAAATTCTTATGAGAAGATGGTAGCCTAAACATGAATTGTTAAAGCTGAGTCATATAGTACATAAGGGTTTAAATAAAAATAAGGGTCTCTCACCTAGAAAATCTTGCTAAACAATCTATGATTAAATTTGAGGTTTCTATTTACATTTATCAAAATGTGTTAAATATAAACCATTTCTTATTTTTCAAAGAAAAAGCATTAAAAACAGCACAGTTTTACCTATAAGTAATAGTTAAGAACAAAAAGGAAAAGAAACCCATATGAAAATGATTTAACAGAGTCTGACTATTTGAGATGTTGTACTTTAAAAATGTCATGAGAGGCCACCAGTGGGTTCACTCATGCCCTGACAAATCAAAGGTCAACTTCTAATGCATATTCAGTCTACTGAGGCTCATAAAATGAACTAAACATTACTGAGTTCTTTGAAGTAGAATATATAGGTGGGAATCATGACACAATGGAAGAAAACTCTTGAGTGTTATTTGGGGCCTCCTTATGAAAATGAACTATAAAACCACTAGCATCCAATTTCAGGACCCTTAGGTGCCACATAATGCTTCATTATTTTCTCAAAATAAAACTGTAATCTACAATTTCTAAAAGTATATCGTCTAAATTTATGGCAGAATTAGAATCTAAGTCTTGAATGTGAATGATGTTAAACTTTACTCTGAAGTTATAAAATTGGGCCTCTGAACATTAAACAAAGAAGTGACTTGCCCCAAAGAAGAGAGGAGTGAGATTCATTAAACATTCTAAAGTCCTTTTATGATGATTCTCCAACATGATTAGAACAAGGCTTATATGCTATCATACAGTATAATAACGTTACTGCCTTCTAACTGATTCTTCAAGGTATTATATGCAATTTAATGAGAACAGGCATTTACTCTTAATTGGTACTAATTGTATAGCTCCTTATATTCAAAATAGATTTATTACATGCTCTGAAAATAAAATTTAAATATTTGGAATATTCTTTTCCTTTTACAGTGTTATGATTATCAGCTGGAATAGATAAACTGATCTACACTTATTTTTTTATAAAACCGTATTAGAATGCAAGTTTATTTTCACCTGGCTATATATCAGTTGAATATCATCCAAATCTTTAGTGTTAGTTTTTCAGTTTTGCTTTTTTTTTTTTAATTTTGAGCAACAACCACTGGGGAGCACATTTAAGGGTCTAGAAGTTAGGTAATAAAATGAATCACTCTGTTCAGTTCAGTTCAGTTGTTCAGTTGTGTCTGACTCTTTGCGACCCCATGAATCACAGCACTCCAGGCCTCCCTGTCCATCACCAACTCCCGGAGTTTACCCAAACTCACGTCCATCGAGTCGATGATGCCATCCAGCCATTTCATCCTCTGTCGTCCCCTTCTCCTCCTGCCCCCAATCCTTCCAGCATCAGGGTCTTTTCCAATGAGTCAACTCTTCACATGAGGTGGCCAAAGTATTGGAGTTTCAGCTTCAGCATCAGTCCTTCTGATGAACACCCAGGACTGATTGCTTTTAGGATGGACTGGTTGGATCTCCTTGCAGTCCAAGGGACTCTCAAGAGTCTTCTCCAACACCACAGTTCAAAAGCATCAATTCTTCAGCACTCAGCTTTCTTCACAGTCCAACTCTCACATCCATACATGACCACTGGAAAAACCATAGCCTTGACTAGACGGACCTTTGTTGGCGAAGTAATGTCTCTGCTTTTCAATATGCTATCTAGGTTGGTCATAACTTTTCTTCCAAGGAGTAAGCGTCTTTTAATTTTATGGCTGCAGTCACCATCTGCAGTGATTTTGGAGCCCAAAAAAATAAAGTCTGACACTGTTTCCCGTGTTTCCCCATCTATTTGCCATGAAGTGATGGGACTAGATGCCGTGATCTTAGTTTTCTGAATGTTGAGCTTTAAGCCAACTTTTTCACTCTCCTCTTTCACTTTCATCAAGAGGCTTTTTAGTTCCTCTTCACTTTCTGCCATAAGGGTGGTGTCATCTGCTAGTTCCTGGTAAATAGCCAGCTGCTAAGTGTTATTTTCTTCAATATTTTAACTTTCTACATCTGCTGACTTCAGGCAACTGACAGCTTCCCAGTCTCAGGCTTGGAGGTATGATCTATAGTTCCACTTGGAACCTGCCTGTGTAAGATGCAAAATACTCAGCAGGGACAAGCAGCACCCATAGAGAGGTTTCCCTATTCCAAATTTGTTTCCAATGAGCAGTACTGTCCACTTCAGTGGAAGGGTGACCAAATTCTATTTTTCCAGTTATATAAGGAATTACATGGACAAAATATGAGCAAACTAGCACCCTGGATCCAAAATACCCCAGTGTTGTTACAGTGCTGCTTAAAAATTGGCACAGTGTGATGCTACTTAAATCGACCAGATTTATGTCCAACACAGCTATTAAAAAGAGAAGAAATTGTCTTATAGTTATTTATGTGAAAACTATTTTTCTTTGTTTCATACCATAAGCTAAAAGAGGGCAAAAGCTTTTTCAGTTTAATCTTACCATTGTACCCCACTTACAAACCTTTGTCTAAAATATATATACTAGCACTTAATAGCTCTCTGTGAAATGAATGGAATTGACAAATATTTCATACCCTCCATATTTTAAATGCAGCCTAAGTCATCTATTTTTGTTTCAGAAACAAGTATGTCAAAAAATGGCAAAGCATCTGGGGCAAAATCACACTGTAATTTTACATTGCTGAAGTTGTAAAAAACAATGCTCATAGACATAGACCATAACATCTATAATACAATCCTTTGAATTTATGCCTTGTAATCTTATGAAGAAGATCCTTTATTACAATAGAAACAAAAGTAGTTAACACTTACAAAGCACTTATACTGTCTCAGTAAACATACTAAAACTGCACAAATATGAAAAGCTTGGAATGATCTTATTAGAAGGTCTATTATAATCCCCATACTACAGATGAGAAAAACTGAGGTGTAGAGTTCAAGAAAGTGACCAAAGTCATACTTTGCAAAATTCAAGATCAGGAAGTCTAGCTAAAGTTGAATTTTTGTATTACATAACATCATTACCAAGCGATGAGATTTTTTGCATATCTCAAACTATATTCATATAAGCAGTCTGAAAGGAAATACGTTTCTACAAAACTAGACAAACCGCTTGTTTTGTATTAATACACATCTAAGTCGGACACGACTGAGTGACTGAACTGAACTGAACTGAACTGAATGACATTTAAGCTCATGGCATGTGTTTGTATATTCATTTACATTAGCATAGACTGGAGAAGGAGAAACAAGCAAAAGAAGCAGTATTAATAATATCAAAAACAGAGGCAAACCTTTATTAAATATTTTTTAATTTTATTTTTATTTCATTTTACTTTACAATACTGTATTGGTTTTGCCATACATTGACATGAATCTGCCATGGGTGTATACGAGCTCCCAATCCTGAATCCCCCTCCCACCTCCCATCCCACATCATCTCTCTGGATCATNTACACCTGTGGTGGATTCATGTCAATGTATGGCAAAACCAATACAGTGTTGTAAAGTAGAATAAAATAAAAAAAATTTTTTCAATAAATAAATAAAGTGTAATCAGACGACCTGTTTGGGGATTTTTCCCTTGACTTTCTATGTTCATGCACAAAGTACAGTTGGATTTGAAATAGACCGAGATTTATCCAGACAAGAAAAGTGAAGGAACAGATAGATGGACAAAGGATTTCAGAATATAAATAAGGGCATTTTCATGTTGCCAAAATTGCCAAATCATTGGATCATAAAAAAAGCAAGAGTTCCAGAAAAACACCTACTTCTGCTTTATTGACTACGCCAAAGCCTTTGACTATGTGTATCACAATAAACTGTGGAAAATTCTTAAAGAGACGGGTATACCAGACCACCTTACCTGCCTCCTGAGAAATATGTATGAAAGTCAAGAAGCAACCGTTAAAATCAGACATGGAACAACAGATTGGTTCAAAATGGGGAAAGGAGTATGTCAAGTCTGTATATTGTCACTCAGATGGTGACTGCAGCCATAAAATTAAAAGACACTTGCTCCTTGGAAGAAAAGCTATGGCCAACATAGACAGCATATTAAAAAGCAGATATATTACTTTGCCACAAAAGACCATCTAGTCAAAGATATGGTTTTCCAGTAGTCATGTATGGATATGAGAGTTGGACCATAAAGAGAGCTGAGAGCCAAAGAAGTGATTCTTTTGAACTGTGGTGTTGGAGAAGACTCTCAAGAGTCCTTTGGACTGCAAGGAGATCAAACCAGTCAATCCTAAAGGAAATCAGTCCTGAATATTCATTGGAAGGACTGAGGTTGATGCTGAAGCTCCAGTACTTTTGCCACCTGATACGAAGAACTGACTCATTTGAAAATACTCTGATGCTGGAAAAGGTTGAAGGCAGGCAGAGAAGGGGATGACAGAGGATGAGATGGTTGGATAGCATCACCGACTCGATGGACATGAGTTTGAGCAAGCTCCAGGAGTTGGACAGGTAAGCCTGGCATGCTGCAGACCAAGGGGTCGCAAAGAGTGGGACATGACTGAGCGACTGAACTGAACTGATAGGTATAATGTTAATGATGATAATGATAACATAATGCAAACTTTGTTCTAGGAGGGAACTGTTTTAAGCACACATTATATAAATTATTTATTCTTCACAACAGCCTTATGGGAGGGACTGGGGGCAGGAGACGAAGGGGACAACAGAGGATGAGATGGCTGGATAGCATCACTGACTCGATGGACCTGAGTCTGAGTGAACTCCGGGAGCTGGTGATGGACCGGGAGGCCTGGTGTGCTGCAAGTCATGGGGTCACAAAGAGTCNGGGGACAACAGAGGATGAGATGGCTGGATAGCATCACTGACTCGATGGACCTGAGTCTGAGTGAACTCCGGGAGCTGGTGATGGACCGGGAGGCCTGGTGTGCTGCAAGTCATGGGGTCACAAAGAGTCAGACACGACTGAGCGACTGAACTGAACTGAACTGAATTGTGATTTTATAGATGAGTGAACTGAGGTGAAATGATTAAGCAAATTTTTGGAAGTTATAGATAGTAAATGGCAAAGGCAAGATTTAGTCTTTTAACTCCAGGTAGTCTGGCTCGATATACCAATACTTCAATACTGCTATGAACAACTGTAGAATCAATGAAATAAGGAGAGAGTTAAGAACATGAAAAATAATTGTGGAAGGATCAGTGGATTGTAGTTTCCAGTGGAGTGAAAAAAAAAAAAATGCTAGAGCTGTGGGTCTTCAATAATGTTCAATAAAAAAAATTGGAAGTGTTAGTTCAAGAGTGGAATTCTTAGAATTAAAGATTATGAAGGAAGTACATATATTTGAAATGATGAAGTCTAAAATATAATTATGCAGAAGGGTGGTTAACATAATAGAATCACATCACTGGAGGATAAGAGATCAAGAACACAAGAGACCAAAGTATTGGAGATATTATTTACAGAAAAATTGAAATAATGAAGAAAGAACAATTTGAAGGGGGACTAACATAGATCTAGGGGCTCAAATGTTCAGGAATAAAGGGGGCTGAGATTCTAATGGTGACTGATTGATAGGGTTGCCAAATTTAGCAAATGAAAATATAATATGCACAGATACAATCTAATTTCAGATAAGAGTAGATTTTCTTTCAGTTCAGTTTAGTTCAGTTGCTCAGTCATGTCCAACTCTTTGCGACCCCATGAACTGCAGCATGCCAGGCCTCCCTGCCCATCACCAACTCCTGGAGTTTACCCAAACTCAAGTCCATTTAGTTGGTGATGCCATCTAATCATCTCATCCAATGAATACCCAAGGCTGATTCCCTTTAGGATGGACTGGTTGGATCTCCTTGCAGTCCAAGGGACTCTCAAGAGTCTTCTCCAACACCACAGTTCAAAAGCATCAACTCTTCTGCGCTCAGCTTTCTTTATATTTTTAAATTTTCTTTAAGTATGTCCAAATATTGTATGGACATACATATACCAAAAAATAATGTGTCATTTACCTGAAACTTATATGTATAGCTGAGCATCCTATATTTTATCTGGCAATCCTACTAACAGAGTCAGCATCTGAATTCAGATTTTTCCAACTCACAAATTTAGTTCCTAAATCTAATAACATATTTTATTGTTAGTATTAATTCAATCAAATAAAGTAATGAAAAAACCTAATCAAATCAAAATTACACTCCTAGTTTGCTAAATTAGAGCAAATGTATTTCATGATCTTAAGTATGATATTCATATATTAATATATAAATGAATGTGACATTTTATGAAAGTAAATGCATTTTGAAAGCATGAACTGTGATCTAAAAGTTTTATCACTAGTTATGTGTGTAGTAAGATATCAGTGGGTAGGCCCCCTGATGATCCCTGTTGTTAATACAGTTTAGAGAATAAGTTNGTCCCTGGGATTCTCCAGGCAAGAACACTGGAGTGGGTTGCCATTTCCTTCTCCAATGCATGAAAGACTACAGCCAAGAAATTAAAAGATGCTTACTCCTTGGAAGAAAAGTTATAACCAACCTAGATAACATATTAAAAAGCAGAGACATTACCAACCTAAACATCATATTAAAAAGCAGAGACATTACTTTGCCACCAAAGGTTCATTTAGTCAAGGCTTTGGTTTTTCCAGTGGTCAGGTATAGATGTGAGAGTTGGACTGTGAAGAAAGCTGAGTGCTGAAGAATTGATGCTTTTGAACTGTGATGTTGGGGAAGACTGTTGAGTCCCTTAGACTGCAAGGAGATCCAACCAGTCCATTCTAAAGGAGATTGTCCTGAGTGTTCATTGGAAGGACTGATGTTGAAGCTGAAACTCCAATACTTTAGCCACCTGACGTGAAGAACTGACTCANATGTTGGGGAAGACTGTTGAGTCCCTTAGACTGCAAGGAGATCCAACCAGTCCATTCTAAAGGAGATTGTCCTGAGTGTTCATTGGAAGGACTGATGTTGAAGCTGAAACTCCAATACTTTAGCCACCTGACGTGAAGAACTGACTCATTAGAAAAGACCTTGATGCTGGGAAAGATTGAAGATGGGAGAAGAAGGGGACGACAGAGGATGAGGTGGCTGGATGGCATCATCAACTCAATGGACATGAGTTTGAGTAAACTCTGGGAGTTGGTGATGGACAGGGAGGCCTGGCATGCTGCAGTCCATGGGGTCACAAAGATTTGGACACAACTGAGTGACTGAACTAAACTGAAGTGACTGATGGACTGTAGCCCACCAGGCTCCTGTNTGGCATCACCAACTCAATGGACATGAGTTTGAGCAAGCTCCAGGAGTTGGTGATGGACAGGGAGGCCAGGCATTCTGCAGTCCATGGGGTCACAAAGAGTCGGACATGACTGAGCAACTGAACTGAACTGAAGGTGGCCAGAGTTCCCAATATACTGGAGAAGAAATAGCTGCTCAGAGAGAGAACTTCAGATATCTGTAGGCAGCTCTCTCAAGGCAGTCAGCTAAGTACTGATTAGTGCATTCATGTAGGAAAATACCACACACCAGAAAAAGAACCACTTGAAATGATTAGAAGTAAATAATGAGAACCATAGTGAAAGGCATATGACTCATAGGTATGGGGTAAGAGAACACAGAAGGATCTTGCTTCAATTATGAGGATAATTATAGCCTTAGATCTAGCACTGCTCTGCTCCCATTTATAAAACTGTCAAAAATAAAACTCTTTCCAAGTAACTAAATTGTGTTCCAAAACAAAGTTGAAAATACTTATAACAATACAAAAATATCAAGCATCTAGTAAAATTCACAACATCTGACATCCTATACAAACCTGTCAAATATGCAAAGAAACAAGGAAACACAACCCATATTGAGGATAAAAATTAATCAACAATACAAACTGACACAGATGTTAAAATTAGAACAAAATGGCATTAAAATATTTTAACTGTATTGCATATGTTTGAAAAATTATGTAAAGATATAAAAAGGACTCTAGGGATAAAACTTGAACTTCCAGGGATAAAAACTACAATGTGTGAGATACAAAGNGACACAGATGTTAAAATTAGAACAAAATGGCATTAAAATATTTTAACTGTATTGCATATGTTTGAAAAATTATGTAAAGATATAAAAAGGACTCTAGGGATAAAACTTGAACTTCCAGGGATAAAAACTACAATGTGTGAGATACAAAGTATACCAGATGGGAATGACACCAGATAAGATACTGTTGCAAAAAAAGGAGAAAAAAAAAATAGTACACTTAAAAGTCATAATAAAATAACAATCTAAAATGAAGCTGAATAAAATAAGAATAATAAGAACAAAAATTAGTAGAGTACCAGCTAGCTGTGGACAATGTTATGCAGCCCAAAATACATGAAATTGTAGTTCCTAGAGTTAAGAAAGAGAGATAAGAGGGAAAAAAAAGATGAAATAATAGTTAAAAACCCTATAAATATGGCAAAAACTATAAACCCATATATCCAAGAAGTTCAATTAACTCCAAGCCCTAAACATCGTGGCATATGATTACTAAATTGCTCAAAGCCAGTGATAAAGACAAAATCTTAAAAATAGCCTGAAAAGAAAAACATGTTATATACAGAGGAACAAAGATAAGGATGACAGCAGATTCCTGTCACTGAAGACAGTGAAACAGTATCATTAAGACGATGAAAGATAAAAATGGCAAATCTAGATTTCTGAATTCAATAAAAACATTTTTTTTTGAAACTAAAAGTGAAATAATTTTCTAGACACACAAAATCTGAAAGCATTCCACACTAATAGACCCATGCTAACAGAAATGTTAAATAGAAGTCATAATTTATGGGTACATATGTAATATTTTCCCTTATTATTTAAATCTCTTTAAAAGATAGTTGACTATTTAAGCAAAATTAATAATGATGCAGGGCTAGGTTTATAATACAAAATTAACAAAAAATACCACAAAAGTTGGGAGAAAAGAGATGGAATTATACTATGGTGAAGTTCTTCACTATACATAAAGAGGTATTATATCAGTTGAGGTAAAACTGTGTCAGATCAAAGACATAACTATAAACCCTAAAGTAGTCAGTGAAATAACAAAGGTTTATAGAGAATAAGCTAACTAACGAGATAAGGTACAACCATAAGCAATATTTGTTTAAGTTGACGAACCTAAAAAAATTAGTCAAATGGAAATTGACTAATGGAAAAAATATAAAACAAATAATAACAGTTTTAAACCACTCAAATTACTAATCACATTGAACTTAAATGGTCTTAACACCCTAATTAAAAGTCAAAGATTGTAAGATTGAATTTTTTTCTAAAGCAAGACTCAACTATATGATTCCTGCAAGAAATGCCCACACAGAAAAAGAGGTCATTTCATAATAATGAAACTGTCAGTTCATTTAAACCAATATAATGATTTTAAACAGTGACACATTTAACAAAAAAGCTTCCAAATATGTGAAGCAAAAACTGATGGAACTACAATGAGAAATAAATATTTTACAATTTTAGTCAGAAATTTTAAGAACCTTGTTTTCATAACAGAAGACAGATAATCAGTAAAAATATAGATGTAAACAACATTATCAACCAACTTATCCTAATTGATATTTATAGAACACTCCATCCAGCAACAACAAATACATGTTATTTTTACATTCACAAGAAAAATTTATCTAGGTAGCATATTAGGGGCATTGAAAGTGAAAGTGTTAGTCACTCAGTCATGTTCGACTCTGCGACCCCATGGACTATAGCTCACCAGCCATGTAATTCTCCAGGCAAGAATACTGGAGTGGGTAGCCATTCCTTTCTCAGGTGATCTTCCCAACCCAGAGATGAAACCTAGGTTGATGGCATTGTAGGCAGATTCTTTACCATCTAAGCCACTAGGGAAGCCCTAGGGGCAATAAACAAATATTAATAAATATAACAGAAATCATGTTAAATTGGAAATCAAAACAAGAAGATTTTTGGAAAATCACCAAATATTTGGAACAAAATAATATGCTTCTAACTAACAAATGATCCAAAAGAAATCACAAGAGAAATTAGAAAGTATTTTGGACATAATGAAAATAAAAACACAAATATGTAAGCTAACTAAATGGGATACTGGTGAAGTAATACTTAAGGATGCATTTTTAGCACTAAATCACTATATTTAAAGAAGAAAGTTCTCATATCCAAACCTCAGCTTCCACCTTAAAAAACTAGATAAAGGAAACAAGTTACAAATTCCTTGTTAAAAAGGAAATTATAAAGATCAGGATGAAAGTTAATAAAATAAAAAATTTAGAAATCAATGAAACCAGAAGCTATTCTTTGATAAAATCAATAAAATTGATAAAATTCTAGCCATATTGATGAAAAAAGAGAATAACAGGGAACATGAATCACACAATAAGAAATGAAAAAAATAATATCATTACAGATACTAAACCTAGTAGAAAAGAAGATCAATTATATTGCAAATAACTCCATGCCAAAGAACCCTCACAACTTTTAAAAAATTAAATGGATAAATTTCTTAAAAGCATAAACAGTCTCAAGAAGAAATAGATAACCTCAATAACCTATGTCTATTCAAAAAAAAAAAAAGAGAGAATATGAAGTTAACGGTCAGTGCACTTACCCAACAATTAGGATGGCTAAAATGTAAAAGACTGGCCATACTGAGTGTCAGGTTGTGACGGAACGGGAACTCTTTGCTGGTATGTATGTAAAAAAGTATAACCTGTAGAGAAAGTTTGACTTACTCATGAAAAAGATAGTCACTTACTCTATGACCTAGCTATTTCGTTCTTGGGTATTTATTCAAGAGATATGAAAGCATACATCCATGCAAAGACTTGTACAAAAATATTCATCATGGCCTATTCATAAAATCCAAAAGCTGAGACAATGCAAATATCCATCGAGATGTATCTGTGCAAAAAAGCACTACTCGGCAGTAAAACAGGAATGTACTACAACATGCATGGATCTCAAAATTATTATACTGAGTGAAAGAAGCCAGAAAAAATTACAGTACATAATTGTTTGACTCTATTTATATAGTATTCTAGAAAATACAAACTAATGCATAGTAAGAGAAGGCAAATCAGAGGTTGCTTGCAAATGGCAGTGGGAGAAAGCAGCCTACTGAGATAAGTCATGAAAATATGTCCACCCCAACTAAGAATAGTGGTACAAAAAAAGACCTTATAATCTTCCAGCGAGAAGGGCAGAAAGAACATATACAAAAGATTAAGTATCAGATTAGGTGTTCTGCTCAATAAACCATCACTGAGAACTGGTTCATAAAAATTCTGAATAAAATTATTTCCAAGCAAAAGATATTTGTAAACACAAAAATTGATATGCTGGCTTATATACATGAGAAAAGATTAATCTACAAGGAAGGCATGGGGTAGGACATAGTAGATCCAACATGGTGAAAAAGACGGACGTACACAAGGCCGGGAGAAATATCAATAACCTCAGATATGCAGATGACCCACCCTTATGGCAGAAAGTGAAGAAGAACTAAAGAGCCTCTTGATGAAAGTGAAAGAGGAGAGTGAAAAAGTTGGCTTAAAGCTCAACATTCAAAAAACAAAGATCATGACATCTGACCCCATCACTTCATGGCAAATAGATGGTGAAAGAATGGAAACAGTGACAGACTTTATTTTCTTGATCTCCAAAGTCACTGCAGATGGTGACTGCAGCCATGAAGTTAAAAGACGTTTGCTCCTTGGAAGAAAAGCTATGAACAACGTAGAGAGCATATTAAAAAGCAGAGATGTTACTTTGCCAACAAAGGTGCTTCTAGTCAAAGCTATGGTTTTTCCAGTAGTCATGTATGAATGTGAGAGTTGGACTGTGAAGAAAGCTGAGCGCTGAAAAATTGATGCTTTTGAACTGTGGTGTTGGAGAAGACTCTTGAGAGTCAAAGGAGATCAGTCCTGGGTGTTCATTGGAAAGACTGATGCTGAANTTCTGCTTTATTGACTATGACAAAGCCTTTGACTATGTGGATCACAATAAACTGTGGAAAATTCTGAGAAAGATGGGAATGCAAGACCAAGTGACCTGCCTCTTGAGAAACCTATATGTAGATCAGAAAGCAACAGTTAGAACTGGACATGAAACAACAGATTGGTTCCAAATCGGGAAAAGAGTATGTCAAGGCTATATAGTATCACCCTGTTTATTTTACTTCTATGAAGAGTACATCATGAGAAACACTGGGCTGGATGAACCACAAGCTGGAATCANGTTTGAGTAAACTCTGGGAGTTGGTGATGGACAGGGAGGCCTGGTGTGCTGCAGTCCATGGGATTGCAATGAGTCAGACATGACTAAGCGACTAAACTGACCTGAACTGAACACAGGACAATGGTGAAGGAGATTCCACATGACTGTCATGCATCAGGTATAAAATACTACTAGACTGTACCAGAGAATATCAGGCTTCTCCAGAAAAAGATGAAATTGAAATGGCAACCGACTCCAGTAATCTTGCCTGGAAAATCCCATGGTTGGAGGAGTCTGGCAGGCGCAACTGAGCAACTTCACTTTCACTTTATGTAGGTGAACATCTTGAAGGAAGATACAACACTGAGGAGTTTTGGCACTAATTAGTTACAAATGCATAAAAGCATTTAAGGAGGAATGAAAGTAATAAGTCTAGGAAGAACAAAACATTGACCAATAAAAGAAATTAATCATGATTTACCATACTGTTCAGTTCTGAATAGCATTTACCATGGTCATAAGAATGCAAACACATAATATTGATCTAACCTAAATAATAACATAATCATTTAGGGAAATGAGCAATGGGAAGCTGGGAAGATTTTGTATGCATTATCCATTACAGACCTTATTATAACAATTAACTTACTAGAGCATGAATTATAAATTGATTCTTAAACCAAAGGATATTTCAACATTTGAAATCGCCACAGATAGTGGCTAATACAAAAGTGTTTATGCATATGTGCACACTTACACATGATTTTGATGTGGTTGATGTTCCACTAGGAACATAAGATTATCATCTGTAGAAGAAGTGAGACACAACGGACCACACCAAGTTATAGTGTCATCTTAGAGAGAAAATGTCTTCCTAGCTAGCTAGAAAAAATTAAATGCGACCTTATTGAGGTTATTATCTTACCTAAAGAAAGAGTACATTTCAAACTGAAGGAGTCCTCTCAGCAAAGGAAGCAAAGTTAAATTAGAATCTTCCTGGTGAATGCTGGCAACATCTATTCAAGGACTATCCAAGGAAGATGTCCCATTTACACAACACAGCCTGAGGGCCCTGGTGGCTCTTCTGTCCCTTTTGAAGAAATTAATTTACCTATCTTTCATTATCTGCTGTCATTAGACATTTGAATCATTTAACCAATCCCCCTCTATTCTGATAGGCCTATCACAAAAGCTATAAAAATCATAGGCAACTCATCAGAGGGCACAAATATATTTTATACCCTTGGTAGTTGCATTTCTTATTGAAAATTACTACAATGTTTCTTTAGATCTAGGTTAAAATAGATTCCTCCCTAAAGGATTAATCAATATTTCAGTTCACTTCAGTTCAGTCACTCAGTCATGTCTGACTCTTTGTGACCCCATGGACTGCAGCATGCCAGGCCTCCCTGTCCATCACCAACTCCTGGAGCTTACTCAAACTCATGTCCATCGAGTCTGTGATGTCATCTAGCCATCTCATAGTCTGTCGTCCCCTTCTCCTGCCCCCAATCCCTTCCAGCATCAGAGTCTTTTCCAATGAGTCAATATTTAATATACTAGAAAATAAGACTTTATTTTTTAGTTTTTAATTCTGGTTTAGAGGGAATGAAATAGATCGTGTTTTTATAACTGTCAGGGAATATGCATATGAGATAAATCTGAAAAGCTACACATATTCTACTTTTAAAATATTGAATTACTTTTGAGAATAATTTTTTTCTCTGAATTGTAATGATTTTGGGAAAAGTCTAAAATGCTTGAGAGTTTTGAACTTAGCTAGGGAAGTGTTAACTAGTTCAGNAGGGAATATGCATATGAGATAAATCTGAAAAGCTACACATATTCTACTTTTAAAATATTGAATTACTTTTGAGAATAATTTTTTTCTCTGAATTGTAATGATTTTGGGAAAAGTCTAAAATGCTTGAGAGTTTTGAACTTAGCTAGGGAAGTGTTAACTAGTTCAGATAAAGCAATTTAACCAAGCTGTAATTATTTTGTGCAGTGTTTAAAAAAATGCACTTACATTTTTTTTAAATATGTGAAACTGAATATATAACATTGGTTATGTCTACTGTGTAAGCCTCTTCAGGAAGCTGAGTGGTAGCCTAGTAGTAATGAGATAGTAATGCAATTTACAATTTACTAAATTGTTCCCTAGGCATAAACAGTAGGTGCATATGATCCATTAAAGTCAATGTACGATTTATATAAAGACCACAATTTATCTTCACTAAGAGGTGATTTCAAGTGAAATATTGAGAGTTTACCATTCCTTCATCTAAGAATCATTTGTACTTATGGGGGAAAAAAATAACTGATATAATGAACTTTGTAATCAATTTATGTAAATAGAATGTAAAATATTGATTTCTCTATAAACATTTCTTAGATTCTAATATTATTCTAATACAGAGTTACATAAAGGAGAGAGTTAGAAGGATCTTTGGTACAGTCCCTCTAGTGCAGAAAGATAAAGTTGTAAAACAACAGGCAGGACCTGGGAAAGCTCTTTATCTTTCATCGCTTTTACTACTCAGGGTTCCACAATTTTCTATAAACTTTGATTTACTTGTTTTAGATGATTAGGCAAGACCTATTTTTCACAGATGTTTCTATGTATAATGAAGAGATGAGCCAATGATTTTCAAGTACTAATTGGAGAATGTCCATAAAGTATCTTATTTCAGCAAAAACACAATGGCACATTGAGTGAGATGTTGAACATTCTTAGCTCCGAATTACGGAAGAGAAGGTGAAACAAGAAATGAGGACAACAAGAGAAATATGTGGAAACCTGCAGTCAGTCCACCAAAAACGTCAGATACTCATGACTACAACCATTCCTCTTGACTGATTTGCACGTTTTATTTCTTAAAGTGAGTGCACAGGGCAATCAATGACACATTGTTCTATCTCAATTACTTTGAATGTTGATATTTGCTTCTACTTTTTTATCATGAACTTGTTAACTAAGCAAATATTTATTAAGATTTACTATGTACTAATTATAGCTATTATTCCCAAACTCACTCTTAAATAACCTATCTTTAGTGAAAATAGACAGTGTCCTTGACTAAAATACTTCTTCCACTTTCCTCCTCCACCTAATAATGTGTTTGGTCATTAACCTGCAACGTTCAGTGCTGTCAAGCGGCTCTTTGGTAAATTAAACTCCCTGAGAAAGGAGGAAAGGGAGGAGCTCTCCTCTTATTTATAAACTAGAATATATTACTAACATCACCTAAGCCCTTCCTTCAATGAAAATCTTGACCTAGGATTTTCTCCTCTCAAAAATTCTTTCATATTTATCTAAGATTCTTAAAAAAAAAAAAAAAAAGAATCAATCCATGTGAATGTCCACTATTTGAGAATTTTTTTCCTCTTTGTTTTGAAAGGAAGTACTTAGTATCTCAAATGAATGTTTAGTTGGCAGAATTTCAAGTAGTGTTGCCAAATGAAATGAAGATATCAAGCAAGACAGAAGCAATTACTTTTTTGTGTTTTTGAAGGAGGTGGGGAAACAGAGTTCTCTGCTTCCCTTACCTTGCATACCAGGATGATTAACTCTTTTCTCTGTAAGCCTAGCCCTGATCTCCCTAAACCAAGGTAAATAACTATTTCAATGTCGCTAAGCCTGGAAATATTTTGATTATTACCAAGTGCAACCTAAAAACTAGGATTCAGACAATCTGACTCTAACAGCATAAAAGGGTAGGAAAGTAATGTATGGGCGTATAATGTGGATATATAAATAAATGAGAAGGCAAAAAGCTGGAAAGCATACTATCTATGTCAAAGAAATAATTAAACTGAGTCCACTGGGCTTCCTTAGTGGCTCAGTGGTAAGGAATCTTATCTGCCAATACAAAAGATGTGGGTTCAATTTCTGGGTCAGGAAGATCCCCTAGAAAAGGAAACGGCAACCCACTCCAGTATTCTTGCCTTGGAAATCCCATGGACAGAGGTGCTTGATGGGTTATAATCCATAGGGTCACAAAGAGTTGGACAGCATTTACTGGCTAGGAAAAAAAAAAAATCCAACAACAACAAAATAAGACAGAAAAGTCCTAATATTCCAAATAATATGTACAATATACAGTTACAGTTTTTTGAATAATTTGACTGGAAATTTTTGGAATAATTAACAGTAAGAGGAAAGTGGACTTATATATGAACAGATCATCTGAAATGAAATTTTAATGATTATTTTAACACTACCAGAAAAGAATACTTTACTTTCACAAGACTTAAAAATAAATAATAAATCTAAAAAGCAAAGGCAAAAAAATACATCCTAAAGTCATAAAAACAACTGCAGAAAATCTATTAGATATATCTTGTTCTTTAATTTATATTCAGATTATTTAACAAAACTCCACTTTCTCATTTTTAAAAACATTTATATTTTCTAAGGATGTTTCTAAGAATGGGGTATACTACACTTGAACATAGTAAAATAATATATGAATACAAACACAACATGAAGAAATAACAGAAATAAGAGCTCAGCTTTTAGACAATAGGAAACATAGATACAAATAATCCATTAATATTTGTTAAATTGGGGACTTGCAAATATTATATTTTTTTATTCTTGATTCTTGGCTACCATGTTGAGCTCTCAGAAAGAGTGGTCATTTAAAAAATTCAATGAAATAGTACTTTGGTGTACTCTAGAGAAGATCAATAAAGCTGAAGTTGGTTGTTTCAAAAAATTAAAAGCCTAACCATACATACAAATCTCTAGCAAAACTGACCAAAAGAATAGAGTAAAAGTAAACTGCATAATACATTGAAAGAGTGACATAATGACAGATAAGAGACTAGAAAAGTAATGAGAGAATGTTATAGAATATTATATGACTAATTTTGAAAACAAAATTTATAAATTCCTAAAAATATATCTCATCAGAATTGACTCAATAAGAAATGAAGAGGTCGAGTAATCCTATGTACATATTTGATACACACTTCCTCTTTATGTTGATGATAAAAAATGTTGAAGAGGAAAAGTTCAAAGACTATATTCTATAAGATGCTGCCAGAGCCTTACTGCCAGGTTGGTAAAACACTATTAATCAACAATGTAATAGCCTGCTGTCATGATTCTTAAGTATAATTTTAGATTGGCATGATTTATTCATGTAGGTTTTTAGTGAGCACTGCTTCTTTTTTCAGGGACATCATAATTAATGTTTAATCCTATACCATTATGTGTTAATCAGTAGTTTAAAAATCTTCCCACTTTTCTCCTCTTACAGTTCCTGCTTTAGATGATGGATTCATGGGTTTTTTTGTCTGAAAAATTATAAAAGCTTGCTAAATGGTCTTTTTCTACTAAACAAATTTAATTTTTAGAAATTTACTTCAAATTACCAATCTGGGGCAATTTTAATCTATCTTGATATTTAACCATTTTTAGCTCCAGTGATGATGTATACTCTCATTCTTTCAGATATACTTCTTTAACAATATAAATATATGTAAACATATATATGATAAATACACATATGTATTTTTCTTATATATACATTAGTATATACATATACAAAGCAATATAAATGTTTGCATGTAAGTACAGTCATTTTCCAAATTTCAAAAGAAATTCAACTTTTAATTCTTAGTAAAATGTATAAAATTCAATATGCTTTCTTGTATTAAAATGTCAAATATATTCATTTATTAATTCTTTGTCACCAGACAAAACAAGAAAAAAAATTAATCCATAAAGCAAACAAATGGATCATTTTTGTTGAGTTATACAAAAATCTCCTAACATGCGTTTATTCGAAAAATTATTATTTATGAACAAATATTAAACAAATAAATTCTCTCAGATCACCTATAACAAAGTTGTAGTGATAGGTATTTTAGTGTTTTGGTACTTAAGAATCTAGTATTATGCTCTTATAAGTGAGTATCATTAGGTTATGAGATAAATCTGAAGAAAACATAAATATGAACACATTGGAAATAAAAATAAACACATTCAACATATATGTTCTATTTGGCAGTTGGTTAGAAACATCATCTTTTAATATAAACATGAGTGTCTATTAGATCTAAATTAAAGTCCAATGACAAAATTTTGTTTTAAAATAATACTGTTTTTGTATGATCAAATTATGGTACACTGTTAGATATTTCTATCATGTAGTTAAAATAAAACCTAACAATGTGACTATCCATGTTACTATTNAATTAAAGTTCAATGACAAAATTTTGTTTTAAAATAATACTGTTTTTGTATGATCAAATTATGGTACACTGTTAGATATTTCTATCATGTAGTTAAAATAAAACCTAACAATGTGACTATCCATGTTACTATTATCAGTGAAGCATGAAAAAAATACTTTTTCAACAATATATTTGAAGAAATAATCCCCTAAGAAGAGCAAGACAGAACAAAATGTAAGGGCATAAACTCAAAAGTAACACAGAGACACAAACACACTCACTCAAGTAATGCACAATGAAATCGACTTTAAATATTCCTCTAAATTATAAATCTGAACATGATCTGTATTCTCCAAACATAATGATTACAGGGAAAGAGGCAAAAATTCAAATGATAAAGTATATGTACATATAAATTTTAAGCTAGTTTATTTGGTTATTGTGTAAGAAGGGGAATTCCTAAAATATTCTGATGCTCCAACAAGTTAATATTTTTACTATACTAGGTGATGCTAAAATAGACACTTTAATGAAAAGAGAAAGTATGCCAAACACAAACAAGTTTAAACTATTAAAGTTTAGAGAGTCTCTGGAATTTAAGCTTACCCGGATAGCTATGACATAATGATATTCTATATATCAAATGAAATTAATACAAGATGAGATGACTCTTTCATCCCAGCAGGCAAACTAAAGTTGAAAAAAAAAAGTCCTGAATATGAATCAAAGTATTAGGCATTTAAAGGGAAACTCAGGTATGTAGCAATACAGAAATATTTATCTTGAACTGAGATTTTAATAGACTATATAATCAAAGGTACTTTTAAGAAATGACTTAGTATTTTAAGAATAACTACTAAATTTCAAAAATATTTCTTCTTCCTTTTCTTAAAAAAATGTACTTTAAAAGATATAAAGTGATTTCTTTAGTCTATTTATATTTCTCACACCATATCCTTTACATAATTATCTAATTATATATGTAAAGGATATGGTGAGAGAAATTCTGCAAATGCCACATAATACACAAATCTCATTTAAAATAATTTTCCTATAAAAGCTAATAACTTCATATTCTGACCTAAACATCTGTTTATTTTGTCTCACTGTCTATGATAATGTACTTCATTTCCTCAAGTTTAAATACCATGTATCAAAGCAGAAACTAATTTTTACTAATGTATGCCACCAATTTTAGCAAAATATATACTGTTACCTAAACAAGAAAATGCCTATTTGTCATAACTGAAATACAAATAAGACTCTATGAAGTAAATTTATTCCTTGTTCATTACTTTCCCAAAGATTAGCCATTACTTTGTCTCTATTAAAAATGCATAAATACAAAAGATATAGCTGCAGCTTCATACTTGTATCTGTAAAATTGGTTAATTTTTATTTTATATACAAAAAATGTATTTTTAATTTAATACAAAGATATATTCAATATGAGATACTGAAGTATGGGATACACAAATTATGCGTTTGTAGTTGGACCCAAACTTTTTAAATATATATTATTAAAAATAAAACGTTTATTATAAAAATTTTTAAATAACTAAAATGTTGTGTTTATGTGTCTCCATGAACTGCTATTTTTTTAACTTCATTCCATCCCATCAAAACCACATAAACATCTCAGTATATGCAGAGAAAGAATCTGAAAAAATTCAACATATTTTCATGACAACAACAAAACCCCAACAAATTAAGAATAGGGGGCACTTCCTCAACTTGATAAAGGATATCTTTGAAAAAAAAAAAAAGCCTCCCTGGTAGCTCAACTGATAAAGAATCTGCTTGCAATGCAGGAGATCCTGGTTCAATTCCTGGGTTAAGATCTGCTGGAGAAGGGATGGGCTACACACCCTAGTATTCTTGGGCTTCCCTGGTGGCTCATCTGGTAAAGAATCTGTGTGCAATGCGGGAGACCTGGGTTGGATCCCTGGGTTGGAAGAGACGGTGGAGGAGGGCATGGATACCCACTCCAGTATTCTTGCCTGGAGAATCCCCGTGGACAGAGGAGCCTGGAGGGCTACAGTCCATGGGGTCACAGAGTTTCACTTTCAAGCTCTTAATGGTGAAAGACTAAATACTTAATGGTGAAAGACTAAAAGCTATCCCTTCAAGACCAGGAACAACACAAGGATGTTGTACCACTTCTGTTCAACACTGTACTAGAGAGTCTAGTCAGAGCAATTAGGCTAAAAATATAAGTGAAAGGCGTCCAGATTGGAAAAGAAAAAATGTTATCTCCATTTGCAAATGACATGACCTTGTACATGCATTGCATGCTAAGTTGCATTAGTCATGATCTTTTACATAGATAATCCTAAAGAATCCACTGAAAAACTATTAAAACAAATTTAGCAAGGTTGAAGGATACAAGATTAATAAACAACAATTATATTTCCATAAACCAAAATGAGCAATACAAACAATTAAGCTGAGAAAACAATATCATTTACAAAGCATCAAGAAAGCAGCCTACTGGGATTTTAATAGGGATTTTTTTTGAAAAAAAAAATAATTACAGGAATATTTAGGAAAAAAATTAAGGAATATTTAACTCTGTTAAAACTGTAATGTGTACTAAATAGATCTAAGATTCAAAAAAATCCCTATTAAAATCCCAGTAGGCTTCTTTGCAGAAACTGACAAGCTGATACTAAAATTCATGTTGAAATTTAATGGACCCAGAATAATCGAAACAAGTATTAAAAAAGAACAACAAAGAATTAAGTTGGAAGACTTATTATCCCCAATTGCAAACTTACAACAAGGCTACAGTAATCAATACAATGTCGTACTAGTCAAGGATAGACATAAATTAAGGGACTAGAATTGAAAGTCCAGAAATAAATTCTTACCTTTATAGTCAATTGATTTTCAACTAGGTGCTCAGGCAATAAAATGGGAAAGAATAATCTTTTCAACAAATGATACTGAGACAACAGGATATCCACATGCTAAAGAATAAAGCTGAACACCTCACTCACACTAAAACAAACATTGTCTTAAAAGGGATCTTAGATTTTCTAAAAGCTAAAACTATAATATTCTTAGGAAAATTATAGAAATCTTTGGGTGGGCTTGCCTGGTAGTTCAGTTGGTAAAGAATCCGCCTGCAATGCAGGAAACCCTGGTTTGATTCCTGGGTTGAGAAGATCTGCTGGAGAAGAGATAGGCTACCCACTCCAGTATTTTGGGGCTTCCCTGGTGGCTGAGCTGGTAAAGAATCCGCCTGCAATGCGGGAGACCTGGGTTCAATCCCTGGGCTGGGAAGATATCCTGGAGGAGAGGAGGGAATGGCTACCCACTCTTCTGGCCTGGAGAATTCCATGGACTGTATAAGCCATGGGGTCAAAAAGAGCTGGACACAACAGTACGATTTTCACTTTCACTTGTGTCCTTGGGTTAGGCAATGCTTTATAAGAAGTGGTATTCAAAGTACAAGTGATGAAAGAAAAAATATATAAACTGGACTTCCAAAATTAAAAATACTTGCCCTTCAAAAGATGCCATCAAGAAAGTGAAAAATCCACCTACATAAAAATATTTGCAAATCATACAGCTCACAAGGGGCCTTTATCTAAAATATGTAAAGAATTACTACAACTCAAAAAATTAAAAGTATAAGAACCCAATTTAAAAATGGGCAAAGAATATGAATACGCATTTCTCCCAAAAACAGCCAATTAGCACAAGGAAAGATGATAAATATCATTATTCATTAGGGAAATGTAAAACCAAATCATGATATCACATACACTAGGATGATTACAACAAAAAGATGATAACTGTTGATAAGAATGTGGAGAAATTGGAACCTTCATGCATTTCTAATAGGAATGCAAAATTGTGCAGTCATTTTGGGAAACAATTCGGTAGTTCTTTAAATGTTAAACATAGAGTTACTATAAGACATAGTTAACACCTTGGTGAATAGAAAATGAAGGAATACCTCCACATAAAAACTTATACATTATAGCAGCATTATTCAAAATAGCCAAAAAGTAGAAGCAACCCAAATGTTCATAAACCAATTAAGTGAAATATGTTCATACAATAAAATATTATTTTCCAATAAAAGAGAATGAAGAACAAAGTTCTGATGCATGCTACAATATGGATGAACCCTGACCACATTATGTTAAGTCAAAGAAGCCAGTGATAAGAGACTAGATACTGTGTGTTTATGTATATGAAATGATGAAAATAGATCAAAAACAAAAAGCACAGTAGTAGTTTCCCAGAGTTGGGAAAATGGGGGTAATGAGTGACTGTTAATGGCTATGGCATTTTGTGGGGAAGAAGATGAAAATACTCTAAAATTAGATTGTGGTGATGTTTATACAACTCTGTGAATATGTTCTAGAAAAAACATTAAATGGCACATTTTAAGTGGGTGAACTGAATGGTATATAAATTATATCTCAAAGATGCTTTTTATTAAAACATAATGTCTATCTCATTATTTTCCCACAAGAAATACTACACCTACAATGTCTCAAACACACACACACACACACACACACACACACATACACACACACACACACACACAAATCTTGGAGCTTTCTCTCAGCTATACCAACTTCTTTACATTGCAGTATCGAAATCCTGTGGAACTCATTCAGCAATCTTTAAATCTGCCCTACTCTTCTCCAGACTCATTGCCCTTGCTTCAGTTAAGTAAGTCATAGTTTGAAGTGAAGTCGCTCAGTCGTGTCCGACTCTTTGTGACCCCACGGACTGTAGCCTATCAGGCTCCTCCGTCCATGGGATTTTCCAGGCAAGAGTGCTGGAGTGGATTGCCATTTCCTTCTCCAGGGGACTTTCCCGACCCAGGAATGGAACCCGGGTCTCCGCGGGAGCCATCAGGGAAGCCCAGGTCATAGTTTACTACCTGAATAATCACAGTAGTCTCCCAGAAGTCCTTGCTGTCAGCCCTCAGTCTCTGCTCTCTCCAGACCAGCTATTCACTGCCTACACATTTGTCTTTCTAAACATGTTCTTAGAAATATTCCAGAGTTACCTTATAGCTCCCAGAATTAAGTCCAAGATTTTTAGCATAGATTCAAGGTACTTTTCAACCTGACCCCATACAACAAACTAGCCTAATGTCCCTAGAACTTTCCAACCAGTATTCAGTACTCAAAGTAACCTTTCAAACAATTTGCTTTTATTTGAATTTGTGCTGTGCTAAGTCACTTCAGCTGTGTCCAACTCTTTGAAATCCTATGGACTGTATGTAGCCTGCCAGGCTCCTCTGTCCATTGAATTCTCCAGGCAAGAATAGTGGAGTGGGTAGGCATTCCCTTCTCCAGGATATATTCTCAACCCAGGGATCGAACACAGGTCTCCCTCATTGTAGGCAGATTCTTTACCATCTGAGCCAGCAGTGCTCTTTTTGACTTAATAATTTTGTATAATACATTGTCTCCACTCTCACCTTTCCTGTCTGATTAGACTAAGGGTTATTTATCAATCAAGATGCAAGTTTAAAAGCCACCTTCTCAATGAAGTCTTATAGGAGACTCCTCAGTCAATTTTTTCACATCTTCATTATAGTATTGAATACTGGTGTATTATTATTATTTGTTTATATATCTGCCTCCCCCAGTAGACTGTGAGCTTAGTGATGACACTTTTATTCATCTTTGATTTTCCAGTCCATCAACTAGAATGCTTGTTATATCAGAAAATGCTTAGTTTATACTTAACTATGAAATGTATACAGAAGTAATGAATGTGTATGCATACACATTTTCTTCAGGATAAGTGGAGAATTTAACACTGGGAGATAAATCCTCCAAAAGTCTCAGTCCTAAATTTACTACTTCACTCATATTTAGCACAGTACAGTAGAGCTAGGAGGATCTTTGCTAGATTAGCTTGATAACCTAAAGTCAAAAGACACTCTCTAGAATCTTTAAAACTCTTAAATTTTAAGTCCAAGAAAATTTTAATTCACTACAGGAAATATTTGGCCAATATTATGTATTAGTGAACTATTTACTAAGCAAAATGAAAGATGCTTTCTGTTAACTGATAAAAAACTTCTGTTACATTTTTCATTTAAAACCGAATGTACCATTATAACTGAAAACAAAAGAAAATACATTGTTAAACACTGTCCACCAGAAAATATGCAAGCTAAATTTGTAAATTCATGGAATTATTAGAGTGAATCATAATGACCATAAGCACTATGATTTCCAACAGTATGTTCATATGAATTAGTGATAATGTCATACAGTTTTTATTGGCGCAAATTATATTCTCAGTAGATACATGGTAGGTAATTAGTACTGATTTCATTACTATGAAATAATGAAATATATATAAATATACATATATAGAAAATGATTGATGGAGATAAAACTGACCAGAAATATATATATATGAAATACATATAATATATACAATACATATATGTAAATATTACATATATAATATATACAATTCATACAATAATGAAATACATATATATATATATATATACACACACACACACATGTATATATATGTTTCTGGCCAATTTTATCTCCATCAGTCATTTTTAATACATTTTAATAGATGTTTAATTAATGGGAATCCCAAAGCTAAATGTCTAACTCAATCAATCACGAATTCAGTATTTGGCTCCAGTTTGTATTTCAAGTTTGAGAGAAATTTGACTGAAACATTAATGATAAATAAATGGCTTGTTTACCATGAAATGGTACCATTTTGAGAAAGACAATACAACAAGTAACTGAAAATATAGACGCTTTTAATAAAATTCTTTTTCAAAAGACATAGCTAAGCTTTTAGTTGAATAAAATGCTAATATTAAGCACTATGAAAATATTTGAAATTTTAAATGATAAACATTAGATACATTAATTAGCTTTAGGCTCTGATATTTGCAATTACATAACAATAATAATTTCCACAATTGAAATTAGCTATACTAATATGATAATATAAATTAATAACTTCAATAACTTCCAAAAGCTATGGAGTTATTAATAAAGATATTCTTAAATATCCAAGTACAAAAATAAAATTTACTTACATAATGACCACACAAAATTAAATAAAATAAAAAGCATAAATCTTGAAAATGTATATATATCTGTACATAACAATATAAGTTCTTATTAAATTTAGCTTACTAAAAGAATCCAGAACACTGAGCAATTTCTCAGAAAACTTTCTACTTTTTCTCCCATAATGACCTTTAAGTAAATAATCAAAGGAAATCAAAACTTCTACAAACTTATAATGCAAAAATATAAGAAATAATCTACAATTACATGCATAGATTGACAAAACACTTGGTATCTTTGTGAATCATATGTCAATAATTCCATTTCATTTAAAATAATATAGGGAGGATAAACCTTTCCCCACAGCCTCAAACATCAATCATTCAAATAGAAATACACATACCTGCCCACACCAACCAAATTCCAGCATTGTAGAGTTGGAGAATATAAGGTTCTCAAGATCCTGAATATGTCTGTAAAAGCTGTTGATTCATTTAGAAGGAATCTGTTATTTTCCCTCCTCAAAGTGTGGCTACCAACTACAACTTCTTAGACATCAACACTGCCACAATCCAAGCTTTGTTGTAATGTTGTACTCTTACAGCTAAAAACCTGTTGATAATGAACCTGAACCCATTATTTTGAGTCAATGAATTGAAAGAAATAGGGCAAAGAATGAAAGCCACAGGGCCAATTATGAGCATTCTTTGATGTATTACTTGCTAGCACCCACCATATCACTTTGTGTCTTTGTCTTGATCCCCTCTGTTACTCATTAATTATTCTTGAAGGGTTAAAGTTCAGAGAGCTAATTGCACAAACCGTCTTTCTTGGTAGGGATTCTCCCTACTCTGACACTTTCCCCAACTGTGCCCAGCCACCTTGTATTATGCCAATTAACCCAATTCTTGGCATTTTTGCTTGGACTTCCAGCATCTTTTCAAGCTTTGCCTAAAATATTTTTGCTGGGTTACCTACAAAATACATCAAGCAACTTTAAAATTTGATTAAAACTTACTTCATGATATCATCTGTCATAAACTTCCAATGATACAGTTACATTTTCTTCTGTACTAATTGTCATAAACACATTATTTGTAACAAAAATACTTTCACAAATTGCTGAACATGTAGCAATTTTAAATTATTCGTTCTATCTTCTTACACTGAGTTACAGCCCATTCTAATAAAAATGACTTCTTACACATTTGTCAACCAAGATCTGTATGAGATTTAGTTTTTATACATCATATTGAGGTTTCTATATGGCTCAGCAGGTAAAATATTGCCCGCAATGCAGGAGACACAGGAGATTTGTATTCAATCCCTGGATCAGGAATATCCCCTGGAGAAGGAAATAGCAACTCATTCTAGTATTCTTGCCTGGAAGTCACATAGACAGAGGAGCCTGGCAGGCTATAGTCCATAGAACTGCAAAAGAGTTAGACATGACTTAGCAACTAAACAACAGCAACATAATATATGAACTACTCCCAATATTATCAGGATATTTAAAGAAATCACCTGTGGTACATAATTTCTATAAACTTTTAATATTTTACCATTATCATAATTCTGAAATATAATTCCAAAAGCAAATAATCCTGTCTTGTAACACTTTCTGAGTTTCCCTTATATGTCTTTATACTTTTTCAAAATCTTCAAGAATTCAATGCATTTCATGTTACCAGTTTCAGTAAGTGTCTGGCAACTGTTTGAAGGCATCTGTTTCAGAGTTATGCATTAATTGAAAGAAAGAAAGTTAAGAAAGTGTTAGTTGCTCAGCCATGTCTGACTCTTTGCAACCCCATGAACTGTAGCCTGTCAGACTCTTCTGTCCATGGAATTCTCCAGGCAAGAATACTGGAGCGGGTTGCCATTCCCTTCTCCAGGGCATCTACCTGATCCAGGGACTGAACCCAGGTCTCCTGTATTGCAAGTGAATTATTTACCATCTGAGACATCAGGGAAGTTCATTAATTCAGTACTCTATTTTCAGTTAATGCAGTTGTTTTCATTGAATAGGAGCTACTACATATCCAGCATTTGTTGGCTTCTATGGACAAACGGTGAAAGAGTTTAAAAGAATCTTTACTCTCACAGAACTTTAGGTTAATGGAGCTGTCAAATTTTCAACAGATAAACGAAGTGAAAGTGAAGTCGCTTAGTTGTGTCCGACTCTTTGCAACCCTTGGACTCTACCCCACCAAGCTCCTCCATCCATGGGATTCTCCAGGCAAGAATACTGGAGTGGGTTGCCATTTCCTTCTCCAAGGGATCTTCCCAACCCAGGGATCGAACCCAGGTCCAAATGCTAACATAAATACTAACAAACAAGCTCCCTTGAAGAAGGAGGCCCATTAGCAAACAGAACCACTAACCTGGGGAATGAAAAGGAGGCAGGCATGCAAGAGCAGGACAGATGGAACAGCATATGAAAAAGCTCCCCATTAGAGGCAAGCAAGCTGACTTTGAAAAACTGTTAAACCAGTTTGCAGTATAGCGAGGGAAAGAAGAATGACTGGAGACTAGATGAGGAAAATAGGAACCAGATCATGCAGGATGTTTCAGACTATGATACAAATTTGTTTTATTTAAGGAACATGCCTATGATGCTATTATTTTTACATTGTTGAGAAGAATAATACATCAAAGCATTTTTTAAACTAAAAGAGAAGCGAAGCCAGAGATCAGTTTTTAAATAGAAGTTTCATAAACTTCTAATTACTGTTGTGGTAGACAGCATTCTTTGCACAAACACATAAAACTTACTTGATTCTACTTTACAAAACCAATCTGACCGCATAGATTCTATTTGTTAATCTCCATTAAACAGGTGATAGATAGAATCCTACAGTCCACAAAGCAGCTGTGTCAAAAGAACAGACCAATAACTTCTTGGCTTAAATAAAATATGTTTAAAAGCCCAAAGTACATAATTGTTGAATTCATTTTTTAAGTTGGTTTATAGATTTTATTAAATGTCAGAAGAATAAAATAAGCCCAAGATGAAGCCAAAATGAAATGATTAGTGCCAGTGAAGTTATACCAATCATTCATTCAGTTACATAGATGTCACCTTTAACTGCAACCCTGTATTAAATGTGTTTGGTTAGTTCATTCACAGTGCTATCAATGACAGAACTTTTCAGATTGACCTTTTGATAAAGCTAACACAAAAATAACCAAGCATGATTCCAAAGTTATTAAATGTATCCTTTTAACCTCTCTTTCATAAGATGCTCTAACATTAACACTAGGATGGCAAAAATAGTTCCATGAATTAATTGACTCTTACATAACATCTGTAAAAATACATTTTTTCAGGACTTGTGGCTTGCCCATTTCTCATTTTTAGAATGCCAAGTATTCTCTTTTAAATTTAACTTCTTTCACTCGTGATTAAGATACTAAGCCATTCTTCTTAATATTAGTGAAAGGTAAATGATGGTTTTAAAATGTAGTTTCATCCTAATGATTTTATCTCTTAACTCAAAGTTCCATACTTGAAGTAAAGAGATGTGCTCTAGATTGATGTTAGCACTCCCCTCCCCAACTCCCTCTTGCCCCCTGCAGAATTCAAAGAACTTATTTGCTTCATTCCAAACCCCTTCATCTCCCCTGGCCCAGTTTGTCAAACTAAATATTTCTCTCTCTCTATTTCTGGCTAGTTATGTTATAGGTGCTATTCTAAAATAGGAGGCTACATTCAGGACCAGGGAAATTGAAAAAAGACCAACTCCAAATGATCATTCAATTGTTGTTGTCCTCATTTTTTAAGATCTTGAATGTTTCTTTTATGATTACCCTCTCAACTGTTTCCCCCAAGTTGTAATCTTATAACACACAATAAATTCACTGCCCTTCAGTGAATTGCTAGCAAATGCAGGGTAACAATATCAATACTTTAAGAAAGGTGGATTTTATCTTTAGGTATAAGATTCCAGAAGAATAATTCAGCATTCCACAGGAAAAAGAGAAAGCAGAACATTCTGCCAACTCATGATTTTAAAATTCCCTCCTCTATTTATAAGCTACTAGTAAACTGCTTGCACTAAAATAGATTGGAAACTATATAATTAGGTAACTTCTGCCTCCACATTTGCTTCCTAATATCTCACAAGATATTGTTCTGACATATTCCCTCCTGGTTGTATGAGTGAGATAGTTCTGAATCTGCCAAATGCGTAAAAAGAAGTGAAATGACATCCTTACTGCAGCAGCAATAATATTTGAGTTATTTTCCATTGGTAATTTTATTATCTATCTGACTTAATCTGCCACTGTTTGAACCACTACTGGGAATTTTATGGCAAAACTCTTTGGTACATGAACTGCAATCAGTCAGAGGTCAAAGAAGGGAAGGCATTTCAGTTAATGTTAAGAACTTCCATACCTCCAACTCAAACCTTTGGGTCCTGAATTTTATACCAATAAAATTATCTTTAAAATACATTTTTTCAGCATAAACTATATTTAAAATGGTATTTAAACATTGTACCAAATCATTCCATATGGTAATTTTAAATTATTAAAATATATTAAATTATTTCTCTTTTAAGGAACAATTTCAGATAAAAATTAAAAAACAAAAATCACTGCATGTTAACGTTCAGTTCAGTTCAGTTCAGTCGCTCAGTCATGTCTGACTCTTTGTGACCCCATGAATTGCAGCACACCAGGCCTCCCTGTTCATCACCAACTCGTGGAGTTCACTCAAACTCATGTCCATCAAGTCGGTGATGCCATCCAGCCATCTCATCCTCTGCTGTCCCCTTCTCCTCCTGCCCCCAATCCCTCCCAGCATCAGTCTTTTCCAGTGAGTCAACTCTGCACATGAGGTGGCCAAAGTATTGGAGTTTCAGCTTTAGCATCAGTCTTTCCAATGAACACCTAGGACTGATCTCATTTAGGAATGTTAGGGCCTTCCAAAACAAATACCCTCTCAAGATAGAATGTCTAGAACATTAAAATATACTGATTAGTATTGGAGAAGGAAATGGCAACCCACTCCAGTATTCTTGCCTGCAGAATCCCACAGAGGGAGGAACCTAGCAGGCTACAGTCCATGGGATCACAAAGAGTCAGACAGACTGACCGACTTCACTTTTACTTTCACTATTGGCTGTGATAACATCCTACTCTTCATATCTAAACTGAAATTGTATACAATAAAAGACCATAATTTTATATTCATTCATTATTTTTTCAAAATAGTGATCCATGAGTTGTAAGACTGCTTACAAACTGAACTTCAATTATTATATGTCCTTTTCCATGGATTCTATAGTCAGCAACTCTAGACTGCTACATCTTAACAGCACTCTCTCCAACCTAGTAATGTTTCAGGGGTGAAAGAGGTAGAAAGTACCTTTGAGAACATTTTAAGTTACTTCCTAATGAGAGAAAGAAAAACACATTTTTCAGTTATTCGTGAAAAAGGAAAATTTTCCAAACTACAATTAAGTGCCTCCAGTAACAAAGATACCAAACCCATTCTGCTGTTGGATCAATCTAATAGTTTAAATGTTTATGTTTAAGCTGTAAATCATCACATTCTAACATGTTAACATGGTGATAAACATGTTAATTTCTGTTTCACATTCTTCATTCAGATGAATGTGAAAGATTATTTTCCCCAAACACCAATATTTCAAAAAAATACTTGCTATCACATCAATCCAATCTTAAATTTGATCTCTGAGATACTGCACTTATTCTTTCCTGATTCTTTGTACAACTTTATTGTCAAGTTCTTCATGATTTTTCTCACCTCAGAACTTTTGTACCTGCTGTTCCCTCTATTAAGAGCACTATTTCCTCACCCGCTATTGTTCCAGGCCACCTCTTTCTCATTCACCGGATTTTAACCTAGGGATAAATTTCTTTGGGACGCTGTCTCTCCTATTCTCAAAAACTGGATTGGATAACCACTCTTACCTTCACCCATAATATTACTATAGAACTGTGTGCTGACCCATTATGGAACTTTTCATACTGTCCTATAATTCTCCTGTTTTCCTCTATTTTCCAAATAGACAGCCAGCTCTCTGATGAAAGCAATTGCCTTAATCACTGATACATCTCCAAAACTGAGCACATGGTAGAAATCAGCTAAACATTTGTGAAATAACTGGAAAACTAACAAATGAGGTGAAATAGTGAACATGGTGTTCCTCGGTTTCTTTATACATAAAGTGAAATCAGACCGGTATCTATTTACTGAGATTGTTGAAAAGATCAAGTGGGTCACTATGTAAAAAAAAATCTTAAGAAAAATCCCTAGTACATAAGAAACTTTTGATAAATGGTTATTTTTGTGTGTGTGTGGTCAACTAAACTCCTTTCTTTTTCATATAATATCAAACTATGACTAAACAATTTTGTATTTTAGTGTTGATTTTTTAAAAATAAGTGAAAAGCTTAACATTTATATTAGTTACTTGTCATCTTACCAAATTGTTCGAGGTAATTGAAATATGTATATGTTTAGTATTTTCACTTAAAATACTAATAAGGATATATATATATATATATGAGTGCATGCATGCTAAATCACTTCAGTCATGTCCAACTCTGAGGACAGTAGCCTGACAGGCTCCATGAGATTCTCCAGGCAAGACTACTGCAGTAAATTGTCGTGCCTTCCTCCAGGAGATCTTTCAGAGCCAGGGATTGAACCCACATCTCTTATATATCTCAGGCACTGGCAGGTGGTTCTTTCCCACTAGCGCCACCTGGGAAGTCCATATATACTATATGTATGTTTTATATATATGTGTGTATATATATATATATATATACACACACACACATAGAAACAAAGACAGAGAGAAGGAAGTAAAAAGAGAAGGAGAAAATGACACAGGTAGAGAGGGAAATTTATTAGTTAAGTACAGGATTTTGGACATAATAACCACAGGTCTAAGTCTCAGTTCTTGCACCCAATGATTGTACAAAGTTGAAAAAGTTGCTTGCTTGCTTCCATTATTAATCTCTTTGCTGTAGATGTTTAACCAACTATAAATTTACCACAGGGCAGTGAATTATCACCAGATCAATATTTCATTATGATTTTGGCATGCATTTGCTTAAATCTATAGTAACTAGAAACAATCTCTATCCTCTGAACTTACAATTACTCTATAGAATTTATCACAGAGAAATCTGAAGTATATTTGATAAATATTAGTGTCATACCTGCTCTTGAAAATATGGTATATAAAAAGTAGTAAAGCAGTAACATTGGAAAGGTGAGAAAGGGACAGATTATTTAAGGCCTACAATACAAGGATGAATAATATTTGGAAGAGTAGCCAGTGAAACTTTTTAGTGGAAGATTGACACAACTGGACCTCTACTTCAGGAATGTAATGTGTCACAATATGCAAGATAATGGGAGAGGGTGGACTCAAGCAAGGAGGCCATTTAAAAGTTTTTGTAGTGGTCTGAGCAAGAGATTAGCCAGAAGTGTTTCTTGAACCTGCATCAGGTACAAATCACAAACGCTGACATATAATGTTTAAATATACATTAGTCTTACAGGTTAAAAAACTAATCAAGTAAACTGAGGAATATAGATATATACATTTTCAAAATTCTAATGGAAGGCAGCTATGGCTACTCTTAAAATAGAAATTCAAATGATGATTTAGGAGAAGAGATATTAATTCCCACTGAGGGTGAACAAGACTAAGGAAAATATCTCTGAAGGATTATTAGAGCTGGGTCTTGAGATAGGTGGATGTCAGCCACTAGCTATGGTAGAAGGAGGCACACAAATTAGAAGCTGATTTTAAAACAAAGAGAAGCGAAGTCCTTCTCTCCATTCCACTAATCAGTATCTCTGGATATTTCATATATTTTGGATCACATAAATCCAGTCCTCTGGGAAGAAGTCCCTAACCTCAGAGGATCACCACAACTTCTCCCAGATATCAAGGATGTGGGTCTTCAACATAAGGTCTTAACAACTGGGGTGGTAGCAGAAAGCACTAGAATTCTTACTCTTATTTTTTGTTGTTGTTCTCAAAGATAAAAATATAAAACTATTTTTATTTGAAACTATATTAGTATGAGATTATCAGTATACATTTTTAAATGTAATAATACATAACTTATAGATGCTCAAAAATGTTTTACCAATAGTCATGCAATGTTAAAAGATCTGAGGTTATTCTAGAGATTTGAACTGTGGACTTAAAAGAAAATGCACAGAAAATACTCTTTTTTCCGACTTCATCCATAAAAAATCCTCTAGGAAAATTCATTATACAGATCAGAACTGTATGAAGAATATTGAATAATACAATGGGAGATAGTCTTATCATAAAAAATGATCTTTATAAAATCTTATAGTTTAGACTATACAAAGCTTTCAGTTATAAATCCTATTAAATGATGTAAGATCCTAAATAAAAATACTGTGCAAATGGTGAAATAAATTATCAGTCCTGCCTGTTACGTAAAAGTTTGGAATTGCATTTCTTCCCAGCTAATTTTTCTCTCAGTTAAGTCATCACTAACAGGAGACTTTTAATATAAAACAATTTATAAATATTTGTAATTTCTGCCTTTAGAAAATAAGTGCTATTCACATACAAAACCTTTCCATGGAAGAACAAGAATAGAGACTCAAGATTCTATATAAAAAAATATTTGGCTTTCAAATTGATGTCAACTTTGACTGAGTTGCATTCTAAATGAAGAAACACCTTCAACATGAATTTTTTTAATGAAAATAAAAATAAACAAGAACACTAATCCTTTAGCCCAATACACAAAATTATCCAAGACTGAAAATGTGTTTTGTTCTAAACTGCTCTTTTTATAAACATGTCTATTTTGCTGTATGGAAAAAAACTATCCAGTTGCACATTCCATTGAAAAAAGAATTTCATAACTTCACTTAAAAAAAAAAGCAACAAGACACATATATATCCATCCCCTTTAACCATTAAGCTAAACTGGCCCAAATGAATTTCTGAAACAAAATAGCTTCTAGGCTAGAATCTTGATGCCAACTTTAGCCTGGAGCAAATTTTTACACTGACAGTGTTTGCTCTGGAAAGTGGTGTTTTAATGGAAACACTGTCAGACCTTTGTCTCCAGTAGAGCTACTGGACCCATAAAGACATAATTTAACTTCCAAACACTGAGGCCTTTTTTACGTACTAATTGTCCTTTTGGAAACAAGATCTCATCCCAATGTCTCCAATGAATTGCCCTGTGAACTCAGAAAGCACTCTTTCACATTGCCCTAGGTTCAAGTGGAAAGAATAAATGGCAGAAGTTAGACGTTACTATTTGATTCTTATACAATATTTTTCTCCCTTTAATACTAGTTACAATTTGAACTTCACCTAACTGACAAAGCCTGTAGAATCCATTCAATTAGCTTTAATAGGATTAAAACACTGCCTTGGAACTGCAGATTTTAATAGACAAGAATCTTGGCAAATACATCTTTCATGTATCCCATGAATTCTATAATAAATATGCTACCTGAGGCAAAATAAGCATAATCAGATATTTCAGCATTTTGCTTTTTAGCTAAAAGTATTTTTCCCATTATTAAAATTTTAAAACAAAGTTTAAAAAGAAAGCTTGATGCGTCTGTGTGTAAGTTTTACTCAATATGCACTCTTGCTTGATAGTTTTCTTTTGACTTAAAATCATAGACATGACTAAAGGAGATACTCACCACATTAATAATTTTAATTAATTTGAATTAGGCAGTCTCCACCAAGTAAACAAGACATATCTCCCTGATTGTCACTACTGCTCTTTTTACTCATATTTTTTTGATGTAAAAAATATAGGTTACTTGAATAGTCACTGAATAATTGCCAAATTGGATCTCTAATCCTTGTCCAAAAATATATTGCAAAGTGAATATGACCAACATTAGATAACTAGCCAGCTTCACATAGGTTCTACAAGTAGAAAGCAAGTTAAGAAACAGTTCCAACAAAAGCCCTTTTAGCAATTTAAGCCAGTGCTGAGCAAGAAGAGATTAACCATTCTTAACAAAGGTGAAAGAATTTGCATCGCTTTCATTGGTTCATTTATTCAACCAATTAACATTTACTGAGTACCTACTGAGTTAATATATCAGAAAATGAATAAAGTGAAGTTTCAAGAAAGCAGGAGACTTGGATCTTTTCCTCAAAGGAAACTTTCCTAGTAAGAGCCAATATATGACAGCCATGAAGCCACGGTTAAGAGGGCACATGAACTCTGGAATGTGGTCTTTAGAAAACGCATGCTTTAAAAAATGGAAAGGAAGAGAAAAATCTACAGTTACAGTTTATACAAGAGACCTCATTTTTGTTTTTTAAAGCAAAATTTTCCAAGGACACTCATGTGAGGAAGAGAGATCCTAAAGGCACAAGGCAATAAAATAAGCAAAAATGGGCATTAGCAAGAAAAATAAAGAATGCGGAATCAGATATTTTGAATTATAAAAATTAAATTTACCTAAACTACAATTAAATACATGACATATCCTGCTACATGGTTTTAGAGCTGTTTTGTTTTTGTTTGTTGTTTCTGTTTAATTTTATCACTTTGTCCTGTTACTCAGCCTGCTAGGCTCCTCTGTCCATGGAATTCTCCAGGCAAGAATATAGGGTTGCCATTCTCTTCTCCAGGGGATCTTCTTGACACCTATTTTAAAAAGAGATTCCACCTTTTCTCTAACTATTAAAATTTCATTGATTTATGAAGCTTTAATAGTGAAACAATATTGAAGTAGATGTTAGGAAAATATGTGCATCAATTCAGTTCAGTTCAATCCAGTTGCTCAGTTGTGTCCGACTCTGCGACCCCATGAATTGCAGCACGCCAGGTCTCCCTGTCCATCACTGACTCCCAGAGTTCACCCAAGCTCATATCCATCGAGTCAGTGATGTCATCCAGCCATCTCATTCCTGTCGTCCCCTTCTCCTCCTGCCATCAATCCCTCCCAGCATCAGAGTCTTTTCCAATGAGTCAACTCACCGTATGAGTTGGCCAAAGTATTGGAGTTTCAGCTTTAGCATCGGTCCTTCCAAAGAACACCCAAGACTGATCTCCTTTAGAATGGACTGGTTGGATCTGCTTGCAGTCCAAGGGACTCTCAAGAGTCTTCTCCAACACCACAGTTCAAAAGCATCAATTCTTCAGCACTCAGCTTTCTGCACAGTCCAACTCTCATATCCATACATGACCACTAGAAAAACCATAGCCTTGACTAGACAGACCTTTGTTGGCAAAGTAATGTCTCTGCTTTTGAATATGCTTTCTAGGTTGTTCATAACTTTCCTTGCAAGGAGTAAGTGTCTTTTAATTTCATGGCTGCAATCACCATCTGCAGCGATTTTGGAGCCCCCCAAAATAGTCTCTCATTGTTTTCATTGTTTCCCCATCTGTTTCCCATGGAGTGGGGCCAAGAGGAGCTACTCCACATTCAAGGTCAGGAGGGGTAGCTGTGAGGAGATGAACGGTAAGAGAAACCCAAGTAAGATAGTAGATGTTGTGAGAGGCATCAGGAGGCAGACACACAAACCTTATTCACAGAAAACTAGTCAGTCTAATCACATGGACCACAGCCTTGTCTAACTCAATGAAATTAAGCCATGATGTGTGGGCCACCCAAGATGGGTGGGTCATGGTGGAGAGGTGTGACAGCATGTGGGCCACTGGAGACGGGAATAGCAAGCCACTTCAGTATTCTTGCCTTGAAAACCCATGAACAGTATGAAAATACAAAATGATAGGATACTGAAAGAGGAACTCCCCAGGTCGGTAGGTGCCCAATATGCTACTAGAGATCAGTGGAAAAATAACTCCAGAAAGAATGAAGGGATGGAGCCAAAGCAAAAACAATACCCACTTATGGATGTGACTGGTGATAGAAGCAGATCCAATGCTGTAAAGAGCAATATTGCATAGGAACCTGGAATGTTAGGTCCATGAATCAAGGCAAATTGGAAGTGATCAAACGAGATGGCAGTAGTGAACGTTGACATTCTAGAAATCAGCGGACTAAAATGAACTGGAATGGGTGAATTTCACTCAGATGACCATTATATCTATTACTGTGGGCAAGAATCCCTTGGAAGAAATAGAGTAGCCATCATGGTCAACAAAAGAGTTNATCACAGTTGTAGATGTGATGGGTGATGGAAGTAACGTCTGATGCTGTAAAGAACAATGTTGCATAGGAACCTAGAATGTTAAGTCCATGAATCAAGGAAAATTGGGAGTGGTCAAATAAGAGATGGCAAGAGTGAACATTGACATTTTAGGAATCAGTGAACTAAAATGGACTGGAAAGGGCGAGTTTAAATCAGATGACCACTATATCTACTACTGTGGGCAAGAATCCCTTGGAAGAAATAGAGTAGCCATCATGGTCAACAAAAGAGTTCAAAATGCAGTACTTGGATGCAATCTCATAAACGACAGAATGATCTCTGTTTGTTTCCAAGGCAAACCATTCAATATCACAGTAATCCAAGTCTATGCCCTAACCAGTAACACTGAAGAAGCTAAAGTTGAACGGTTCTATGAAGGCCTACAAGACTTTTTAGAACTAACACCGAAAAAAGATGTCCTTTTCATTATAGGGGACTGGAATGCAAATGTAGGAAGTCAAGAAACACCAGGCAAATTTGGCCTTGGAATATGGAATGAAGCAGGGCAAAGGCTAATAGAGTTTTGCCAAGAGAACGCACTGGTCATAGCAAACACCCTCTTCCAACAACACAAGAGAAGACTCTACACATGGACATCACCAGATGGTCAACACCAAAGTCAGATTGATTGTATTCTTTGCAGCCAAAGATGGAGAAGCTCTATACAGTAGGCAAAAACAAGTCCAGGAGCTGACTGTGGCTCAGATCATGAACTCCCTATTTCCAAATTCAGACTTAAATTGAAGAAATACATGCATCGGTAGATATAAATTAGGAAGAATACAAGTTCTAAATTTGTTATAGACATAGCCCCAGACATAGCCAATATCAGAAATTTGGCTATGTTCATTTAACATGAGATACCAGAATTTTTAAGATAGTTGCAAAACATAGGGTTTTGTTGTTGTTTCATTTTCCTTTTTTCCCTAAACTGTACCAGTTGACAGAATTTATTATAAATGTGAGGTAAGTTTACAAAAACAAATATCACAAGAGGTATTTAAAAGCATAAAGAACACATTTTAAAACTGCTGAAATAGTTTGGAGATCAATAAAATAATATATGAAGTAGTTTTACATTAAGGAGGTAAAAAGGAACAAATTATCTTGATTCCTGAATATGATATTATAAATACTACAGAGAATTTGCCTCAACATCTGGTAACTTGGACAATTTTATAAAAATCAGAATTAGTTTGAAGTCAGATGGCTAAGACCAACTGCTGTTAATGAGATCACTTTTTTTTTGTCTAGGACTAGCTTAGCTTTCCGGAGAAGGCAATGGCACCCGACTCCAGTACTCTTGCCTGGAAAATCCCACGGGCGGAGGAGCCTGGTAGGCTGAGCGACTTCACTTTCACTTTTCACTTTCATGCATTGGAGAAGGACATGGCAACCCACTCCAGTGTTCTTGCCTGGAGAATCCCAGGGACGAGGGAGCCTGGTGGGCTGTCGTCTATGGGGTCGCACAGAGTCGGACACGACTGAAGCGACTTAGGAGCAGCAGCAGCATCAAGTACTACCATGTAATGACAAATGTATTTCAAAATTAAAAATCAGAATACTTTTTTATTGGAATGTAGTAGCTTTACAGATTACCAAACTTATGGATGGTTTTTCTCTATTCTTATTTTTATTCAGTGGTCAATTTACTGCTCATTATTATAACACCAGTGTTGTAGAATGAGCTCACCACACCTAACCTTTATGCTGTAAATTGAAGTTAAATTGCTAACTCCCATCAGATGCTAATTAAACTGACTATCACTGATTTTATGTAGCACATTGTGCTTTAAATATATATGCCTGGGATATCTAGCAGATGAATTGCTACTTATAGTTACCAATAATGAAGCTGTTGGTTATTTTATTTTCAACTTTAATTAACAGGTGTAATACCCACTTGCAAAGATATCATTAAATTGTATCCAAGATTTATAGAATTTATTATACAAAGTTGGTTACTTAATATTCCTTTTAAAGGTTGACCTTTTCAAAATGCAGTTTAATATTTAACCATAAAACCACTGAATTTTCTAAACTTTGTTGCCTTAGCTCACCTCAAAACCTATTTATTTCTGTGAAATATTTCTGTTTCATTGAAATGAAAAAATATTTCGCTAATGCCACTATACCAACTGCAAAAACAAGACAAAAACAAGTGCCTAACTTCTAGTTTTTAGTCCAAATATAAGAAGCTTAGAAGTAGCTTCATAAAAATAAGTAAAAAGCTGAACAAATTAAAAAATAAACAATTCCTCCTAGATATGTTTAAAACATGAAGTCACAGGGGAACTCTTGCCCGTCACCCAAAGTGGAGGGATAGACAAGCAGAATACAAAGCATCACAACTTACTCAAGCAGGTATCCATAAGCAGAAACCTCCTTGGGCACCAGAAGCAAGGTAGAAACACCTGGACTGTAACTGGTGAATCACTGGAAACTCAGGGAGTACAGGACTATGGTAAAAGCTCTGAGGGAACCCGGACATTAAGGGATTTCCCACTTTCATGAATTTTACCCCCAGGAGTCCCACCAGGTTCTCACAGTGCATAATCAGAGACAAATGCCCTCCTGCTTCTGGCAAAGGGAAGGGGATAGCAGCCATTTCAAAATAAACTAGAGCATTCTATCATTCTTAACAAGACCTTCCCTCACAAGAGACTGCTTTACCAAATCCTAACCTACTGAAGAGAAGGAAACATACACTTCAGCCTCACCCACCCATCCTGTCCCACCAGGGTATGCGGAAGTGGAGAGTAAGAATGTGTGAAGTGCAGTACAGAGACAGGTTCACCAAAAGACTGGGACCTAATCACAGACTTTAAAATGTTTCCCTTACTCCCGCAGCTTACCACTATATTGCTGAAGACATTTTTATAGAAGATTCTTTCATGCAATACATAACGTCCACTTTAAAGCAAAAACAAAAAATTATAAGGAATACTAAAAGGTGAAAAAAAAGTTTGAGGAGATTAAATGTGTCAGATCCACAATAAAATATGGCAGGGATTTGTTATATAAAGCCAAGAAATTAAAAAAAGAAACTGTGATTAACATGCTTTAGTAGAAAAAGTAAGCAACATGTAAGAACAGGTAGATAATATAAACAGAGAGGTAGAAATGCTAAAAAAGTATAAAAAGGAAATGTTTGAAATCAAAAACTGTATCAAAAATAAAGCCATTGACAGAATCATTACCATACTGGACATAAGTTAGAAAAGAATCTCTGCATTTAAGGATATGACCATGGAAATTTCCAAGTTGAAAAGGAAAGTACACAAAGGCTGAAAAATCAGAACAGAATATTCAAGAATTATGGGACAACGACAAAAGGTGTAATGTACATGGTAATGGGAATACCAGGAGAATGAAGAGAAAGAGGAACAGAAGAAATATTTGCAGCAATAATGACTGAGATGTTCCCAAAGTTAGAAACCAAAATATATATCCAGGAAGTTTACAGAATATCAAGCAGGATAAATGCTTAAAAGATTATATCTAGGCATATCATGTTTAAACTTTAGAAAATCAAAGACAAATAAAATCTTGAAAGAAGTTATAGGATAGAAAAACCTTACTTACAAAGGAGTGAAATAAGATTAACATTAACTTCTCTTTAGAAAACATGCAAGCAAAAGATAGTGAAACATTCGGTGTTGAGAGGGAAAAAAAAAAAAAAAANAGTCGCTTCAGTCATGTCTGACTCTGTGCGACCCCGTAGACAGCAGCCCACCAGGCTCCCCAGTCCCTGGGATTCTCCAGGCAAGAATGGGGTTGCCATGTCCTTCTCCAATGCATGAAAGTAAAAAATTTAAGTATAATGAATATGCTTAAAAAGGAGATGAATTATAATCATATAAAATGCTCAGTGAAAACCACAAATGGTTGGAAAAGTGTGGAAGGGAAAAACAGAAACAAAGAACTGGATGACAAGGAGAAAACAGAAGCAAATATGGTAGATACTAATCCAACTATATCACTAATTACTTTGCCCAACAATGGTTTATATGCATCAATTAAAAGGCAGATTTCCAAAGAGGATCAAAAATAAGACCCAACTCTAGGCTGTCTATAAGAAACTCACTTTAAATATAAATATTATATAAATAATAATATTATATAAATATATAATAAATAAATAAATTTATATTTGTATAATAAACATATAAATAAATAAACATATATAGTTATTTACCACCTGAGCTTCCCCAGTGGCTCAGCTGGTAAAGAATCCTCCTGCAATGCAGGAGATCCAGGTTCGATCCCCAGGTTGGGAAGATCCTCTGGAGAAGGGAATGGCAACCCACTCCAATATTCTTGCCTAGAGAATTCCATGGATAGAGGAGTCTGGTGGGCTACAGTCCATGGGATCGCAAAGGTTCAGACACAACTAAGTGGCTAACATTTTCACTTCACTTAGCATATATCAAAAGTAAATCAATGAAGAAAGATATACCATACTAACAGTAATCAATAGAAAGTGAGAGTAGCTATACTAATTTTCACCAGAGTAAACTTCAGTCAAGGAACCTTAACAGGGAAGAAGAGAGGTGTTACACAATGAGAAAGGAGTCAATTCTCCAAGAGACATAGCAATCCTTAAAATAGAATACATGAGGCAAAAACTGATGAGTTTCAAGGAGTAACAGATAAATCCAATATTATAGTTGCAGATTTTAACATCCCACAATCAGAAATTGAAAGATCCAGGCAAGCAGAAAATCACTAAAAACATCAGTTCAGTTCAGTTCAGATGCTCAGTTGTGTCCGACTCTTTGCAACCCCATGAATCGCAGCACACCAGGCCTCCCTGTCTATCACCATCTGCCAGAGTTCACTCAAACTCATGTCCATCGAGTCCGTGATGCCATCCAGCCATCTCATCCTCTGTTGTCCCCTTCTCCTCCTGCCCCTAATCCCTCCCAGCATCAGAGTCTTATCCAATGAGTCAACTCTTCGCACGAGGTGGCCAAAGTACCGGAGTTTCAGCTTTAGCATCAGTCCTTCCAAAGAACACCCAGGGCTGATCTCCTCTAGAATGGGCTGTTGGATCTCCTTGCAGTCCAAGGGACTCCCAAGAGTCTTCTTTTGAACTCAATAATACTACCCATTGCCTGGATATAGTGGATATCTGTAGGGTACCCCATCAACAATAGCAGAATGTTCATTTTTCTCAAGCTTACATGGGACATTTACCAATATCTGGACCATAAAACACATCTTAACAAGTTTAACAGAATAGAAATAATACACTATATTTCCTCGGATCACAGTAAATTTAAACTAAAAATCAACAAAAGAAAGATAGTGTGAAATCCCAAAAAGCTTAGAGATTAAGCAATATACTCCTAAATAATACATGAATCAAAGAGGAAAATTCAAGAGCAAGTAAAAAAAAATATTTTAAGCTTATGAAAATAAGCATATAGTTTATCAAAATTTATGGGATGCCATGAAAGCAGTGATTATGCAATACTAAGTTGCTTCAGCTGTGTCCAAATCTTTGCAAGCCCTCGGACTACAGCCCACCAGGCTCTTCTGTCCGTGGGATTCTCCAGGCAAGAATACTGGAGTGGGTTGCCATTTCCTTCTCCAAGCAGTGCTTAGAGGGAAATACATAGCATTGAATGAGGAGACTAAAAAAAATCTAAAATCAATAATATAAAGGAAATTTGAAAAAGAAGAGCAAATTAAATCCAAAGTAACCAAAAGAAAATAAGTTAGAGCTAAAATCAGTGAAATTGAGAATAGGAAATCAATGGAGGAAAAAAAATCAATAAAAACAACAGCTGATTCTTTGAAGATATGAATAAAAGCAATAAGCTTCTGTAACACAAAGAAAAAGAGAAAGACACAATTTCCAATATCAAAAATGAGAGAGAAACATTACTAGAGAGCTGATAGACATAAAAAGGCAATAAATACTATAAAAACTCTATAAGCTAATTTGATAACCTAGATTAAATGGATGATTTCTTGAAAGACATAATTTGCAAAACCTCACATAAAAAGAAATAGACAATCTGAATAGACCCATATCTATTAAATGAATTGAATTGATAATTAATAACTTTTCAAAATAGAAAGCATGAGGCCTAGATGTACTCACTGGTAAATTCTACCAAATATTTAAGAAAGAAATTATACATATTCTCTACAATTTCATCCAGAAGACAGAAGCAGAGGACTATTTCCTCACTCATTGTATAAAGATGGCATTACCCAAAGAAGACAATTCAAGAAAATAAAACTATAGACAAATATCTCTTATGAACATAAATGAAAAAATTTTCAACAAAATATTAGCAAATTAAATCCAACAATGCTTACAAATAATTACACTTTGTGACCAAGTGCAGTTTAACCCATGTACACAAATCTAGTTCAACATTTGAAAATCAATTAATGTAGCCCATCATTTTAAAGCTGAAGAAGAAAAATCAGATAATCATATCAATGGGTGCAAAAAGACATTTGACAAAATACAACACCCTTTCATGATAAAAGTTTTAGCAAACTAAGAATAAAGAGGAATTTCCTTAACCTGAGAAAAAAAAATCTACACAAAATTTGCAGCTAATATCATACTTAATGGTGAGAAACTCAAAGCTTTCTCACTAAGATCATAAACAAACCAAGGATTTTCCCTTTTACAAGTGCTTTACAGCACCTTCCCAGATGTCCTAGAAAACGCAAGGATCATATACCAATAAGACATAGTAATCCTACATGAGGATCAAAATACATGAAACAAAAACTAACAGAACCAAAAAGAAGAGAAGACAAATCAATTTAACTAGTGATTTCAACACTCCATATCTGTTATAAAATTGAATTTGTGAATTAAAAACTTACAAAAAATAATCTCTAAACCCAGATGGCTTCAGTGGAGAAATCCCCAAACAATAAGTAAGAATTGTGGCATGGTGGTAAAGATTCCACCTGCCAATGCAAAAGATGCAGAAGACGCAGTTTCAATCTCCAGGTAAGGAGAATCCCTTGGAGTAGAAAATGGCAACCCACTCCAGTATCCTTGACTGGGAAATTCCATGGACGGAGGAGACTGGTGGGCTATATAGTCCATGGGGTTGCAGAGAGTCAAACATGACTGAGAATTTATCACAGTACAACAACCAGCTACGTAATCTCTTCTGGAAAACAGATGAGAAAGTAATATTTTCAAATTCTTATTACAAAGTCAGTATTATCCTGATATCGAAGTCAGACAAAAACAATAGAGAAAGAAAGAGAGACGGGAAGGAAGGAAGAAAAAAAAGGAAGGAAGGAGAGATCCTGGGCTTAGCCATGTTGGGTTGGCCAATGAGACATCATGCAGAATAGAAGTTTAAAATAACTTTCACATTAAGGCTGACCCAGTCTCTTCCTACTTTAAGAACTCTGCTAGGTATGAAGAAGCCAAGTTATCCTACTAAAGACAGCCAATACCAACAACCAGACTTTCGAGTGAGGTTGTCTTAGACATCAATCCCCAGGATAGTCACCAGGTACTATGCAAAATCAGCAGCAAAGGAATCACTAAAATGAACTGCCCATATTGCTGACCCAGAGAATCATAAAGAGGTAAAATAATTGGTTTTGGCCACTAATTTTTACAGCAGTAGATATTGCAACACACAAAATTGATATAGCCTATTATCACTAAATAATTAAATCTTATTTAAATTTATGTAAATGAGTTTAATTATGTAATTGAGTACTTTTGACTTTAATTTTGAAAGCACTTCATAGTTATACAGTCTAACCTTTTTAAATTTGAAGTTGTTCATAGTGTTATGAGGATCACCAAAGAGAGTAAACATATCAATGTAGATGATTTGGGAAATTGAATTAAGTGTGAATTTATTCAGGACCCACCTTACATAACATATTTTTAATTTGCCACTACTGATTTTGGCTTCAAATTCTGCCTGCTTTCTGTATATCAAATGGCTAAAGATCAATAAATTGGCAGAGTTCACTCAGAACCAATTAATATGTTTTACCAATTATACCTTAATATAAACATTCAAGTCTCCAAGCACTGTGGACTTCGACTGTCTTTCTTATCATCTTTTGAAATAGTTTAAAGAACAAGAACTAACTGCCAAATATGGAGGTCAACACTAAAAAGATTAAAATGTTCATCTGTCATTGTAATTGTGCCAAATAATGTTACTAAGAGTAATTTGTGGAATTTATTATTCAAGCTATTATTTAGGTCAATCTAGTAAGAACATTAATATGAAAAAATCTCCTTTTCACCATCTTTGCTACAATAAACATTAAAATATGCCAATCTTCATGCTTTAGGGCATAATTTGGTTACCAGCTGAGGTCAGGAAGAAATGTTCCCTGTAGTATAGTATTGCCAATTATCATAGGTGTAGAGAGAACAAGAGAAAGAGTCAGGGGGTTACATGACCCTCTAAAGCATCTGGTATTGGATGCTTTCTGAGTGAGAATTCAGGACAAGATGAAACATTCAATTGTTCCTGTGTATGTCAATTCCGATATTCCTATGAGCTGCCAATATGACATTGCTGCCACAAGGGAGGGATTTCTTACAGAACAGATGTCACTTACAGTATTATGTGGGCTATCTATCTCAACAAATAATTGCTTGGCATTTCTGCCCTATGGCAAGGGTCTGAAAATATGTTAGGGTGGGAACACACCATACAAGCAGATGGGCATATATAAAGAAAGAACAAGAGCATGCTGAGTCTGAAATGCATGTGTAAAAGCCAGATGGGGGTACTGAAGCAGATGTCTTTCCTTATCTGCAGCAACTAAAGCCCAAGATCCAATTTTTCCAGCTATTTGTTATTTAGAAGTTCTATTCTAAAATTTCTTTAGATGAAAATGTATTACATAAGATTTCAATTTATTGAAATCAAGAAACTTCGTCTTTTTGATATAAACTGCAATTTCCATTTGAAATGAATGCATTTTGCTGTAGGCCTGAAACTGATGTGCCAACACCAGTGCCCCCTCCTTTCAGCCCTCCTCCCCTCAAAAAAGAGGAAAAAACTAAGCTGGGATAAGAGAAGGGACACAAAGACTAACAATGAATGACAAAATACAATTGAGATGAAACTTGCCTGAGAGAGATAGCAAGAGAGGGAAAAAAGTTCTTTTAAAATATCAATAAGAGAATCAAAGAAATCAAGATCCTTTTTCTGATAAAAGGGGAAAAGTTAATAACAGTGAAGAAAGAAGGCAATTGCAGTATGCTCCAACTGTAATGGAAGAAAAGAAGATGAAGGTAGAATCAGAAAGTAACCATTTTAAATAAATTTAACATATATGTAGCTTTCACATTTCAAGGGTTAAAGTTTTAAAATTATTTAAACTATTTGCCTCAATAGCAGACCTAATTGACTATCTAAATAATTGGTTGGAGAAAGAGAAGAAATGTTTCTGTTCACAAGAACCAGAAAAGGAATTTTTACTTTTAAAATAGCATTGACTGCAGAAAAAAGGGGCTTCCCTGATGGCTCAGAGATAAAGAATCTGCCTGATATACAGGAGACCCTAGTTTGAGCTTGGGGCTAGAGTGGGGAACCATAATAAATATAGTATAAATTATTAACAGGAATCAAGTGAAATCTCAGAATTACAAAATGCTTCAGGATGTTACAGATATATTTCTATGAGTATAATTAGACACAAGTAATAAGTACTTAGAAAATTTTGGGACAAAAGTAATTTGGCCATTCATTATTGTCTTAAAACTCTGAGTCAACATTTGTTCATGTGTTAGAGCAGATCCAAAGGTGATTCTTAAAGAAAATTCTAAGGTTTGCTTGCTGGTATCCCTTTGTATGTAATTTAACTTTTAGAAATATCATTTTTATCATAAGATATTAATCCTACCATGTTCATCTGTTTTCAAAGTTTAATCATCCATCCACAATTGCCTATATGGAAAAACAGGATACAAAGTCCTCATTTGAGACTATAATCTCAAATTTTTATTTTATCTATAGTCCAGTTGACAATAATGTAGGGGAATGTAGGGGAAGTTGCCTAAGGATCAACAATACACTCTTCAGAGGACTCAAAGCCAGAAAGGTAAGAGGAATAAAGATAGGCCGTCATCTCCAGGCCACTTAAAGAGTTTAGATTTTATCTTAAAAAGAATGAGAAGTCACTGAAAAGCTTTCCTTGGGCATGTGCTTGGGAGAAGGGTATCACAGTCACCCTTACACCATGATAAATCCCTGGGAATACATGGTAGGAAAAGACTGGGGAGCAACATGACAGGAAGCAAGGACACAAATGTGGAGCACTGGAGTAACATGGATGAGAAATGATGACCTTACAGGATTGTGGCTGCAGCAAGAGAGGAGAGGAGCAGTTTGAAAACTATTTAGAGGGAGACACAACAGTATAAGGAAGATTCAAGCAGCAATTTGCAATAACAGAGATAAAGAGAGAGAGGATGTAAGGATGACCTCTGTTTAAGGCTTGAGCAAGGGCATGGAAAAGTATTCCAGTTGTGAAATACAAAATTCTGAAGATGGAGCAGGGTTTTGTTTTGGTTTTTTGTGAACGCATTGGGATAAACTACTAATCCAGTTGGACTAAGTTTGAAGAGGTACCTAGATAAAAGCCGGAGAAGGCGATGGCACCCTACTCCAGTACTCTTGCCTGGAAAATCCCAAGGACAGGGGAGCCTGGTAGGCTGCGGTCCATGGGGTCATGAAGAGTCGGACACGACTGAGTGACTTCCCTTTCACTTTTCACTTTCTTGCATTGGAGAAGNAATTGGTTGGAGAAAGAGAAGAAATGTTTCTGTTCACAAGAACCAGAAAAGGAATTTTTACTTTTAAAATAGCATTGACTGCAGAAAAAAGGGGCTTCCCTGATGGCTCAGAGATAAAGAATCTGCCTGATATACAGGAGACCCTAGTTTGAGCTTGGGGCTAGAGTGGGGAACCATAATAAATATAGTATAAATTATTAACAGGAATCAAGTGAAATCTCAGAATTACAAAATGCTTCAGGATGTTACAGATATATTTCTATGAGTATAATTAGACACAAGTAATAAGTACTTAGAAAATTTTGGGACAAAAGTAATTTGGCCATTCATTATTGTCTTAAAACTCTGAGTCAACATTTGTTCATGTGTTAGAGCAGATCCAAAGGTGATTCTTAAAGAAAATTCTAAGGTTTGCTTGCTGGTATCCCTTTGTATGTAATTTAACTTTTAGAAATATCATTTTTATCATAAGATATTAATCCTACCATGTTCATCTGTTTTCAAAGTTTAATCATCCATCCACAATTGCCTATATGGAAAAACAGGATACAAAGTCCTCATTTGAGACTATAATCTCAAATTTTTATTTTATCTATAGTCCAGTTGACAATAATGTAGGGGAATGTAGGGGAAGTTGCCTAAGGATCAACAATACACTCTTCAGAGGACTCAAAGCCAGAAAGGTAAGAGGAATAAAGATAGGCCGTCATCTCCAGGCCACTTAAAGAGTTTAGATTTTATCTTAAAAAGAATGAGAAGTCACTGAAAAGCTTTCCTTGGGCATGTGCTTGGGAGAAGGGTATCACAGTCACCCTTACACCATGATAAATCCCTGGGAATACATGGTAGGAAAAGACTGGGGAGCAACATGACAGGAAGCAAGGACACAAATGTGGAGCACTGGAGTAACATGGATGAGAAATGATGACCTTACAGGATTGTGGCTGCAGCAAGAGAGGAGAGGAGCAGTTTGAAAACTATTTAGAGGGAGACACAACAGTATAAGGAAGATTCAAGCAGCAATTTGCAATAACAGAGATAAAGAGAGAGAGGATGTAAGGATGACCTCTGTTTAAGGCTTGAGCAAGGGCATGGAAAAGTATTCCAGTTGTGAAATACAAAATTCTGAAGATGGAGCAGGGTTTTGTTTTGGTTTTTTGTGAACGCATTGGGATAAACTACTAATCCAGTTGGACTAAGTTTGAAGAGGTACCTAGATAAAAGCCGGAGAAGGCGATGGCACCCTACTCCAGTACTCTTGCCTGGAAAATCCCAAGGACAGGGGAGCCTGGTAGGCTGCGGTCCATGGGGTCATGAAGAGTCGGACACGACTGAGTGACTTCCCTTTCACTTTTCACTTTCTTGCATTGGAGAAGGAAATGGCAACCCACTCCAGTGTTCTTGCCTGGAGAATCCCAGGGACGGGTGACCCTGGTTGGCTGCCGTTATGGGGTCACACAGAGTCGGACACGACTGAAGTGACTTAGCAGCAGCAGCAGATAAAAGCAGTTGGATGTTTGGATGGGTAGCTCAGAGGAGGGCTGTAAACTGAAGACAAATATTTTTAGGCAAGCAGGATTTACTTTATTGAAACCATGGTAGCAGTTACATTTGCCTCAGGATGATGTGAAAATAGAAAAGCGTTGAATCTCAAAAACATTTTCAAGGGAAACAATTTATTAAACAAATATTTTGTAAGCACCTACTCTGTTCTAATCCCCAGAACTGCATCTATAACACAAATAAGGTCCATTCACTCATGTAACATATATTTTCAGGGATTGAACCAGTTAAACAGTAAATAAATAAGACTGAAAATCTCCAACATGATAGATACTCTGAGGATTTGTATAGAAAATAAAACAGCACATGGTGATAACACATGCCCGAAAGATAGTGCAACACTTTAAAGGAGAGGTGAGAAGATGCAGCACACAAACGAAAACAGGAGAGAAGGGCCGGGGCCCCAGGGAAATGGGGAAGAAATAGGAATAGGTTCTTTATGGACAGAGAGAAGCTGCTGCAGTTCAGAAGTCAACCAAGATGCAGAAAACAAATAGGTTTCTCTCTAATAAAACCACAAGAAAGTAAAGAAGTTTCTCTGCCCATACTGCTGCTTACACAGCATGCAATCAAGCTGGACATGTCTCAATAAAGTTGTAGAAAAAAAAGTGCCTTGAATCTAAACTCTAGAAAGTTAAAAGGAAGCTAAAGAGGAATTGGGAACTGTTGAATCTAGTGAGCTAAAACAATTAACAAAACACCAAGGTGAGACCTTTCCTTAATATAGTTATATATTAATATTAAAAGTGTGATTTGGAATGGAAATGCACACTATTCCTGCTTTTCTCAATTATTCATGTTTGATATTTCACTCACAGGATTAGTTACCACATCTAGACACCATGATTTATCTATTGGAAGCTACTGAAATAATTAGCCTCTGTATATCTGTACTTACATATTTAAGAAGTAATTTTTAATGATGATAGCTATGTTGCCATTAGAATTAGCAAAACAAATTTATAGGTTGAACACATATTATTTTAAAATGCTAACAAAATTTTTCAGTTAATCCCCATGATGCAATCTCAAGTAGCTATGAGAAATTTGAAGATTCCTTGGAATTTGAAACCAGAATAATTTGAAATCACAATAATTCATTAAAAGCTTCAAAAGGAAACATACAAGGAAAAGTTGAAAATGGACCACAGTATTCACCTTTATGGAGGAAGATTGTAAAGTTAAAGGTGACCTATCTTCTATGTTTCAAGATAATTAAAAGGAAATTAGGCTAAACTTACAGGCCAATCAAACTGAATAAAAACATTAATATTATAATTTCTATAGATGCCACAATATATTACCCCAAATTCTCTCTGCTTCATTACCTAAATCAAGAGAGGCCCTGAAAAGGAGGATTAATAAGAATCATCGTGCCAAACTGTCTTATACCTGAGGTCTTCAAGAGAACAGATGCCTCCCGTTCTTGCGCCCTTTGGCTTCAGTGAGCCGTTCTCCTCCGTTAGTAAGCTTTTGAACTATGAAGGTATTTCATAGGGTATTAGATGCTACTATTCTCAGGTGTATACTAAGTGTTATTCAGAAAATACCATGGGGATTGGGTGTCTTCTCGAGACTTACGAAGTTGATCATAACTTGGATGAACTTAGTTAAGCCACAGCTACCATTTCAGTACAACCATTACTCATAATCAAATAGTGGTAGCTCCTATTGCTCAGGTCCAACCATTCTTTCCTCACATTTAAACAAAAGGGAACTTTGTGGAAAACATCTCCCCACTCTGGTCAAAAACATATTTCTATAAACAGTGCATCAGTTCAGTTTAGTCAATCAGGTGTGTCTGATTCTTTGCCACCCCATGGACTGCAGCACACCAGGCTTCTATGTCTATCACCAACTCCCAGAGCTTGCTCAAACCCACTGTCCAACTAAACAGTATATAGTTGTCCCTTTATGTATGCAGCTCTTCAGCTTCTGTAATTTCTATCCCTTTCATCAACACTAGAGGCGGAGGGGCCTTTAGAGTATGTTAGGTATAATATACAGGCCACTTGATATCATTTCTTTTTTAAGTTTGAGTTTTATTAGGAAAAGAGAAGGGTTTTAAGAAGTTTTTGAAATAGATAACTTCATAATTTCTTCAGCATAAATGTAAATGAAATCTGTGTCTGGAGGAAATGGCTAAATCCTATAGGTTATTTAACAAATTTAGAACATCCAAAGTAAAACTGGAGAAAATGATCTAAGCATGAAAGATTTAGCAACTGATTCTGTGATTGGATTTTTGGTTTTTTAGCCTTTTCTTTTTTTCTTTAAGTCTTATCTCTGCATCAGAGTTAATATAGAGCTTCCCAAGTGGCACTAGTGGTAAAGAATCTGCCTGTCAATTCAGGAGATACAAGAGATGTGTGTTCGATCCCTGGGTCAGGAAGACCCCCGGAGGAGGGCACGGCAACCCATTCCAATATTCTTGCCTGGGAAATCTCATGGACAGGAGAGCCTGGTAGGCTATAGTCTACGGGATCTCAGAGTTGGACACAACTGAATACAGCACAGCACAGCCAACAGAATTAATATTCTTGATACACAGCTCTTGTGGATTTTTCATTTTTTGTATCCCAGCTTCTTTCCCTGCAGCCCTCCTTCCCTATGACTCCAGAGAAAAGTAAAGACAAATGCCAACACTAGAAAAATGAAGACATAGGAAGTTCTTAGCAGATCAAGCTAGAAGTAATATGTTTTTACCAAAAGAAAAAATATATATATAGTAAGAGGACAAAAGGAGATATGATGACAGATACGAGGGTCCTAATTCCCTATTCTGGGACAAAACCATTTTTGTGCATGCAGTGAAGCATTAGAGAGAAGAAACATAAACAAGAGGGATTTTGTTCCATCTTCCATTTATGATAGTGTTAAGTTACCACAGCCGATCAGAAATGATGACTTGACAAATATTCCAGCAGATCCCTAGGCTCTGTGACTGATGTCCAAGGTCCACTGGCATTGACCATTGGTGCTGCTTCTTCTAGAGGCAGATCATGAATCTAATTAGCTCCAATTTGGTAGTGGGAGCTAACAGGAAGCCTAGTAGCCATGCCAAGCAAAGAGCATCAGGGAGGAAGTTACCCAGGTTAGAGAGTTAAATTTTTTCCCAGTAAAATAGCCATCTCCTCCTCTCCATCTATTAACATTCACAACCACCCAGTAAAATACAATATTGGGAGTAAGAAAATCAAGAAAAATGTTAAATCATTATAGAAAACAAGAGTATGGTTTTCTCATAGTTTTTATTCTCTCTACAAGTTATCAACAAAGTAAAATTGACAATCTAAGAGGACAGATGCTGAGAAAGATTGAAGGCAAAAGGTGAAGAGGGTAACAGAGGATGAGACAGTTTGATAGCATCACTGACACATTGGACATAAATTTGAGCAAACTCCGGTAGACAGTGTAGAATAGAGAAGCCTGGCATGCTGCAGTCCATGGGGTTGCAAAGAGCTGGACACAACTTAGCAACCGAAAAACAACAAAAAGGATAGAGATTTTCACTTAGACGCTCTACATTCACATTCAGCACAGGATTGGCTCATGACAGTGCTTAGAAAGAAATAATTGTTCTGCTTTAAAGAGGACTCTGTTTCACATACTTTAAAAGAGCCAAATTTCATTCCTTAAAATAAATTATAAATATTTCTTGAAACTTATATTAAATATGATAAGAAGCCTCATAGTATTTAAAATTCAACATTTAAAGTCAAATGCGTGCTCTGACTGATGATGTCAAACAGAGCTTCCAAGTGGGAAGGCCTTCATAAAGTCAGACAAAGAGCTGATTCTCAGCTATTTAAATCCAGAAATTAAATTTTTATCATATAACGAAGCATTGATCAGTCTCTGAGACACTAGCACATGCTAACAAAAGCTGAAGTTGACAAAATGGGCTCATTGTATAAGGTGTGCCTGTCCATATATTATTTATACAAAATCTAAAATCTATCCATTACATTTTTATTTTTAGCTCTTTTCCTTTTAGAAGTTGGTCCTATTTTCAGTCAGAAACAGAATTTTCTACCTTAGATAAATAACAAATGTTTAAGAAATATAAAATATATCTGTCTCAAACCAGCCTCAAATATTCAAAACAAATTTGACAGACCTCAGCTTAATGGATAAAATTAGACAAAGCCCCCTACGCTGAAGATGTGATTTAACAAATATAATCAGTTAATGTGTTTATGGGTAGAAAATTAACTTTGGTAACAAGAATGGGTACCATAATGGCCTGTGTTAATAGCCACAAACTGGAATGACTGCCTGACTCATAGTAATTTCTGGAGCCATGTTTGTAAAGTGCCCCCTTCCTTATCTAATAACATATTGTTCTTTCCATCTCTCCCTGTAGCCACAAAAGTGAATACCTGACTAGTGAAAACTGATCATATCATCACCATCACCTTAATGACCAGGTCAAGTGCTGGAAATGAGAACCCAGCAAATTTTTATCTGAAATTTTTCACACTGGAGCTGAGTAATTAATATAAGCCTATATTTTCCTATGTGACAAGTTGTGAGGATGTGGGCCTAAACAGGCCCACATGGTGTGCTGCAAGGAGGAGTTGGAAATATGCAGAGAAAAATACAGATGAGAAATGAACACTCCTTACCAGTATTTGAAGTGTCTTAAGAGAATTCCATGGACAGAAGAGCTGGAGAGCTATAGTCCATAGGCTCGAAAAGGGTCGGACATGACTGAGCAACAAATACTTTCACTTTTTCTTTCAATAGTATTCTGTTACAGTCACCTCTGATATCAGCTATCCTTCCTAGTAATAGGGGTCAACATATTCTCTTTGTGACTTAATCTACTTCCAACTGGGTTGTTCCTACTGGACATCACCTGAGTCCTCACTAATAAAGCTAGTGAGAAAGTGGTAAACCTCAACCAGATGGACAAATAATAACTGCCAACAATGTAATGGTCATAGAACAATAACATTTTTTCTAAATGTACAATTTTGAGCTAATTTCTTAAAATCTCTCAGCCTCAGTGTTTCACCTGAAAAATAAGGCTCATAGCTACTCCACTGGATTATTAAAAAAATTAAGAATAATGTTGGAAAGTATTAGCAGGGTGCTTCTTGAAAAGTGCTAAAATTTTAGGTTTATGAAAGTGAGGATTTGAAGATAATATGAAGATTACCTGAAAAGAAAAAGATTATAGGACTGAAAAAAAAAGATTATAGAACTCAGAATCTTGTGTAATTTTTATATTAAAAGATGCCCAATTACACATATTTTAGAAAAGGAAGTTACATGAACTAAAAAGAGAAGCATAATATAGCCAGCAATAATTATAAACAAAATATTTCCATTATGTTAAGAAGCAATGATTTTTAGAAGCTTAATTTGCAACAAATAAGCATTTATGGTCAAACTTTCCCTAGAAGTTAATGAAATAGTCTTACTTGTAATAGATTTAACATAAAAACAAGCAAATGTGATTGATATAGTTATTCTCTGAGAATGGAGCAAACCTTTTAGGCCCAACTCAAATGCCTCCACATGTCACCAAATCTATGTATAATTATAAGACACCACACCTATGGTACTTTAGGTTTTCGTTGTATTTATTTACCTTCTACATTTATAAAATCTACATAGCAGCACGGTCTCTCTTTTTCATACTTGTACACTATAACTATAGCTCAAGAACTTGGTCAAAAGTAGCTGCTCAAATATTAAACTGAACTCTAGAAGTTTACTGGGAGTCAGAAGAAATGGTTTTCTATCTTGCCTCTGTCATTGATCTAGTGTTTTCCTTTTTAAAAGTCACTAGCCTTACAGTCATACACTCACTGCAATGGACTTCAAAGTTAGGTACTCTAACTTCCTACTTCAGTGCAAAAATTCCATCCACAATGCATTTGCTAGTTTTGCACACTAAGATAGACCCTGTAAAAAAAAAGTAATTTTCAAAATTCATAACCACTTTTTCACATAATTATTATTTCAAATTGAACAATTCAATAAAGCAATGCTTTAAAAGACCCATATCACAGTCAGCAATAGAGACCCAGAATTTCAACTCAAAGATGACATCCTTTCTTTACACTTTAGCACTTACTTGTGTTTTAAAGTCTTCAAATGACTTGAGAAAGCTTATCACTTCTTAATAAACTTCCTATTCACATGGTACAGCTCACCAATTGCTTTACATTGCCAAATAAGATGATATCACAACTTCTTTGTATAGTAAAAAATGCTCCAAAATATCAAGTAGTAACATTATCCAGAAAAACATCTATTTCTGCTTTACTGACTATGCCAAAGTCTTTGACTGACAACAAACTGTGGAAAATTCTTAAAGAGATATGAATACCAGACCACCTGACCTNGACTGAAAAAAAAAGATTATAGAACTCAGAATCTTGTGTAATTTTTATATTAAAAGATGCCCAATTACACATATTTTAGAAAAGGAAGTTACATGAACTAAAAAGAGAAGCATAATATAGCCAGCAATAATTATAAACAAAATATTTCCATTATGTTAAGAAGCAATGATTTTTAGAAGCTTAATTTGCAACAAATAAGCATTTATGGTCAAACTTTCCCTAGAAGTTAATGAAATAGTCTTACTTGTAATAGATTTAACATAAAAACAAGCAAATGTGATTGATATAGTTATTCTCTGAGAATGGAGCAAACCTTTTAGGCCCAACTCAAATGCCTCCACATGTCACCAAATCTATGTATAATTATAAGACACCACACCTATGGTACTTTAGGTTTTCGTTGTATTTATTTACCTTCTACATTTATAAAATCTACATAGCAGCACGGTCTCTCTTTTTCATACTTGTACACTATAACTATAGCTCAAGAACTTGGTCAAAAGTAGCTGCTCAAATATTAAACTGAACTCTAGAAGTTTACTGGGAGTCAGAAGAAATGGTTTTCTATCTTGCCTCTGTCATTGATCTAGTGTTTTCCTTTTTAAAAGTCACTAGCCTTACAGTCATACACTCACTGCAATGGACTTCAAAGTTAGGTACTCTAACTTCCTACTTCAGTGCAAAAATTCCATCCACAATGCATTTGCTAGTTTTGCACACTAAGATAGACCCTGTAAAAAAAAAGTAATTTTCAAAATTCATAACCACTTTTTCACATAATTATTATTTCAAATTGAACAATTCAATAAAGCAATGCTTTAAAAGACCCATATCACAGTCAGCAATAGAGACCCAGAATTTCAACTCAAAGATGACATCCTTTCTTTACACTTTAGCACTTACTTGTGTTTTAAAGTCTTCAAATGACTTGAGAAAGCTTATCACTTCTTAATAAACTTCCTATTCACATGGTACAGCTCACCAATTGGTTTACATTGCCAAATAAGATGATATCACAACTTCTTTGTATAGTAAAAAATGCTCCAAAATATCAAGTAGTAACATTATCCAGAAAAACATCTATTTCTGCTTTACTGACTATGCCAAAGTCTTTGACTGACAACAAACTGTGGAAAATTCTTAAAGAGATATGAATACCAGACCACCTGACCTGCCTCCTGAGAAATCTGTATGCAGGTCAAGAAGCAACAGTTAGAACTGGACATGCAACAACAGACTGGTTCCAAATTGGGAAAGGAGTACCCCAAGGCTGTATATTGTCACCCTGCTTATTTAACTTATATGCAGAGTACATCATGAGAAATGCTGGGCTGGATGAAGCACAAGCTGGAGTCAAGATTGCCAGGAGAAATATCAGTAACCTCAGATATGCAGATGACACTATACTTATGGAAGAAAGTGAAGAACTAAAGAGCCTCTTGATGAAAGTGAGTAACGAGAGTGAAAAAGTTGGCTTAAAACCCAACATTCAGAAAAGAGGAGAGTGAAAAAGTTGGCTTAAAACTCAACATTCAGAAAACTAATATCATGGTATCTCATCCCATCACTTCATGGCAAATAGATGGGAAAACAGTGGAAACAGTGACAGACTTTATTTTGGGGAGCTCCAAAATCATTGCAGATGATGACTGCAGCATGAAATTAAAAGACACTTGCTCCTTGGAAGAAAAGCTATGACAAATCTAGATAGCCTATTAAAAAGCAAAGACATCACTTTACCAACAAAGGTCCATCTAGTCAAAGCTATGGTTTTCCAGTAGTCATGTATGGATGTGAGAGTTGGACTGTGAAGAAAGCTGAGCACCAAAGAATTTATGCTTTTGAACTGTGGTGTTGAAGAAGAATTGAGAGTGCCTTGGACAGCAAGGAGATCCAACCAATCCATCCTAAAGGCGATCAGTCCTGAATATTCATTGAAAGGATTGATGCTGAAGCTGAAACTCCAATTCTTTGGCCACCTGATTTGAAGAACTGACTCATTCAGAAAGACCCTGATGCTGGGAAAAATTGAAGGTGGGAGGAGAAGGGGAGGAGATGACAGAGACTGAGATGGTTGGATGGCATCACCAACTCAATAGACATGAGTTTGAGTAAACTCCGAGAGTTGGTGATGGACAGGGAGGCCTGGGTCCTGTAGTCCAGGGGGTCGCAAAGAGTTGGACACGACTAAGCGACTGAACTGAACTGAGCATTACCTTAATGATAATGTTGATTATAATGATGATGATAGGAAATAGAAAATTATGTACTTTGAATGCTTTTTTGCCCTAATATTTACATGCTGTTAAATGAATCATTACTGGGAATTGAGGGGAGATTGAATTTTTATCCTTATTTTCCCCTCAATTTTGAGTACAGTTTAAATGTATTAATCTAAAAGTAGGTTATTAGCTATTATATTTACTTAGAAATCATAGCTATATATGTATTAAGATGGATAGCTTGAAAAAGGATGGTAATTGACTTGAATAAATTTCGGGTCTTATTGGGAAAAGTCTCTGAAGCATTGGTTTGCATGAAAATGGTATGTGGAACTGTGTGTGCGGCCCTGGCTTCCTGGCTGAACTGAAGTCTCCTCTCCTTTTCTCCTAACTGCTCTTACACTTAAAATTGGAGTTTGCCCAAAGTTTGTAACATATTTTTCTCTTCTTTTCACTATTAATGATTTGCAACCAAAAAGAAAAAAAAAAAAAAGCTCTTCCAAAAACATGCACAAAAGTATTTTCTTTTATCACCTGAGATTACATATCCTTAATCTAGTAAATGATAGGGGAAGCATCTGAAATAGAAAAACAAACACATTCTTTAATGGCTATGGTTCACCCATAAAGATGCAATTCTTAATGCTCAAGTTAAAAAAAAAAAAGAAGATGAGAAGAAACAGTTGGCATTCAGCTAACAATTGTGTTTGGAGATTTGCGCCTGACTTTGTTATTCTGAGCAAAGCCAGGTACCAGTCTCTTGGGATTATGTACAAAGGCAAGGAAAAAAGTGGACATGTACAAACCTCAAAGGTGACTGCTGGGTTAATAAAACAGTCTGTTTTCTGTTCACCCACTCTTGCTCTCAGTGTGCAAGTATATTAAAATATGTCAAAAGGAAAACCATTCGCTGTGCAAAAATAATTCAACTACAAGTCACAATTTCCAGCTGCTGGAGTGCCTTAAGTGCCTTTAAGTGCACTAACAAGTGACCCATACATCTCCCTGGATGAAAGTTGTATCCTCATTAAAGGAGAAACAAACACAAAATAGGAACAATTGTCACATAGAAAAATAGACCACCGTAGATGCTACGTTTTCCTCTGTCCATTTCTGACTTGAGCTATCACAGACTGAAGAGCAACACTGTCCTAGAAGTCACCTCTTAAAAAGCCATGAAAAGAAAACAAGGAAGCGGCTAGAGGAACTGAATGTGTAGCTAATAGCTATTCATATCATTTCTGGGCAAAAAACTAGTATTTCTGTTCAGTGTATTTCTAGGAAAAAAACATCTTTTACTCTCTAGTCTCTATAAAATCCCTCATCATATAAGACACTGTAATAATGAGAAGTGACTGGATTAAACAAATGCACCCCCAGTGAATTCAGAATTAACACTCTAACATATCTTTAAATAACCCCTTTTAGATAAACTCTGGCTTAAGCATTTATAAGATATCATACCAACCTTTGCTTTTCTGATTTTTCTCTAGAGAACTATATCATTGATACGAATCTGCAAAAAAAAAAAAAAAGAGAGAGAGAGAGAGGTTAATGTTCAACTCTAAAAATATTGTTTTTATTTGCTTACTATGTCCATATTACTGTAAGGCAAAAATAAAAATTAGATGCTCAGTGTGATGGCTCCAGTCCTCAGCATAGCACAATATATTTTTAATAGCATATGCCTTTTAAAAACTAGATAATAATCTGGAAAAAATAAGGGAATAATATGGCAGACAGTATAGCTAATCACAACATGGTATTATTTTTTTCAAAGCTAGGGATGGTCCTCTTCTTGTGTACAGAGACATCTTTGCTCAACTGTTTTTGTAGCAGTTACTGGGCCTTATTATAATTGCCTATTTGCTCTATTGTGTCCCCCATACTAGGCAAGTTGCTCGAGAGAAAGCTTTCTTATGTCATTTTTTAATGTAGTTGGAACTCCCATAATAAGGATCATAATAAGAACTGAAAGACACTTCATATTCCCTTTTGAACTACCAATCTTTTCCTGGAAGACAGAAGAATTACAGATGGGAGGTGGATCTAGGAAGACATCAACAACTTCTGTGAAAAATTACAGCCCAATGGATATACACACAGAAGAGCAGAACGACTCAACTCTGAACAGTGCTTTGAACTCAAATATACAGAGCCATCATTAAAATGAAATTGAAGACTAGTATAGGAGGAAAGATAATAAGGGATCAGCAAACCAATCTAAAAAAATTAAATTCCTGTCCAGGCCCAGAATAACTGTGTAAGCTTAGAGCAAGGAAATTATATGGGGAACCAAAGTTAGTGATAAGAATAACTTATTAAAAATGGGAAATCATATATTTGAATACCAAGAACTAGTGAGCTTGATTTTTAGCCCCCATGAAATTCAAAGCAGATTTATTAAACAGATAGTCTAGGAAGCCATGAAAAATAAAGTGAAAATCATTAGGAAGTAGTATTGCATGAAGTCAAAAGAACATTGTATGAAGATAGAAGTCTTGGACTCTTGTTATATATGTGTACCCCCGTTACTTTAATGATTTTTCTTTCCCCCTATTTGTCGTGGGATGAACTGTGTTCCCCTCAAGAATCTGTTGAAGTCCTAAGCCCTGGTACCAGTAAATATAACCTTATTTGGAAACACATTCTTTTCAGATGTAATTAAGTTGCAAATTAAGATGAGGTCATACTGGAGGCTTCCTAGGTGGTGCTAGTGGTAAAGAACCCACCTGCCAGTGCAGGAGACATACAAGATGCAGGTTCAATCTCTAGTTCAGGAAGATCCCCTGGAAAAGGGAATGGCAACTCATTCCAGTATTCTTGCCTGGAGAATCCCATGGACAGTGGAAATTGGCAAGGTATAATCCATCAGTTCAGTTCAGTCTCTCAGTCATGTCCGACTCTTTGCGACCCCATGAATCGCAGCACGCCAGCCCTCCCTGTCCATCACCAGCTCCCAGGGTTCACTCAGACTCACATCCATCAAGTCCGTGATTCCATCCAGCCATCTCATCCTCGGTCATCCCTTTCTCCTCCTGCCCCCAATCCTTCCCAGCATCAGAGTCTTTTCCAATGAGTCAACCCTTCACATGAGGTGGCCAAAGTACTGGAGTTTCAGCTTTAGCATCAGTCCTTCCAAAGAAATCCCAGGGTTTATCTCCTTCAGGTTGGACTGGTTGGATCTCCTTGCAGTCCAAGGGACTCTTAAGAGTCTTCTCCAACACCACAGTTCAAAAGCATCAATTCTTCGGCGCTCAGCCTTCTTCACAGTCCAACTCTCAAATCCATACATGACCACCAGAAAAACCATAGCCTTGATTAGACAGACCTTAGTCGGCAAAGTAATGTCTCTGCTTTTGAATATACTATCTAGGTTGGTCATAACTTTTCTTCCAAGGAGTAAGCATCTTTTAATTTCATGGATGCAGTCACCATCTGCAGTGATTGTGGAGTCCCCAAAAATAAAGTGTGACACTGTTTCCACTGTTTCCCCATCTATTTCCCATGAAGTGAGGGGACCAGATGTCATGATCTTTGTTTTCTGAATGTTGAGCTTTAAACCAACTTTTTCACTCTCCACTTTCACTTTCATCAAGAGGCTTTTTAGTTCCTCTTCACTTTCTGCCATAAGGGTGGTGTCATCTGTATAGTCCATAGTATCACAAAAAGTTGGACACAACTGAAGAGACTTAGCACAGTACAGCACATACTGGAGGAAAGTGAGCCCTTAGTCTATATGTCTAGTGCCCTGAAATGAAGAGGAGAAAAGACACAGAAAAGACAGACACAGATGGAAGAATACTTTCTGATGACAGAGGCAGATACTGAAATTGTGCCAGGAGAGGAGCATGAAAATCTCCCTCTCCATTATCAAAAAGGAAACACTCCTGACAACACCTTGATTCTGAACATCTAGCCTCCAGAACTGTGAGAAAATACATTTCTATTGTTTTAAGTGATCAAATTTTTGGTAATTTGTTATGACTCATCTACAAAACTAACCCACTAGTATATAAAATGAGATTAGTGATATATCTTCCTGAGGTGATTGTCAGAAAGACATCAGTTCAGTTCAGTTCAGTAGCTCAGTCATGTCCAACTCTTTGAGACCTCGTGAACCGCAACACACTAGGCCTCCCTGTCCATCACCAACTCTCAGAGTTTACACAAATCCATGTCCATTGAGTCAGTGATGCCATCCAACCACCTCATTCTCTGTCGTCCCCTTCTCTTCCTGCCCCCAATCCCTCCCAGCATCAGGGTATTTTCCAATGAGTCAACTCTTCTCATTAGGTGGCCAAAGTATCGGAGTTTCAGCTTCAACATCAGTACTTCCAATGAACACCCAGGACTGATCTCCTTTAGGATGGACTGGTTCATTCACAATTCTTAATTTCAGCAAAGCATTTCACAAAGTTTCTTGTAATGCACTCACTAATAAATCTATGTGAGCTTAATTATGACTTAGGTTTAAAGTTGTTCAAACTGTTATTTCCAAGACAGGTGATTAATAATTCAACATAAATGTTAAATTTTCCAAAAATCCACTTATTGATATGTTGAAAATAGCTCTCAGGCCTTGGATAGCCGTATTTTAGGGCCCTTGGAGACAAATGGAGAGAAGCTGGGAAACTGATCTTGAGAAACACTTGTAATGGTGGACACAGGACCTTCATTCACCTGTTACTTTTAACACATTTTAAAAGACTTAAAGAAATACACAGAATGAATGCCACTCAAATATAAGAAAAAAATAAGTTGAGAGAAAAAAAAATTGACTGAAAGACAAACAACATTTGAAAATAAAATTCTTATTATTATCTTAATAACTATTTATTATTATTTTATAGTATAGTATAATTTAGTAATCACTGTTGTCAACAAAAATTTAAACCCTTAATAGTACATCTACTGGTAGTTGATACATAATAGATAGTAAATTATTGTTAATAGTGTAATAGCCTAGAATAATGGGTCAAACTCACTTAGGTGGAAAATTCATAATATTTCATTTGGATTCAAAATTATTAAAGTATATAAAGTGGAAAATACCTAAGTTCACCATAAATGCACATATAGTATATCTGGAGATTGCAGTTGAGCAAAGTCTCAGTGTCCTGTTTTTTGTAGCCTCTAAAACAAAAACAGAACAACAAAAGTAATAATTTGGTATGAATTAATAGGTGTAAGTAAGCCTGTGATAATCTGATGAAAGGGAGGCTAAGAGGTCTTTTTTTCCTAAAAGCAGCAATTCTCTTCTTTACATTTGACAATAGGCTGTATGATGGAAAAAGAAGAGAGACTTTCAAAGGAGATGGAGGTTTTCTGTACATTCCCATCCAAACTTTAGGAAGATAAAAAAGGTAGGCTCCCAAGCCATGCAAACCAATGTCACAGGAAGATTTGGGTGAAGGGTAGATTGCTTCAGTTGAAGCAGTTGAAGCTCATAATAGCAGCATTCAAGAAATACCGCAGTTTTAAGAAACATCAGAGTCTCCTTCAGCTAAGATAGTGGCCACAGGCATATGAGGGGTTAATAGAAAAACACCAGCTAGGAAGAGACTTTGGAGCACATCACTCTCCAATGTCCAAAGGAGATTCCAAAAGTAAAGAGGAAGGCAGGACATTTGCCAGAGGATAAAGACAAAGGAAGGCAAAGAGAAGCTCACACTGTCATGAACTTTGGTGATGGCCAAGAAAATGGGACAAAGCAGGGCAGATCTAGTGTTGTTAGTGTGGCTTTTTGTCAATTAAACCTCTATTTCAAGGCTCTTAGGACTATCACAGGCAATGGGGAATCTTCTGGATGTAAAATATATTTTCCTAGATGCTGACTGGGATACAATGCCTGTGATAATGATCACAAAAAGTGACTTGGGTTCTTTATACTTTAGTTCTTCTCAATAACAGGTTTCAAATGGTTTTAGTTATTCACTGAACTAGTTTCTATGGATGCTGTAAAATAATTACGAAAACTTTGGTGGCTTAAACACAATTTTAATTTCTTTTTCTCTTATAGGATATCTGAAATTGGTTTCCCTGGGCTTAAGTCAAGTGTTGGTCATCAGAGCCTCATGGCGTCACTAAGAGTTGGACACGACTGAGCAACTTCACTTTCACTTTTCACTTTCATGCATTGGAGAAGGAAATGGCAACCCACTCCAGTGTTCTTGCCTGGAGAATCCCAGGGACGGGGAAGCCTGGTGGGCTGCCATCTATGGTGTTGCACAGAGTCGGACACAACTGAAGTGACCTAGCAGCAGCAGCAGTAGAGAATCCATTTTCTTGCTTTTTCAGATTCTAGAGGTTGCCCACATTCCTTGCCTTGTGGCCCCTTCCTCCATCTTCACAATGGGCACTCCAATCTCTTTCTGTGGTCATATGTCCTTCTCCCTGCCTCCAACTTCTGCATCCCTCTTTAAAGTACTATGGTGACTACATTGGGCTCATCCTGATAATCCAGAATGATATTCCCATCTCAAGATCCTTAATCACATCTGCAAGGTCCATGAAAGCATAAGCTATTTAGTTTTGCTTGCTTCACAAACACTTCTAATGCTTTTTAATTGCCCAGATGCTTTCCTAAATGCTTTACAAATATTAACACATTTAATCTTTATATTAGTCCCTAGGAGATGGGCTTCCCAGGTGACTCAGTTATAAGGAATCTGCCTGCCAACAACGTAGGAGACACAGAGGTGGGTTCAATCCCTGAGTCAAGAAGATCCCCTGGAGAAGGGAATAGCAACACGCTCTAGTATTCTTGCCTGGAAATTCCCATGGATAGAGGAGCCTGGTGGGCTGCAGTCCATGGGGTCACAGAGAGACAGACATGTCTGAGCACACATGAGAGTTATGGGAGTCCTGGGAGGTGGGAATCACTATAATCCCTACTTCACTTATGAGCAAACCGAGTCACAGAAAGGATAGATTACTTGAAGACAGTTTTGTGGGTATTTGGAGGCAGTATGAATTCAAATCAGGCCTCTTAATGTGATGGCCTTCATACAGTGTTTTCACTGTGAAAATTCTATTTTATATGATTGTTGAAAAGGGTTAAATGAAATATATAAAATAGTTATCAGTGTTGTTCATTCAAAATGTGCTCATTACACTGTAAATGGTAAAAATAAATAAATATATCAGAGGTATTGACCAAAATAAAGACTAACCCAAAATAGGAAAAGAAGAATAAGCATGGTTAGGGATTGGAAATGCTATCATCTGGAAAATGATAGTTTAGCTTGGAGAAGAATTATGGGGACATGATAGCTGTCTTGAAATATGTGATGAACTTTCATGTGAAAGAGGAAGTAGATTTATTTTAATGTCTCTCCATAAAACCAAACTAAAACCTAAGGGTAGAAATTATATGGTGATAAAATTTGCCTCAAAAAAACAGAAAGATCTAATAATTAGAGTGATCTACCAATGGAAAAGGCTGCCCGAGAATTTTGTAAGCTTTTAGTCCATTGGAATGTTCAAGCACAGGCTAAGTGACTTTCTGTAGTATATAAAATATGGAAAGGATTTCAACCATGAAAGGAATATTAAAATACATTCATGCATTTATTCAGTAAATATTTACTGAACATCTTCTATGTTCTGTGCCTGTAAGGCCCCTTAAAACTGTGAAAATAATAGAAACTACTATTCAATCAATAAACAAATAACACATGTTACAAAAATGGGCATAATTTCAGGCTGACTCTCGAGTTTACCGATTCTTCAGCTTTCAGGCTCTCTGGTCTGGTGTAATCTGCAGAAGCCTTTATTTTCACAATCACTAATCACAGGGAGACTTTTTCTACAATAAAGAGTCANCATTTGACAATAGGCTGTATGATGGAAAAAGAAGAGAGACTTTCAAAGGAGATGGAGGTTTTCTGTACATTCCCATCCAAACTTTAGGAAGATAAAAAAGGTAGGCTCCCAAGCCATGCAAACCAATGTCACAGGAAGATTTGGGTGAAGGGTAGATTGCTTCAGTTGAAGCAGTTGAAGCTCATAATAGCAGCATTCAAGAAATACCGCAGTTTTAAGAAACATCAGAGTCTCCTTCAGCTAAGATAGTGGCCACAGGCATATGAGGGGTTAATAGAAAAACACCAGCTAGGAAGAGACTTTGGAGCACATCACTCTCCAATGTCCAAAGGAGATTCCAAAAGTAAAGAGGAAGGCAGGACATTTGCCAGAGGATAAAGACAAAGGAAGGCAAAGAGAAGCTCACACTGTCATGAACTTTGGTGATGGCCAAGAAAATGGGACAAAGCAGGGCAGATCTAGTGTTGTTAGTGTGGCTTTTTGTCAATTAAACCTCTATTTCAAGGCTCTTAGGACTATCACAGGCAATGGGGAATCTTCTGGATGTAAAATATATTTTCCTAGATGCTGACTGGGATACAATGCCTGTGATAATGATCACAAAAAGTGACTTGGGTTCTTTATACTTTAGTTCTTCTCAATAACAGGTTTCAAATGGTTTTAGTTATTCACTGAACTAGTTTCTATGGATGCTGTAAAATAATTACGAAAACTTTGGTGGCTTAAACACAATTTTAATTTCTTTTTCTCTTATAGGATATCTGAAATTGGTTTCCCTGGGCTTAAGTCAAGTGTTGGTCATCAGAGCCTCATGGGGTCACTAAGAGTTGGACACGACTGAGCAACTTCACTTTCACTTTTCACTTTCATGCATTGGAGAAGGAAATGGCAACCCACTCCAGTGTTCTTGCCTGGAGAATCCCAGGGACGGGGAAGCCTGGTGGGCTGCCATCTATGGTGTTGCACAGAGTCGGACACAACTGAAGCGACCTAGCAGCAGCAGCAGTAGAGAATCCATTTTCTTGCTTTTTCAGATTCTAGAGGTTGCCCACATTCCTTGCCTTGTGGCCCCTTCCTCCATCTTCACAATGGGCACTCCAATCTCTTTCTGTGGTCATATGTCCTTCTCCCTGCCTCCAACTTCTGCATCCCTCTTTAAAGTACTATGGTGACTACATTGGGCTCATCCTGATAATCCAGAATGATATTCCCATCTCAAGATCCTTAATCACATCTGCAAGGTCCATGAAAGCATAAGCTATTTAGTTTTGCTTGCTTCACAAACACTTCTAATGCTTTTTAATTGCCCAGATGCTTTCCTAAATGCTTTACAAATATTAACACATTTAATCTTTATATTAGTCCCTAGGAGATGGGCTTCCCAGGTGACTCAGTTATAAGGAATCTGCCTGCCAACAACGTAGGAGACACAGAGGTGGGTTCAATCCCTGAGTCAAGAAGATCCCCTGGAGAAGGGAATAGCAACACGCTCTAGTATTCTTGCCTGGAAATTCCCATGGATAGAGGAGCCTGGTGGGCTGCAGTCCATGGGGTCACAGAGAGACAGACATGTCTGAGCACACATGAGAGTTATGGGAGTCCTGGGAGGTGGGAATCACTATAATCCCTACTTCACTTATGAGCAAACCGAGTCACAGAAAGGATAGATTACTTGAAGACAGTTTTGTGGGTATTTAGAGGCAGTATGAATTCAAATCAGGCCTCTTAATGTGATGGCCTTCATACAGTGTTTTCACTGTGAAAATTCTATTTTATATGATTGTTGAAAAGGGTTAAATGAAATAATGTATATAAAATAGTTAACAGTGTTGTTCATTCAAAATGTGCTCATTACACTGTAAATGGTAAAAATAAATAAATATATCAGAGGTATTGACCAAAATAAAGACTAACCCAAAATAGGAAAAGAAGAATAAGCATGGTTAGGGATTGGAAATGCTATCATCTGGAAAATGATAGTTTAGCTTGGAGAAGAATTATGGGGACATGATAGCTGTCTTGAAATATGTGATGAACTTTCATGTGAAAGAGGAAGTAGATTTATTTTAATGTCTCTCCATAAAACCAAACTAAAACCTAAGGGTAGAAATTATATGGTGATAAAATTTGCCTCAAAAAAACAGAAAGATCTAATAATTAGAGTGATCTACCAATGGAAAAGGCTGCCCGAGAATTTTGTAAGCTTTTAGTCCATTGGAATGTTCAAGCACAGGCTAAGTGACTTTCTGTAGTATATAAAATATGGAAAGGATTTCAACCATGAAAGGAATATTAAAATACATTCATGCATTTATTCAGTAAATATTTACTGAACATCTTCTATGTTCTGTGCCTGTAAGGCCCCTTAAAACTGTGAAAATAATAGAAACTACTATTCAATCAATAAACAAATAACACATGTTACAAAAATGGGCATAATTTCAGGCTGACTCTCGAGTTTACCGATTCTTCAGCTTTCAGGCTCTCTGGTCTGGTGTAATCTGCAGAAGCCTTTATTTTCACAATCACTAATCACAGGGAGACTTTTTCTACAATAAAGAGTCAGTTTTTACAGGTAAAATCACTCATTTTGCATTCTGATAGCAGGGGCTTTTCTTTAAAGGAGAGAAGAAAATTTTATTCCTCAATAGTTAGTTTATATTCCTTTCAGCCTAGGCAAACAGGTATAATGATAACACCTTTTAATCCAAGAAGGGGAAAAATGGGATCCTTCTCATTTGATCTGAATCACATGCCACTTCTGAACAGTGTGCTTTGCCATTGTCTTTGGCAAAGTTACGCAAAGGCTTTACTCACTCTTGTGGATTCACAAACAAATTAATTATGATAAGAATCTACTAAGTCCAATTTGTCCTGGGAATTATTAAGAAGCTGTCTACCTACCTCTCACCTAATCTCTCTGGCCAAGGAAGACTGTTTTGGAGAATGACCCAAAATTACACAGGAAACTGAGAAAGTCTCCAACCACTGTGCAAAATGTGCCCCGTCTGTGTACCACTCATATGACATTTAATCACACGGCACCCATTGACATTTATTATACAACTGCCAGTATGTGTCAGAATTAACCAGATAATAGGATAGCCTTCTATTTGATTTTTTTTTTTTTGCTCACAATATTTTCTTTGTAGAAGACACAAAGCAGAGATGATAATAACCCTGATACAAGTTGACCTTTAATGAGGTTTTACTATGTGATGGTTACATCATGTGAACCATCATAGGCAATCCTTTCAACACCCTGTTGAGCAAATGTTACCCTTATCCTTGTCTAATGAAGTCAAGATTAAAATGCAAAGTGATATGCTCTTCAGCTCCCATTGACTGATAAACCAGTCTTTAACCACCTTCCTAACAAAGATCAATAAGTTAGAAGAAATATTAAAACATAATTACAAGTCTGTATTTAGATGTCCTTTATAAAAATAAACAGTGTGCCAAAGATGGGGTTAGAACCTAATTCTCCAGATAACAGTGTTCCAAATGACTATTGACTAATTTAAATATAAAAAGCACTGTCAGCCCCTGTGGGCTAGCGAGTTATTAAATATCATGCAAGAGCCTGTATAGGTAAGAACTTTTTAAAATATGGTAAATTTTCTTCTCTTCCCCTTCAAAATGCCCCAAGGCACTCATATACATTATGGACACCACTGGACTGAAAATTCTCAGTTGAGGGAAAAAGAAATCCAAAATCCTTGAATTATAAGAGGACAAAAAGAATCTAAAATGATAACTATTTTGCCCCTTTAACACCAAAAGATCAACTGATTTTTATTTTTCACTTGGAGTTGACCTTTATTTAACCCATGGCATGCCAAAGTTATGGCCTGAAGCAATTTTTCAGTGAATGCCTTGACTTGGGACAAGAATAGACATTTTGCCTCTGAATCATTGTTTCATACCAGTGCTGATGGTCAGTCTAACAAAGAAAAAATATTTCTCAACATTTAAAGAACACTAAAATTTTCTACTCAATTATGTATTTCCTCCATTTCAAATACATTCAGAACAGTAAAATATTTTTAAATTCCAAAATAATCTACATTATTCAGAGTTATTATTAAGCTCTTCACTAAAATGTTTGTGCTCAATTATATATAAAAAATAACCAACTGATTGTGTCTGCATTTTTTTTAAGTTGTAATAGGTTTTTGTTTGTTTTTTTTTTGATCAACTGGCTGCCTACTGGCAACTCTTCCTAATGGAGAAGTTAATTTCAAGGCATTCTAGTGCCTCTTTTACTCCCTAGATAAGTCCTGTACCTATACACAATTGTTCAGGTCTATCCTATTATTTTGAAAATAATAAATGAGGTATATTTATAGGATTTAGACATGATTTATAGAATTTAGTATAGTCTAACAGTGTTTCTCTAACAAAAACAAACTCAATAGATGCATCTCATAAAAGATTGAGATACCAAAGAAAAAAGTCCAAAAGTACAGTAGGAAATATCTAATTTAGGGATTAAAATTTTATAGCAATAAGGACTGTGAGGCACCTCTGTGAGTTATCTAAGGGAGAATGCAGATTCTTTGGAAGTTTTTTAATGATATAAACAGTTACATTTCTGAACTGGCATAAATACTATCTTAGTTACAGGCAAGCAGCATAATAAAATAACTGTAGAAAAGGTAGATAAAATCTAGCTCAAGGATGTCTAGAAGAAACTGTTTAGCAACTGTGTATGCCTATATGAACATAATTAATAATAAACAAATCTGTTGTAATATCATCTTCACATAGTTTCCTTTTTTTCCTGGGCAGAATGAATCTTTAAAAATTCATTTTAAAAAGATATCAGTATCATCTTATATTAAAAATTTGTTAAGCACTTTGTATCTACCATCTCCTTCAACATTTTCAATAAGCCTATTTATACATGTTCTTTATTGTCATCAAATGGAAAAACTGAAACACAATAATCAAAAGTAATTTGCCCCATGCTACATATTTAGTAAACTGAATATTAAATTCATATCAGTTTGACTTCAAAATATATGTTCCAAACTCCTGTATTACATAGCAAAATAGTCTTAGCAATAATTGAGTAAAACTTGAATCCAGCTACTGTAATCGGTCAGGAAAGAGAAATGAGTTGTTGCTACTAAGTCACTTCAGTTGTGTCCAACTCTGTGCGACCCCATAGACGGCAGCCCATCAGGCTCCCCCGTCCCTGGGATTCTCCAGGCAAGAACACTGGAGTGGGTTGCCATTTCCTTCTCCAACACACTGCTAAAAGGATACATGATTATTTTTGTAAATGATACAAATAGCTATACAGAAAACCTAAGAAAAATCAACAATCAAAAATTTAAATAACCAGTTTAAATTAGAAAAATGTTAACTATATGCACAAACGTATCAAAGTACTTAAAAACTACAGAATTGTGTACTTTCAGAGAATGAATTTTATAGCATATAAATTGCATGCCAATAAAAAGTTAAAAAATAAATGATTATACTACCAGTTAATATTTACTGGTGGTATAAATGTAAATTAGAACATCTTTTCTAGAGCATAAGTAAACTTTGTTTGTCAAAAGTCTAGTTCTTATCAACAAATGTCTAAAAATGTATTCTAGGAAACTAATTGGAGATAAGCCATTAGATTTAAACACAATAATATTCATATTATTGTTTGTAATAGGTCCCCTCCCAAAAGAATTAAAACAATGGAAGCCACACAAATCCAGGAACTCTAAAATACACTTCAACATAGCCATAAAAAAAAAACCATGCTTCAGAGTAGTTAATGTTAAGTGAAAACGGAAAGATACCAATAAACTAAAGGTTAAAAAGAATTAGAGTTGTAATAAATAGTATAAAAGAAGAGGATATTTTTGCAAAAATATTTTGGACAAGATAAAAGAAGCTGATACAAAGGCACACTTGGGTCTAAGAAAGAATTAGTTCATTTGCTGGTGGGAAATAGGTTGGTGGAATCACCAGTGTAAGAGGGGGACAAGGAATTCCCGCTTATTCACTGCAGAGTATTTTTCCCTCCTACATGGTAGGGGAAAAAATGGATTGCTACTCTACATCACTTTCCCTCAGATACACCAAGCCTCCTTTCCCCATGGAGCTTTTGCAAGGGCTATTTTCTCTTCCTAGAAATTTCTTCTTCTGGATTTTAACATGACTGGCTCCTGACGCACATTCCATATAGTCCACTGAAGAAAATCACTTACTAAACTGCAGGGTCTATTCTGCCCACCCAAAGCATCCTGGTCATCACCTGAGAATTTGTTGGAAAGACAGAATCTCATAATCCACCAAAGATCTTTGAATTCAAATCTGTAGTTTAACATTATCCCCAGGTGATTCTCATGCATACTAACATTTGAGAACCATTGACTTTATAGTCTATGATAGATAACCCACACCAATCTTTTTCATCATTTTCTTCATAGTTCTTATTCATCTCTAATATTCTTTCTCCATTCTGACATGTAGTTCCATTAAAGCAAAAATCTTTTTGTCTTTTTGCCTGTGTCCTTAGTTCTCAAAATCATTCTCGATACACAAATGGAATCCAGTGCCTGTTGAGTGAAAGCACAGGATAGAGAGAGCGAAACTTCAGTGATTTTGATGAAGAAATACTATTGCGTGTTTCCTTAACTATCTAAATTACTCTGTCTTTCAAGCTTTCCTATTGTATATAGAGACAAAAGCTAATGGATAAATATTCTAACCCAAAAGACATCATGTGAAAATAACATTTCATGGTGTGTAATAAATTTTATCTAATAACTTTCTGAGGAATAACCAATATTAGCATGCATAAAATTTAAAAAAAGGCTTCTAAAAGTTAAAACTAGAATTACCGTATGACCTAGTAATTCCACTCCTAGGTAAATACTCAAGAGAATTGGAAAACAGCTGTTCAAACAAAAATTTGGACATGAATGTTAACAACATCATTGTTCATAATAGCCAAAAAGTGGAAACAATTCAAAAGCCCATCAAAGGATGAATGGATAAACAAAATGTACTTTATACATATGAAGGAATATTATTCAGCCATAAAAGGGAATGAAGTACTGCTACTTGTTACAACATGGATGAACTTTGAAACTACTACATAAAGTGAAAGAAGATACAAAAATTTAAAAGATACCTACTGCTTGATTCCATTTATATGAAATGTCCAGAATAGGCAAATCCATAGAGAGAAAAAGCAGGTTAGCAGTTGTCAGGGGCTAGAGGGAAGGAGTAAAGATGAGCCTGCTTAATGGGTATGGAGTTTCTTTTGGAATTAGATATTGATGATGGTTGCATATTCCTGTGAATTTACTGTAAGTCACTGAATTGTACAGTTTAAAATGGTAAATTTTATGTTGTGGGAATTTTATAAATAAATAAAAGTAAATTACTAATTTAAAATATAGTAGCATAAATGTACTGACTTGCTAGAAAGATACTTTGTGCTACAGACTCACTTATTTCAGGGTCAGAGTTCCAAATGATAAATAATATGTGATGATTATCTCTATTAGACAGAGATAAAGCAGGGGAATAAGGTAAAAGAAATGAGTCTGGGATTTGCCTAAGCCAGGACTCAGATTTCTTCGATTCTTGGCTAAAAGCCCTGATTGGCCCAAAAGTCAAATGGAAAGAAAAAAAAAGCAGTCAAGAATAAATCAGTAAAATAAAAAAATTCATTAAAATTTAGCTATTGGGAGAAACGGAAATAACCTTCCTTTCTTCTACTAAAGAGAAAATTGACAACCTAATTTTCAGAACAGGTAATAACAGATGTACTGTTAACATGCTGCAATTCATGGGGTCCCAAAGAGTTGGACACAACTGAGTGACAGAACTGAACAGAACAGAACAGATATACGGCTATAGCAAGGTGCCCAGAATTTCTTCTCTACTGGGAAATGTTGGAAATAAATTTTAGGAGGAGCCTTCAGACTTACTGAAGTCACTGAAGTTGTAATTGTTGTTACAATTGCTAGGGTTTATTAAAGATCATCAGGAAGATTAGCATTAAAAAAAGTATTTGGATAGATAAGACCCCTGTTTGCGCTTTAAGGCTTTACTCTTAATTACATATTGCTGTGACTAAGCACTTCAAAAGTGACTTTTATTAACTGTGCTATTATTTAATTTAATAATAACTTTGAACAAAGTCACAAGTTAACCAAAGTTCACTAGTAAGTTAAATGTTTGGAGCTCAGAAAGCATTTTCCCGCAGATCAGTGTTAGCATGGTGGTTGCGTCCATGGGGTACAAAGGACCAGGTAATCGATACTCAACAGTACTAAAGAGCACAACACACATGTAAAATGATTTCAATGAAAAACGTTTATTCAGCATTCTGAGACAAAGACCACCTCTTCCCTGCACTGCAATACTGTTGCTCATTCATTCATTCATCATTCTGTCACTCATTTAACAAGTACTGGTAGCGCCTGCTATGGGCCAGGCCCATTTGACACGTTGTCTCCCTTTCCATTTGACATGTCGGAAACTTCCTTCAACTTGGAATAAGTACCCTGTGACCTAGCTTATAAACTCCATCAGGTAGAGTTCCTCTAGGAGCAAAGATGAGGCCCTAGAGCAAGCAGACATAACAAGGGTTGGGAACAAGTAAAACAAAGTGATGGCATAGGAACCGTGCATCTGCCGAGCTGCCTGCTCCCCTCTCCCACTCATCACGCTATGGCCACACTGGCTTTACAAGAGGAAAGCCCTAGGAGGTGATACCAATAAAGGTAATACAATAAAGGCCAATAAGATAAAAGATGCCTTTTCCTGATTCGCGCTCCCATAGAGAAGTGACCAGGAGCCAGCAATGCCAGGAATAACGCTGAAAGCCAAATAGGTATAAGGACTGAGATCTAAATATTTATCTCCCTCCTATTTCCCTTACCTGAGAGCACAGACATAAAAGAATAAGGGAGAAGGAAAAACATTTCTAGAAGTATATCCATAGGTTTCAATGTACATCGGAAATTGTGTGAAACAAAAAATTGAGTTTTCCTGCAACTGTTGATCTCGTACCATTAAGGAATCACGAGTTACGAACTAACAAAGATCACCACCTAGCGGCCCCAGCAGGATAATTGCACTTAAACAAAGTGCATTGAAATTCAAGATATTAGGGTTTCTTACAAGAATGTAACATAACATTGAAGCTTCTCCTTTTGTCCCTTGGATTCCAACTTCCTATTTTCCTTTCTGTCTTGGTCTTTCCTAGTTTATAATCATAAATAGTTTCTAAAGCCGTCTATTTAAAATTATTTTTATTTAATCTTTACAATTAGCTGTCTACTTTGTCACATTTTGAGTCCTCTTCTTTTATTATATGCCATAAGCCCCTATGAGTCTTAACTGAAGTCAGCTTCTTGAAGCATCATTTTTTCATACCACTCCCCTATTAAAAGCTTAAATTCTTAAGTAGGTTCTGTTGTGATCTTTAACAAACCTGATCTAACCCACAGAACTCCATACTCCACTTAGCTAACGTTGCCTGCTCTATAGGCTACTTTCCTCACTGTTGCTTCAGTCTTCAAATCTCAGATACAACCACCCTTTTACCTATCTCTGAGTACTCAGATCCAATTCAAATTGCACTCTTTCCATCAGTTTTCACCTACCACCCCTGCCAGGGTTACTTCTCTCTTCTCTAACTTCCTACTTACATGGTTACTACCACTGAGTTCACTATTTAACTATTTTCTAATTGCTTTATGTATATTATGACTGCAAAAAATGTTCCGTAGCTGAAGTATACCTGTATCTCCCACAAATCTCAGCGTGGTATTGAACAAAACAGAATGCAGTAAATAAGTTATTTATTTAGAAAGGGATAGAAAAAATTTTCTGTTAATTAAAGTGATTTCGGTGGTCTGATGGAGAGGGACAAGGGAAAAGGAGGGAAAAAGTGGAACAGGGAAAGATTGCTGTAATTATACCTTATGAACTGAAAAATGTTAATTCTATTCTCCTTTATCATGTAAAAGAGCAGTGACAAATTAAACAGAAAAGTATCCCTCAAAATGCCAGGATACATTTAAACTAATATTTCAAAATATGTAGTACAATTTAATCATGAACGTTTCAGAAGAATATAGTTAATATAGTTGCTTTGGGTACGAACAGTGAAAAGAGGAGAAACAAATTATTATTTAAAAGGTAATGGAAACTTGCATTCTAAGGTTAGACAAAATTTTAATTCTTGGGCAGCAGAAGAAAGTCTGTTCCAGGGATGTGAATTACAGACAGATTAGGCAGCTGCACAGTTGGAAGTAACAGGACCAAGACAAAGTCTTCTGCACTCAAACTCTGACATACAATTCAACCAACTTTGAATGTGAACAGAAATATTTTACCCCCAAAATGTGAATAATAAAACAAATAAAATATTAAATAATCTACTCAAATGAAGAAGTCTGCAGAATAAGTAATGTGAACTTGAATAATCTCATTAAGTGAGACCAGAATTCTATTTCTAGTGCAACTGCAAGTAGTTTTATAACTAGGCCTCCAGGAAAATAATTAGACTATTTTAAGGAGTAGGAGCTGATTCTATTTTGAGGACAGAGAGAGAAAAAAAAAAATGCTTCTCCAATGTAAATCACCCCCCCTCTGCCAATTCTTCAAACTGACATTTTCAAAGGGATCAAAAAAGAACAACTACTTATATCTGTATATATATTGCTATTTCAGCACAAAAGAGTGATATATATACAAGGCCTTGCACAAAATACTGTAGAGGGAAACAAATATAAATGAAAGAGACCCTGTCCTCAAGTATCTTACTGGGGCGAGAAGGCCTATGCAAGTTAAAATTTAACAGATAGTAAAAAGTCCCATGGCAATTTTTAAACTACCTGCATCTTACACAGGTAGTCTATATTTTCACACTTCAACAAATATTAGAAGGTCACAATTAACAAGATGCTATATTAAGTATTTGAGAATAAGAAGTAAATCAGTTACACAACTGACCCTCAAAAGCAGTATTCCTAACACAAAACACATAGCAGATATGTTAGCTAGGACAAGAGAATACTTGATAGAAGAGGCAGAATTTGTGATTCGCCTTCACGTACTCACGTGCATGCTTCAATCCTGTCAACTCTTTGCGACCCTACGGACAGTAGTCCACCAGGTTCTTCTGTCCATGGGGATTCTCCAGGCAAGAATACTGGAGGGGTTTGCCACGCCCTCCTTCAGGCGATCTTCCCAACCCAGGAATCAAGCCCATTTCTCTTATGTCTTCTACATTAGTAGTTAGGTTCTTTACCACCAGTGTCACCTGGGAAGCCCAGTTATGGCTTATATAGGGCTTCCTAGATGGCACTAGCGGTACATAAGAGATGCAAGTTGACCCCAGGGTCAGGAAACTCCCCTGGAGGAGGGCATGGCAACCCATTCCAGTACTCTTGCCTGGAGAATCACATGGACAGAGGGGCCTGGTGAGCTGTAGTCCATAGAGTCACAAAGAGTCAGACATGACTGAAATGATTATATGAAATATGAACCAAGAGCATCGTCTCAAAGATGATGCCATGTAAGGAAACTAAGAACAGAAGAGGGGTCAGCTTGGTATCTATGAGGAGTTGATGACTTTATTCAGACATATTTTCAGCTTGAAGTGCCTTTCAGAATGAAATATCCAGATAGGAATTACAATGTAGGACAATTGAGATCAGAGATTAAAGTTGATTTGGAAAACATCCACAATGAGTATGAAAGAACTGAACAAACTGGAAACTCAGACCTTATACAAAGGACAGCAAGAAAAGGCAATCTGATACCCAAGAAACCTAGTAGTGAAAATAGAGAGATCATGAGAAAGGGTGAATAGTTAGCTCCCCATGTCCTTGCTGTACATTTAGTACTCTTCCAACATGGCAGGAGGTGTGAAATTCACTCTTTAGAGAAACTAAGCCAAGCAGTGCAAAAGTACTTCCTAGTAAGAACATCACAGGAAAACAAAACAAAACAATAACAACAAAAAGACTTAAAGTAAATGAGATAATGTATATGCGGGTAAAAGTTAAAAAAAAAAAAAAAAAACATGAAATTAGCCTCAGAGCAATAAAAGAATATATTTTATGAAATGATAATCATAATGCACTAAAATGGAAAAAATCCATTTCAACTAACTAAACAAATAAATATGAGGCCACCCAAAATGCAAAAATAAAAAAGTGATCAAAATAGGAGAGGAAAAAATAAGAACTACAGTAGGTAAACAACAAGGAATTCTGGAATGCAAAAAGAGGGAGCTGTGAAAATAATCAAATAATTAATAAATTAATAAATAAAATTCCACAGAACTTAAGCTCATTAATTTCCAGATTTAAAAGGCCCTCATGAACCTACCAAAAGGAATGACAAAACCACACTATTGAGAAATTTCAATGAAAAAGAGTTAGAACTCCAGAAGGCCAGATGGAATTGGTATCAGTAACCTATGGAGCTAGAACATAATGGAAGTATGATTCCTTAAAATGTGAGGGAAAATGACTTTTAGTCTAGAAATCTTTACCAGGTTAGTTACTAGCCCTAGGTTTCAGGGTCAAAAAATAAATAAATAAATCTTACAAATATGTGAGATCATGAAATTTCATTTCCCATGTATACTCTTCTGACTACTACTGAATAAGTCACTTTAGTCAATTGTGGAAGTAAATCAAGAAAAAGAGGAGAGTGGGATTCAAAACTAAAAGTTGAAAAAAATAAACAAACAAAAGCTGGGGCTCCAACCCTAGAGTAATAATTTAGGTAGGTATATAAATTTTACATCATAATTATTTTCCCTCCACTGCTCTATTTTCTTCTGGTTTCTATTGTTTGCTGATGAGAAATCTTCAATTATTCTAATTCTCACTCTTTTAAAAAGGTAATTATTATTTTGTCTCTACTAGCTTTAAATATTTCTACTTCATATATGATGTTCTGCTGGGTATGCATTTAGATTGGTTTAACTTTCTGACTATGGGTTATGTGACTCCGAACTAGTATGCTCACAGCTTCAGTTTTATAGGCCATTTTACTTCAAAGTATGTTTGTTTTTAAAAAGCTATATATTCCTTTTGAGTTACCTCTTTTTTAATAGTTTACCTTATCTTTTCTAGCTTTGGTTGTTTATTTTGAAAGGCCTTATAAACCCAAAAAATATGGTTTTTAAAAAAAAGGCTATTTTGACCCCCAAAAAATGTTATTTAAATGCAAGTGAGTAAAGATTAATATAAAAGTGGTTTGTGGATGACTGGGCTTGAGAAGGCAACCTGTATAATGTGGAGTAAGAGTCATTACTGAGAGATATAAGGGAAACAAGCACAAATTTACATTTTCTTTTGCATATGTTCCCTTTAGACTGGCATACCATATTTCCCTAAGCATACAGAGAATATCAAATGTAATATATGCATTGAAGGTATTATAATTGATTACTAAGCCTAATCAATAAAGTGGTGAAAGAACAAGGTCTAGAACACAACCCTCTTTGTATAATGTTTTGTATGTAACCACTTGCTACTTTTGTGGTTCAGGACATGGCAATCCACTCCAGTATTCTTGCCTGGAGAATTCCACGGACAGAGGAGGCTGGTGGGCTACAGTCCATAGGGTTGATGCAGAGAGTCATACACATCTGAGCACTAACACTTTCATACTTTTGTGGTTGCTAGTATTTTTACATTTTACATTTCCCTTCTTTTGTGTGTGTGTGGTCTGTTTTACATTTATTTTTAATTGGAGGATAATTGCATTATAATATTGTGTTGGCTTCTGCCATGAATCAACAACACACATACATACGTCCCCTCCCTCTTGAACCTCCATCCCACCTCCCTCTGCTCTAGGTTGTCGCAGAACACTGGGTTTGAGCTCCCTGGGTAATACAGCAATTCCCACTGGCTATCTATTTTACATATGGTAATATATATGCTTTCATGCTACTCTTTCATTTGTTTCACTCTCCATTGCCACCCTGCAAAAAGTTTCGGCAGTACCATTTTTCTAGATCTCATAAATGTATGCTAATATATGATATTTGTTTTTCTCTTTCTGGCTTACTTTAGTCTCATTAAAGTCCCATTTTATGACTGAGTAATATTCCATTGTTTATATGTACCAATGTTCTTTATCTATTCATCTGTCAATGAACATCTAGGCTGTTCCCATGTCCTGGCTATTGTAAATACCGCTTCAATGAACATTTAAGTACATGTGTCTTTTTAAATTATAGTTTCTCAGGGTATATGCCCAGTAGTGGGATTGTTGGGTTATATGGTAGTTTTATGAGATGGCTGGATGGCATTACTGACTCAATGAACATGAGTTTGAGTGAACTCCAGGAGTTAGTGATGGACAGGGAGGCCTGGTGTACTGCGATTCATGGGGTCACAGTCAGACACAGCTGAGCAACTGAACTGAACTGATGGTAGTTTTATTCCTAGTTTTTTAAGGAATATCCATAATATTCTCCATAGTGGCTCTGTCAGTTTACATTCCCACCAACAATGCAAGAGGGTTCCCTTTCCCCCACACTCTCTCCAGCATTTATTGTTTGTAGATTTTTGATGATGGCCATTCTGACTCGTGTGAGGTGATATCTCATCGTAGTTTTGATTTGCATTTGTCTAATTATGAGTGATGTTGAGCATCTTTTCATGTGTTTATTAGCTATCTTATATCTCTTTGGAGAAATGTCTGTTTAGATCTTCTGTCCACCTTTTGATCAGGTTGTTTGTTTTTCTGATATTGAGCTGCATGAGTTGCTTGTGTATTTTGGAGATTAATCCTTTGTCACATTGTTTCATTTGCTATTATTTTCTCCCATTTGGAGGGTTGTCTTTTTACCTTGTTTATAGTTTCTTTTGCTATGCAAAAGTTTTTTAAGTTTAATTAGGTCCCATTTGTTTATTTTTGTTTTTATTTCCATTACTCTGGGAGGTGGGTAATAGATCTTATTGTCATTTATGTCAGAGTTTACTGCCTATGTTTTCCTCTAAGAGCTTTATAGTTTCTGGCCTGATATTTAAGTCTTTAAACCATTTTGAGTTTATTTTTTTGTGCATGGTGTTAGGAGGTGTTCTAGTTTCACTCTTTTACATGTAGCTATCCCGTTTTCCCAGCACCTCTTATTGAAGAGACTATCTTTTCTCCAATGTGCATTCTTGCCTGCTTTGTAAAAGACAACATGGTGGCGAAAGAATAAGGTCTAGAACACAATCCTCTTTGTATGATGCTTTGCTAGTTACCTTTGTGGCTCCTTGTATTTTTAAATTTTTATAATTTCTGAGGCCAATTCTTAGCCAAATTGAGAAGGGGAAAGTTATTGTCATTCCCCCAGATGTCTTTTCCTGAGGTACTTTTTCCCCAGATGGTGGTTCCCTACCACCTTCAACTCCCCGTGCTCTCCTTGTCCTCCCAATATGATGCTAAGGATTCAGTACATTTTTCTCCACTCTTCTTTATGTCACCACATTCCTGCTACCACAAATGTAAGAACATACACACACATTTGGGCTTGGCAAATCAGTCACCACAGACTTTTTTCTTGGGTAATATGGATCCACTAATCAAGATTAATCTGTTACTAGCTAAAATGAATTAACAATACCATCATTCAGAACATATATTTTCAACTTTGGCCACAAAGATATCATGAAAATACATATGTAGAAAAGATTGTCAGTCTAACAACATTATACTTATTGTAAAAACAAGTGTAATTGTATTATTTCATATTATTTTTACTAAATCCAGATAAAATATTACCTCATAGAAAGAATAATCTAAAATAAATAGAGGGGAAAAGAATGATTTTAATTAGTCGCATTTATTGTTTATATTTAAACATTTTTTCTAGAAAATATGACAGTTCTTGAAAAAAATTGTTTCTTCAAATATTTTGTTTCCTCTGGCTTTTATATAATTTCCATTATGATAAAGAAGGAGATTTCTAAGCAATAATAACAATTAGGATGCATCTTTGCCCTAAAAGCACTCACTGCCAGTGATGATTTGCAGTATTTAGTACCCCTGAGAAATTAACACACATTAAATATAAATTGCTTGAGAGGAGCTTTTCTCTACATGGCACAATAAGATGGCACGAAACAGGTAGTTAATTGTGGTTGCCACTTTGTGCCCTCCTACAAATGTTCCTTTTAAGTTTTACTCTTGCCTGTAATCTTATTAGATCATTATACTTCACTTTATGCTCCAAAAATCTGGAGAGCATTTGATGGAGAGGTAGGAATAATTGCTTTTTTAAAATGATAAACTAGTTCTAGATAACGTCCCATCACCACATGAACAGCAGGTGATGGGAAATACTGTGGAGCAGCCAGTAGCATCATTTTTAGGAGTTAGTGCCTAAAGTTGACCCATAAATCCAAAAACAAACAAACAAAATATACAGTTGATCCATAAATCCAAAAAACTACTCATAGAAATCCCTTCAATCAACCATAATCTGTATACTTTAGTGTTGTCTATACAACACTGTTCAAAAATACTATTTCTCAATGTTTTCTCAAGGATTTGAGAAAATTTCTACTTCTTTGGACATCAGATGAAATATTTGGCCATTTAAGTCTACATTGAATGAAAACTACAAATGCAAAAAAGATCAAAGTTATTATCCAGGAGTTACTTGTAGTATTATCAACTAAGTACAATTCAAAAAATGAATATGCTCAAAGGTCAAAATTTTTAAAAGTTAATATTTACTGCCTCATCAAGGACACTCTTAAGTAAAACTGGCAATATTTTTCTTTAACTGAGTAAATGGCAGTAAATAACCTAGCAATTACTAGCAGTTTGGTGCCACTGCCTTAATTCATGAAAATGCACCAGACATTTCACTTACTATTGCTCTTGAACCATCACCAGTGCACATTTCAAGAGTGAAAATGGCAAAGAACATCTTACAATGAATATGAAAGTACTTTTGACAATGTAGCCCTCCTAAAAGGGTCTTGGAGATTCACTTGGAATTATGGAACACTCTTTGAGAACTATAGCATTTAATCAAAATTTTAACAAACTATAGAATATTAGTAGCTGAAAAAAGTAATTTTATTGTGAATATTTATGTGATAAGCATATAAAATTTAAGCAGTATAAATAGGTAATACTTTGAAATCACTTTTATTTTTGCTTTTATCCCATTTCTTATTTGTCCTTTTTCCAGAACAACGTCAATTTTAAAGCTGTGCCGGTTACTTTTTAATTTTTTCTTCAAAATAGTTTTTTTCTAGACTAGGAGATAAATAAAGTCATTATTACAGTAACTAAAAGTGAAATAAATATATGCAATACAAGCTGTCATAAATCTTTATGCTTACAAATGTTAGTGCTTATAATATTTTAGGTTTCTGTTGATTTTCAAAAGTTACATAGTTATTTATATAGCTATAAATAGTACTTTAATATTTGTTTAAATCACAATGCCTTATGTTAAGATTTCTGGTAATAAAAAAAGTGCAAAAATTCCTTATTTAGCAACCAAAAAGTAATTCCTTTCTTTATTAGAAAAGTTTCTTTACTGATAAATGTATTTTGGAAACTATAATGTAACTTAATCATTTAAAGGTTTTTCATGCTAGCCTTATTGATTTCCAAAAAAATTCAGCCTTTACTATCCTGACTGAAGTGTACTTTGAAATAGTTATAAGAAAATTTAAATTTCTACCTCTTTATTTTTCATTTCTTCGCATTATTTTTCAAGGTTTAACCTATGCTATTGTAGTAAGTGCTAATTGAAGCCTAATGTGTAGCAGCTTATTAGATGCCTAAGACTTTTTAAGATTTAAAACAATGCTGATGAAGTAGAACACTTGAATTCATCGAGCAGATAAAAGAGATTGACACAGGCTTCTAACATGTAATCACTGACAGGAAAAGCCTGCAAATCAAGGCAAAAGACAGCAGTCCAGGCAAACCAATCTGAAAGCTGAGGCTAAAAATAACTACCTCACTAGTCTTTGTAGAAAAATTCTGCATGCTAAACATGTCAACGTAAATGTGTCTGGTTTATGAATAAGACTATTTAAGAACAAAGACTGCATACGTTAAAACAAATAAAATTAATATAAAAGACTGAGTCAAGTCAGTGATCTATGTAAGTGCAGAAACTTTTCAATTAAATAGTTGCAAAGCTGTTAAACTAGATAAAAGCTGTTACAGCTTTTATCCTTTATCACACATTAAGCAGGGAGTCTATGCTCGACTTCCGTTCTATGCTAAAAATAAAAAAGAAAATGACATTAAAAAAAGAAGAGGGAACGAAAAGATGCACCCTTTCAATCAGTGAATTGTACACAAACTGCATTACTTCTTAGAAGTTTATCAGAAATGTTACCGCATACAGCAATGACCTGTCTTCCCTCTCAACTTCAGTTCAAATTCTCTGTAGGTCTCTGACATTATTTTCATGCTTTTGACAATTAATTTTACACATCAAGAGGAAATGTGATTATTTGTGAATCTCTTATTTTGGGAGGAAGAAAAATTTTGTTAGAAAACTTTGAGATTAATAAGATTATAAGCATTACTATATGAAAAATTAGAAGTCCTGCTTTTCTGTCTTTTATTTGGATATCTGAGTTAAACATAGGGCACAAATACTTCTCTATCTATAGAAATCTTACAAATGTGGTCATACTAATGGAAAACAAAAGGTATGTTTTCGCCTCAAACCAGAGTGGCAAAAATGTACCAACCTATGTTTGAAGTATCAGACAATTTTATAATACTGGTCTTTGAAACCAAAATAAATGCCTTATTTATTAAGAGTCAGGAAAGCCTCTTCAGCTTCTGTTCAAATATGTTGCAACATTTGAATAATGCCAGTCTCTGTAGGACTGATATTATACTATGAATATTTGACCTAGAATGTCATTAACAACTTATACATTTTAAAATCACGTTTTGAAATGCAGCAAAACTAAGATTGTACAGAATTTAATTTCAAAGTCATACTATCCCTGCTTTTACACTGTATGTGGTAATCCTTGATTTTTTACACTGATGCTAAATGTTAATGAACAGAGCCACCGTGTACCATTTCACCTGGAGCAATGAAAACATTAAAATCTCTTCAGAAGCCTGAATAAAACTTTATTTTATAAATATAATCCATGTTAAAGCTCCACCGTTTCACTGTACTTTTGAATTAAGGGCACATGGAAAATATGGGAGCGTTTCCTTTGAGATGGCTAACTAAAGCTACAAAATGAGCACTGTACGGCATTTCCAAGGAACATGGTTCAAAAGTTGTACGATTACTACTAAGGTTGTTTTATTCTCTACCACATTTGGAACAGGAAGTCTGTGTTGTTCTTGAAGAATTCTGAAAAGCAATGTCACAGTCTGATGACCTCTTCTCCTCATTAAAACGTTCCCAAAGACAGCGCTCTGCATGATGTTTTGTAGCTTCAGCAGCCATGAACTAATTTGTACCTCTTATTTTGATCATGCACTGGTGAAAGCACCAAACAATATTTTTCTTTAAACACAGAGAGGTCTTTCAACAGCTCAGCATGCACTTCTACCCTCTTTTTAATCTTGGAGCACCTATTTATTTGCTCTTTTCACCACTAAATCTTCTTTGCTCCTTTCTGCCCCCTGCAAAGCGGCTAGTTAAAAATCTTCAGTGTTTTTTTCTTCATAGGCTTAAACCATTAAAAGGATATTACCATAAAAACAGAGATGAGGGCTTGTAGATACAGTACAAGGAGAATTTGCATTTCTAATTTTTAATCCAATTAAACTAAAATGATATTTATTTAGTTACTACCTTCCTGTAATGTGCATGATCACTAAAACTATGTGAAAAAAATATAGCTTTAGAAAATTAGCTTTTAGAGTTCTCTGCAAAGACAGATTGGTTCCTCACTGTGAAAAAAGAAAGCTTTACTTGAAGCTTATTAGTCTGTATGTGATTCATTTGTTTATTTTGTATACGCTTACAGTTTCTTTGGTTCAGTGACATAAATCTTTTCTATGTATTTTTCTATATTACAAAGAAGATGTTGAGATTATTGTATGCATTACACAGGAAATTGGTTTTAAGCCATGCATTTAATTTACTCAAGAAAACAGGAGGGCTGGGGGAAACCATAATATGACATTGTTAATGGATATGATTTGTAAGTAGTAATATTTTGAACTATATTAATGAAAATGACTCCAAAACACTTAATGATTTAAAAGTATTGCTTTAAAATATATATTAATTTATATTGATTGGAGTTACATAAAAACTCACATATGGGTAAACGTTAACAACTGATTAATTTTGGTAAATTTCATCAAGCCAATTATATAGCTGTAAATAAAACATGCTTCAAGGATTATAGATCTAGTTAAGGTGAAATCTATAATTACACACTAATAAGTGGATTCTTTCTCCACCATGAAAGATTTACTCTTTCAAAATGTAATTACTGAATACAATAAATTTCTCTTAACATAATCAAAGATAATAATGTAAATATTTCACCATTAATGTAAAGCACAGTATGTCTTCAAAAACAATAGAAATTTAAATGCTAATATTATTTAAAATATTAATTCATTGACTTTCAAGTTCTCGAAAGACAGTTGATTCTTAAGCACTGTTTTATATAAATATGCAATTCATCCAAATATTTTCTCAATTTATTTGTAAAATTAAGCATTTGTATGAAATAAATGAAATACCAAAAAGGTGTTGTTTCTAATGATATGACCAATATTAATGCTAGTGATATTTTAAAAATATTTTTATCCAAGTAAAATTAGTCAAATCAATGTTATCAAAATAAATTATGTGACTTTTTAAGTCACCCCATCTACTTAAGTGATCCTTTTCTCTGTTCCATATTGCTTCCTAATGAATAATTTTTGTTGCCTTATACATTTTGAAGGCAAATGAGAATGTGTTAAAAATTGCTAATTTCATGTACTATTCCTTCAAATTTCATCATTTTTGCTATTTAGAATTGCTTCTTCCATAAATTTAATCTTGAAATATACTTACATGTCCTATTGTGTTTCTATCATATCTTAAATATCATTTTTTATTAATATAGAGTTCAGAGGGACCAGCAATTGTCATAAATTTTCTTGGTCTTTTCCCTCAGTAGAAGACTCACCAGGTTGTTTTAATTTATCTTTTAAAAATAATTTTTTTAAAAGATCTTCTGAGATATTCAACTCTAAGTTGTATTTATGTGCCTATTTTTTTGTTTCCAGAGGTCTAGTTTGAACTTCAGGAATATCTACCCACATGATTCTAAAACTTCAGATGAAATAAACACATGAGGTACCAGCTTTCTGGGATTCCCTGGCTTGGTTAAGGGATGATTTTCAGTTAAGTATAACAAAATCAGAGACGTAGATGTGAACACAGGACCAGTCACAGATCTTCAAATGAGCTTGAGCAAGTTACTTCATTTTGAGTTTTAACTTCCTTAACTTTAAACTGAATTTAAACAATCCTTTACTGCAAGGTTATTAGGATGGTTGCAATGATTTTTGTAAATGATATAGCAATGGTAGATGCTAGCTGTTAGTTTCTAATTGCCTGTTTAGCTGGGCCCCCCAAACATTAAGAAATTTACTGGCATTGCATCAAGAGTGATATCTCCTAGAAGGGTGTCAGAATAAGTGCCAAGAAACCTGGATTCTTTCTTCAGTTCACAAGTCCCCTCACCTTCCTGAACATCAATGAATAAGATTTGAACTAAATATCAGGACATCTTTACTAAGTATTATATATAAATAATACTAAGTATTAGTATATAAATTTATATAATAGTTGTAAAAAACCATTGAAACATATCAGTTAGAATAGAAAACAAAAGTAATATTATAAAAATAAGATCCCAGATTCCAAACCAGAAGAAAACATTTTTTTAAACCCTTATCTTGAAAGAAAAGAGATCCAGACAGGCTTTCCGAAAATTACATAACTAGTCAAATAGTTAATCAATAGCTCATCTGTTCTATGTAAATCTGCTTTTCTCAGGTTGATTGTAAGATATCTCCTTCTATTGTAAACTGTATTAAGTTAACATCTAACAGTGCCACAATAAACTATAACAGACTACTCAAACAAGATAAGACATTATATTCATAAATAGTTCAAACTAATATATAAAGTTGAAAACTTTTCAATTAACCTAACATCTTATCTTCAGAGCAAGTATACTGATTTTGGTATAGGAGGGACATTTTTCCTGATTTTTTAAGTATGCTATTTGAAAGTGAGGATCATCCTTGATGTAGTTTCATGTTCCATTCTGACTTTTTGTCCACTAGATGTCCCCAGTGCGTCATACAGAAGCTCTGATCTCAGACGGGGCCTTGTTAGAATCTGCATCTACTGTTTCCTTTTGAAGTGAGTTCCTGAGACACTTTGTCAAGTGATTTTTACTCCTGAGTGCATTTCATCCTGAAAATTAACAAGCTGCTAATCTACAGAGAAATGCAATCATTTAAAGATCTTTGTCTAAGAGACAGAATATAACTTTGCCAATTTGAGAAGCAATTAAAGAACATGTATACCTTCTTTTCTGAAACGCATTGAAGAAATCAAAGACTTGAAACAAATTCAAAATCCTCAGAGAAAAAGTTCATAGCCTTGAAAAGAACAACTCTTAACACAACTTTTAATTGTATTGGTTTCAAAGGGTGAATAACATTTACACAAAATAGTTCAGAAAACTGTGGTAACAGCAGGAGCCTTGTTTAATTTGAACTTTAATAAATTAAAGAAAAAATGTAAAAGCCTGAACAGTCACCCAAAGCGTTCCCTCCTAACTCACACAAAAACCTTGATAACAAAGGCTACAAGACTGAAATACAATAATAATTGCAATGTGGGGATGTTCAATTAGAACTAGGCTTGCAAAATGCAGTCTTTTTCTCCCCCAAAGCCCAGTGAGCCCATATTACAGGAGGCTTCTGCCTCTGACTGAAAAATAACACCCTCTGGGGCTGCTGTGGCAGATGGCTGCTCTAGAGGACTGAGAATCTACTCTTCTAAAGCAATTCAATAAGGATTCCTACAAGGTGTCTCCAAATGGAAGCACTCAGGCAGCGTGTTTCTGCCTCGCAGGGCAAGAGGTAAAAAGTTCAGCTTGTGAAGTAGAATAGTTTCTGCCCCAGAGCAAGAGAGAGAAAAAGTACAAGAGCATTCTGATGAATTATCTCTTACTCGGAGCTAACACCAGCTTCTCAGGAACAATGACCAAATCTAACCAGAGTTGACAGCTCACTGCCTAGCACTTCTTCCCTCATGGTGTTGGAACAATAGACCATTCTCACCTCTTCACAACGTGTTGCCAGCCTTTCAACAAACCTCCATTCAAGAGCCACTTCTTGATCATTCTTTCTTTGATTAAAGCTCACTTTTCATCACTCTAGCATTTTGTTATTATTTTAGAAGCATGCCAAGAATAGAGGTAATGTCATAAAGAAGAGTTTAAACCGTTGAGCCCTGAATTTAGTTAGTTAATTATCAGGGTTAAGAATGTCAATTCAATCATAAGAAACAACTAGAAAACAATTTAGTAATAATCTATGGGATTCTGGCAAGAATTACTATGGTAATTTCACAGGAGACTATATTTGTGTCCTAGGAAAGAAAGGATTAGAGAGAAGTGGAGGCTTGAACTAAATCTTAAAGCATTCATGAAACTGGGAGGGAAAATAGGAGGCAAAAGGAGAGACCAAATGAGAAATCATCAAGTGAAAGGACACAGATACAAAAATGACCATTGAACAAGCCAAAGACAGAAAGAAGCCAACCGGACCAGGAATTCAGAAGCACTTGAACAGAAATGGACATAGCCTCCGGTAGACTGGATTGCAGAGGTTCAAGAGGAAAAGGTCCACTGGTTTAAAAAGCAAAGGAGAGCCAGTACAATGTTTATGCTGGGGACATGAGGCAATAGAAGGAAAGTTCTAAAAATATAGTCACAGCAGGTATTATATCATTAAAACAAATAATAAAGAAAGAAGCTATATGCAATATAAACTAAAGCAATGACATATTGGCAGTGTCTTACAGTATATGAATGGCAATAACTTTTAAATGTATTACTTAAACGGGCATGGTAGTCCACATACCTAGACTTAGAGGCAAATGATATATCAGGTGAAAACTGTTTTCAATTTCCCCTTCCTATTTGTGTCCCTCACCAGACTATATACACTCTAGAGATAATACCATTGCAGTCTTGCCATCATTTAGCCAATATTTAGAAAGCAGTTTCATAATGTTGAATATGACACGATCTATGCCCTCTGCTTTATTGACTATGCCAAAGCCTTTGACTGTGTGGATCACAATAAACTGTGGAAAATTCTTAAAGAGATATGAATACCAGACCACCTGACCTACCTCCTGAGAAATCCGTATGCAGGTCAAGAAGTAGCAGTTAGAACTGGACATGGAACAACAGACTGGTTCCAAATCGGGAAAGGAGTACATCAAGACTACATATTGTCACTCCGCTTATTTAACTTATATGCAAAGTACATCATGAGAAACCCTGGACTGGATGAGGCACAAGCTGGAATCAAGATTGCTGGTAGACCTATCAATAACCTCAGATATGCAAATAACACCACATTTATGGAAGAAAGTGAAGAACTAAAGAGCTTCTTGATGAAAGTGAAAGAGTTGAGTGAAAAAGCTGGCTTAAAACTCATCAATCAGAAAACTAAGATCATGACACCCAGTCCTATCACTTCATGGCAAATAGNAAAATGCTGACATTAAATTTAAAAAGTGTTCCCAGGAACAAAAGCTATGACGAATGTAGACAGCATATTAAAAAGCAGAGACATCTCTTTGCCGACAAAGTTCCATACAATCAAGGCTAGAATTTTTCTGGGAGAAATATCAATAACTTCATATATGCAGATGAAACCACCCTTATGGTGAAAAAAAGAAGAGGTACTAAGGAGCCTCTTAATGAAGGTGAAAGAGACGAGTGAAAAATTTGGCTTAAAACTTAACATTCTAAAAATGAAGATCATGGCATACACACTATCACATCATGGCAAATAGATCAGAAACAATGGAAATAGTGACAGACTTTATCTCGGGGGGCTCCAGAATCACTGCAGATGGTGACTGCAGCCATGAAATTAAAAGGCACTTGCTCCTTGGAAGAAAAGTTATGACCAACCTAGACAGCATATTAAACAGCAGAGACATTACTTTGCCATCAAAGGTCTGTCTAATCAAAGCTTTGGTTTTTCCAGTAGTCAGGTATGGATGTGAGAATTAGACTATAAATAAAGCTGAGTGCTGAAGAACTGATGCTTTTGAACTGTGGTCCTGGAGAAGACTCTTGAGAGTCCCTTGGACTGCAAGGAGATCGAAACAGTCCATCCTAAAGGAAATCAGTCCTGAATAGTCATTGGAAGGACTGTTGCTGAAGCTGAAACTCCAATAGTTTGGCCACCTGATGCAAAGAACTGACTCACTGGAAAAGACCCTGATGCTGGGAAAGATTGAAGGCGGAAAGGGAAGGGGATGACAGAGGATGAGATGATTGGATGGCATCACCGATGCAATGAACATGAGTTTGAGTAGGCTGCGGGAGTTGGTGATGGACAAGGAGACCTGGCGTGCTGCAGTCCATGGGGTCGCAAAGAGTGGGACACAACTAAGAGACTGAACTGAACTGAACTGATGCCTTCAAGGCACTTGCAATCTAGTGTCCTTTCCAGCCTGGCACTGAATTTTCCCAGCATCCAGATATCAGCCACATATTTATTCAAAAAATTACTCTGCATAAAGTATCAAGCCCTGTGAGACACTTAGGAGAAACCCTCTTATGTGGTCAATACTCTGAAACTTACAGTCAACAAATTACACAAGTACATAAACAGAATCATACCTGTTAGATGCGAATTAATACTGCAGGGTAAGTAAGTGCTGCAGTTGTTCCAGGAATTCACAGGAGGCATATATCAGTTAGTCATGATGCAGCGAATAAAAGTAAAAATTTAAAGGCTAATTTGTCATTTCCAAACTTAAATTACTTGAGTAATTTTAAATATCTGGAACTGTGAAAATGAGCTGGAGCAATTAAAGCTATTATATTCTCATCATTGTGTTAATGTCACAAATAATAAATATTCTTTCATGGGTATTTGGCTTCCCTGGTGGCTTAGAGGGTAAAGCTTCTGCCTGCAATGCAGGAGACCCGGGTTCGATCACTGGGTCAGGAAGATTCCCTGGAAAAGGAAATGGCAACCCACTCCAGTACTCTTGCCTGGACAGAGGAGTCTGGCAGGCTACAGTCCACAGAGTCACAAAAAGCTGGACAGGACTGAAGCAACTTAGCACGGACACAAGCAATCATCTTCCAAACAAACCAACTCACCAGCCTAAAAACATGTGCAGTACATCTGTACAGAAGTTCAAAGGGACAAAGAGTCTCTGGGTATGCACTTGTGCGTTTATAGTGTTTTGTTTTGTTGGTTTTCTTTTAGTCAGATGCCTTAGAGATGCATCACCAACCAAGGACTATGCTATAGTCAAACAAAGTTAGATTGATTACTTGCTACATCCAGAGAGACCATGTTCCATGGGGAACTAGGAAACACCTCAGTGCAAGGGTGCTACAGGGAGCTGGTTAGAGGGGTTGGGCTTGTGTTAGGTGATTTTTAAGAACAGTTCAAAGACGCATTCTTAGTTTTAGATTGAATGTTAACAGGAGAATTCAGTGGTTGGATACCAGCATAGGAATCAGGGAAAACACACATTGTCTAAACCTTTAATTGGTTAACAAATGTAGTCATTCCTGTTAGCCATTAGAGGGAGTTGTTTGGCCATTGTTGTGGGTTTGGTTTTTGTTTCCTCTATTTGATCCAAGAATGACCTCAGCACATGCTGGTGCTGTTTAGGATAAACAGAACACCATGCCTTAGCTGTTAGAATCAGGTCAGCTACCAACTGACAGCTGCAGAGCTGTTCTTTTTCCTCAAGCACAATTTTCTGTGATACAAAGATTGACCACACAGTGAAAAAATGTACATCTTCAGAAGTAATTCTTCATTCCCTTCACAACTCCCAACTGATGAGAATTTGCTATGAATTCTGCTTGTCCCTAGGAGCACTCACTTTATCAGTAAACTGGAAGAGCTAGGCACAAAAGATAAGGGCTCTCTTTGAAGTATTGGATTTCTATGAAGACTAATAAGGCTGGCATTGTGGACACATTCTAAGGAGCACCATCTTATTTTTCAGAATGCATCCCCACACGTCGTGGGGCTCTACCAGCTACAATTGCATCATTCAATACCTCTTTGCCACAATTAAGTGGACAGAGGTAGAGACTTGACCCTAGTTGGACCGAATTCCTCCACCTAGAAACCAAACCTGGAATTGGGATTCAGAGAAGCCAAATGAGTTCTGCACGCTGCTCGAATTTTCACAGGTTACCTCTGGGACTCTGCATGCTCTTTTATTTATGTGGCCTGACAATCACAAGAAGGCAGGCTCTAGCAACAGAACGAATCAAAACTGCAGAAAGAAGCAGAGATGCAGACATGGGAGGATCGTGACAATTTCCAGTTCCTGTTTCTAGTCTCTTCCAGACGTCCAGCTGCATTCTCACACTTGAGCTCTCTATGTCTTTGTAATACATTCTCCATTTTTGTTTCAGCCAGCCAAGCATGTTTCTATAATTTTAATTTTTAAAAAATGTCTCTTAGCTAACAATAATAAACACTTTAATGCCAAGTGTAAGTGTAGCACAGACCACTGATTGTAGCCCAGTATTCTTTCTTCTCCCTTCTTTTACAGTAGCGTCTGGGTTTTGGATGGGTACCTGGTTGTCAAGCTCAAGCTTTCACTTCTTAGCTTCTTTTGCAGCTAGGTGTGACTATATGACCGAGTTCAGGCTAATATGATGTACGTGAAATTGATGCATGCAACTTTAGCATTATCTCCTTCAGACAAGCAGCCTATCCTGAATTTTCCTCTTTTCTCATTGACTGGAAAATGGTGACCACTGGAACAACTGTCTTGGACCAGAAACAGAAACATATTTGAGATGACAGAGTCAACTCACCAACCACACCAACCAATGTACCTGGTTGACCTTTAGGAAAAAGATTCTGCTACTGTTTCCACCTGCCTAACTAATTTTTTTGTCTAACCTGCCTAACTGATTTTGTGGAGGACTTTTTGCCTAATAAAAATTGTATTGCTAGGCATGCACCCCAATGCTCACTGCAGTACTATTCACAATAGCTAAGACACGGAAGCAACCTAAATGTCCATCAACAGAGGAATGAATGCATAAAGAAGATACATACAATGGAATTTCCTCAGCCATTGAAAGAATGAAATAATGCCATTTGCAGCAACGTGGATGGGCCTAGAGACTGTCATACTGAGTGAAGTAAGTCAGACAGAGAAAGAGAAATATCCTATGACATCTCTTATATGTGGAATCTAAAAAGAAATGATACAAAACAATTAACTTACAAAGCAGAAAGAGACTCATAGATTTGGAGGATGAACTCATGGTTGCTGGGAGGAAAGATGGAGGGAAGCAATAGTTAGGGAGTTGGACATGTTTACATGACTATATTTAAAATGGATAACCAATAAGGACCTCCTACTGTATTGCACATGGAACTCTGCTTAATGTTACATGGCAGCCTGGATGGGAGGGGAGTTTAGGGGAGAATGGATACATGTATATGTATGGCTGAGTCTCTTCCCTGTTCACCTGAAACTATCATAACATTGTTTGTTAACTAACTATTCCCCAAAACAAAATAAAAAGTTTAATTTAAAAATTGTATTACTAGGAAAAAACTGCAATCCTTGTTTGCTTTGACAAAAAAAGTAAAAATAACTACAAAAAAATTACATTTTCCTCCAATCTTAGAAAATTCTGGCTGCTATTCTTTCACAACAGTAAATTGTCCAAACAAGGTAAAATTGATTCCTCTTCTTTCCCTAGAAATATATCTGTCTGAAATCTCTTCCCCCTAGGCTCTCAACCTTGGGAAATGACATTTACTTTATCTTACAATCAAATCCAGGCTAACAAGAGAACAGGCTGATATCTATAAATCCTGCCCTTTCCCTGAACTTATCTGAAGATAGTCACTCCTGCTTTTGCTATATATGTAAAGTGGCTAAAACTATCATTGCTGAGCCACAGTTAAAAAGAGGAGGGAATCATTTGGTCAGCAGGCATCACCCAAAAAATCACACCACAGAGCCCACTTCCTTTTCTACATGTATATATAATATCATAATTGCTAGACTCACATCCAGTAAATGCTCTGGACTCAATGATTACAGGCAATTCTTAGAAATAGGGTATTTCCAACTAAGCACCAAGACTCCAAAGCCAAAAATGAAGTTTTGATTTATTAGAGGCAGAAGCTATAAACAGGCCTCAAGTAGTTTCAGTTTCATAAATACTTGCAAGAAATAAAGTTATTTTAGATTAATTTAAGTCCACACACAATATTCCTCAGTAACTTTGTCTCATAAATACCCATAACACCCACTAAAACAAGGTATTAATAATTCTAGAGTAGGCAAAACTTCTCAAGTTGCTTACAAACTGAAGTACCTTAATTTCTGTGACATTTCAAAAAGCAATATTTTAAGATTCAAGTATAATACATGATAAAAATCAGTCATTATCAATTTATTTACATATACAAATTCAAAATAAAATGGAGAAAAACAAATTTAAAATTATAAACAAGATAAAACACTGAAGTTTGAATTGTTTCTGGTACCTATGAAGGACAAGAAATCACGTGAAAAATCTTTCAGTGTAATATACCTAATACAGGTGAATAGCTGTATTTTTGGAAATCACTTTAACGTCTGTCTGAGCAAAAGGAGACAATTAAGAAATTCCTCAACCCAGAAACACAAAAAAACTGCATACTCAGAGGAAATAAACTCCAGAGTAGGAGTCTATCCAGGACTGTTTGCCAATCCCTAACAAACTAACGATCAAAATTTGAAAGGTTCACAGTTGGGGGAGAGAGACAAAGGTCTAGGACTTAATTCGATCCAAAAAAGAACCAAAATCAGAACCCTCGAAGAAAGGACACTATGGTCAGTGCCTGAAAGAAACTGCCCTGTTTATAGAGCCTGTAGAGACACTTGCATGCTCTCTGAGTGGAGAGCAGAGAAAGGCTAGAGAAATGTAATGGTCTTCCCTTCCTAACCACAAGCCTGTCTCAGGAAAATCAGGCTGTCTCTATGGTCCAAAATACCCATATCTGGAAACGTCAATTAATAAACACAAGTTCTTAGCAAAAGTATCTATATAGGTAAACTCACCTTAACATATCTCAAAAAGTCTCACAGTTAATGATTCAAGATTGGCTCACAGTGAAAAGCCATCAAACACTAAAGGATCAAACAACTATAAATGAGAGCTAAGATACAAATCAAGAAACTGCCAACTCAGACTCTCGAAGATGGTTTATCTCATAATGATCAGAAGAAGCCTACAAAATGAGTTTACTTGTTACCATTAAATAACAGAGACTATTATCAACTACAATCAAAGAAGAAGAAATTATGGAAATAAATCAATAATAATATCCAATTTTGAGGATTATAAATAATTAATATCAACTATTACACTGTGTAAGAATAGCACACAAGCAGAGAGTCGGACACAACTGAGCGGCTGAACTGAACTGAACTGAAGGAGGGTATAGGAGAAGGCAATGGCACCCCACTCCAGGACTCTTGCCTGGAAAGTCCCATGGACAGAGGAGCCTGGTAGGCTGCAGTCTATGGGGTCGCGAAGAGTCGGACACAAATGAGCAACTTCACTTTCACTTTTCACTTTCATGCATTGGAGAAGGAAATGGCAACCCACTCCAGTGTTCTTGCCTGGAGAATCCCAGGGATGAGGGAGCCTGGTGGGCTGCCCTCTATGGGGTCGCACAGAGCCAGACACGACTGACGTGACTTAGCAGCAGCAGCAAGGAGGGTATATGACTGCTGTACATATGTATGTACAAATTCAAGCATCATCACTTCTCAAGTTGCAAGGATCAATAGAGCCTTTCAGAGTTATTTCCAAATAATAATACATTTGATGTTATGTTTGGGGATATCTTCAAATTTCAGCAGAAAAATTAATGCTTTTCTCTCATTCTCCCAATTCCCACATTCTACACTCAACAAAAATTTATATAACTTTTTCAGTCTTGGGACAACAAAGAACTGGAAAAAAGACATCAAGAGGTACTGAACTCAGTAATTCACCATTAACTCCTCAAATATTATGTCTTGCCTCTAAGTAAGTGGGCATTCACACTGCAATTCCTTTACAACAGCCAATGTGCAACCAGATGGAAATCAGACTAACTCAAAAAACTTCCTCCTCCCTGTCTTGATTCCCCACCAAATAAATTAATTCCAGACTTTAGACATTAAGTTGACTTTTAAAATCCAAATAATTACACATTCCAACAGACAAAAACATTTGTCACATTTAGTCTAAATTTTCTTTTTTGTTATACCTTGTTTAATTTTTATGGTTTACTACTAATCTCTGTCTCTTACTTAAAATTGCATAATGTTAATTCAGAAGACCTTACTTCTGTTAAAGCTCCTCTTCTCTGGGTAGTAAAACTATGACTTTCCAACTTCCAACTTCTTTCTAGTTTTAAATTTTTCAATGATACACACTAATTAGTTTTATAATAAAAATAATTAAATCTGTTTAAAATAAATTATATCTTCTGAGGCCTCCATTACAATACTGAATATAATGAACTTCCTTGTCTTTAAATTTTATTTTAGAGTCATTAAAACTATGATTCAATGGTCTGAAAGAGAAAAAAATTTCACAGCTCACCTTTCTGCTCAAAAACTACACCACTGCAGTCACATGGTGATATACAAATGGTTAAGGATAATATTAAAACAACAACAACAAAAACAACAACAACTACCTTGGCATCTATATGTTTAGAGAATATGTTTGCATTTTTATTNGCCAAGAGGCGTCTAAGAAAGATATGAAACTAGATATAAGGTAATGTGATATTTAGATGGTATCCTTGAACAGAAAAGTGACATTAGATAAAAACAAATCTGAATAAAGCATGAGCTATAGTTATAAGGGGCTTCCCAGGTGGCACAGTGGTAAAGGATTCACCTGCCAGCACAGGAGATTCGGGTTTGATCCCTGGGTTGGGAAGATTCCCTGGAGTAGGAAGTGGAACCTACTCTAGTATTCTTGCCTGGAGAATTCCATGGACAGAGGAGCCTGGTGGGCTACAGTCCATGCGGTCACAAATAGTCACACTGAGTGTGCATCTGTAATCTGTCTGGTCTTTATTTTATAATAATGTAACAATATTGGTTTCATTTATGGTTGCAAATGTATCACACTAATATATGATGTTTAAAAAAGGGAACTGGGTATGAGTTATATGAAAGAACTCTAATATCTTCTCAATTTTCTATAAATCTAAAATTTTTTTAATTAAATTTATTTTTTAAAAGAGGGGACATTAGTAGGAAAATTGGTGGAATTCCAATAGAATCTGTAGATTACGAGGTAGTGTTGCATCATCTAGTTTTGATCATTGTGCTCTAGTTACATAAGAAGTTTTTGGTAGGGGAAGGTGGGTGGCAAGTATACTGGTACTATTTAATTCTGCAACTTTTCTGTAAGCTTAAAATTAATTCAGAAACATTTTTTTTAATATTCCCAGTTTTTTTTTTTAATAAAGGAATCCAGTCTGTGGCACTGTACACCATTCTCAACATGAGCCTTGATAATATATGCATACTTTTAAAGGTGCAAGCTATGTCAAGAGTAGCCAATGTACATGTAGCTCAGTGCTACGGAAAGCAGCTTGGAAGTCAGGAACAAAGCTGGAAGTCATCAACAAAGTCGTGAACAACACTAGGACAATAAATGAGACTGCCTGGAGAGTCCCAGGGAGACACTGTGAGACATTATATAACAGCAGCCAGCAGTGAGGGAAGAATTTATCTTAGGTTTCCATGTCTGTGCATATACACTGGAGAAGGCCAGGGGAAGCCATTGTCTGACCACTGTAGAGAGCCATTCTCCCTCCCGCTTGTCCTCCCCTGAGCCCCAACCTGGGCTCATCTGCAGGAGATTCCACCAAGGGGCAGGGATGCCAGAGGCTAGTTGTCTGACCTGCATCCTCAGGGCAGGGCTCACACAGGCGGGGAAGACCTCTGGCAGGCAGGGTGTGTGCTTTTTTGTTGGTGGTGTGAGGCTGACTTCTCTTGCCCATGAACTTGGCTCAACACCTTGCTGTGTTGCTGCTTTTGCAATCTATCCCTTTCTTGCTCCATCTCTAGTGACATTTAACTGTAGAATCTCCTGCTCCAGAGACTTAGGTTGGGAGAGAGACCAGAGAGTCAGGTTGCATTGTGTTTTTCACAACCGAGGAGTGCTGACTGGGCCTCCCACACCGTGGAGGGCTCGCCAGATAGACTGACACGCTGGGTGGCCACTGCTGCCTCCAGGCGTGCAAGTTATTCAGTTGTGGGGATTTTCTTCCACTGGGATTAACTTCAGAGTAGAGAAAGTGTTCCCAACACCTGTAAGAGGAGCACAGTGTGTCTCTTCCTCCTCCTCCCTCCTGTTTCCCCAAACTCCTTGCCTGAGCGAGTCCCTGCTGCAATGTAAATGGGGTGTCCCCCCAACCCAGGGGCAGCAGGGAGAGGGTAGGGTTCATTTCCTCTGTCAGCTCAATTAGACCAAGGGAGGCCCAGATGGCTGGTAAAACATCACTGGTTGTGCCTGTGAGGGTGTCTCCAGAAGAAATTACCATTCGAATTGGTGAACTGAGTACCATAGATGGCCCTCCTCAGGGTGTAGGCATCAGCTAATCTTTTCAGGGCCCAGTTAGGCCTGGAAGGTTGGGAAAGGTGCATTCTCTCTTGGCCTAGGCTGAGAGGTCACATCTACTGTGCTTTAGCAAGGACTCTCCTGGTTCCTGGCCTTTCAGATTCAGTTTGGGAGTTAGCCACAGTTCTCTGGCCTTCAGACTTGTCCTGAACTACCCCACCAGTTTTCATGGTATTCCAGCTTAGAAAGGGCAGGGGGTGGAACTTCTCGGTTTCCATAACCTTGTGAGCCAGTTCCTACAGTAAATCAATCTCTCTCTCTCTCTAAATGTATCGTATGGGTTCTGTTTGGAAAACTCTAGCACAGCTTCCGGTCCTCTGAACTATCCTTTTGTGGTTTATTCTCTCCATCTTCTCTTTATACCTCAGGCTTTGAAACAGACTGTGAGAAAGGAAAATTTAGTTTCATGATGCAGCATTGTCTCCAGATAGCCACGTGTCATGGGCCAACCAGGGAACCTCGCTGAGCCTCACATCCTAGGTCTGATGAGGAGCGCAGTGTCTGCTACCAGGCTCAGTGGGCTCTGCTAAGCGTGAGGCACTGCCCTGGACAGTAAGTTCCTGCAGGGCAGGGACCTTAAAGCCTTGAGCGTGTTCTTTTCCACTGCCTTGCACACAGCAGACACTCAGTAAACGCTTGCTAAATAAACAGTTGAATATATAACTGCTGCTTGTTTTGATAATGTATTCATACGTGTCGCAAGTCATATCATTTAGATTCAAGATGGTACTCAGTTCAGTTCAGTCACTCAGTCGTGTCTGGCTCTTTGCGACCCCATGAATTGCAGCACGCCAGGCCTCCCTATTCATCACCGTCTCTCAGAGTTCACTCAGACTCATGTCCTTCGAGTCTGTGATGCCATCCAGCCATCTCATCCTCGGTCGTCCCCTTCTCCTCCTGCCCCCAATCCCTCCCAGCATCAGGGTCTTTTCCAATGAGTCAACTCTTCTCATGAGGTGGCCAAAGTACTGGAGTTTCAGCTTTAGCATCATTCCTTCCAAAGAAATCCCAGGGTTGATCTCCTTCAGAATGGACTGGTTGGATCTCCTTGCAGTCCAAGGGACTCTCAAGAGTCTTCTCCAACACCACAGTTCAAAAGCATCAATTCTTTGGTGCTCAGCCTTCTTCACAGTCCAACTCTCACATCCATACATGGTACTAAAGAAAACAAAACCCCAGCAGATCTGGTGGTACAAGGTGAATGGGGAGGTTAAAATTCTAGGCACCATAATTTGAGAAATAAAATGACTAAGAGTTGGCGTGGTTGCTCCAGGATGTGTATTGACCATGTTTCATTCGAGTGGTTCATGAGAGCCTCTTTCCTCTTGACGTATGTGACCTGTTGGGGATCTTTGTTTCTGGATGCTGATGGCCCAGTTTAAATCTCCTGACATAACATGTACATTTCCTTAAAAATGATTTTAGAGAAGCCAGGAAAAGCGGATTCCATTTGAAAAGTTCAAACAAACTTTAAAAAGACATTTGGAGGAAACTGAAGAATAATAAAGCTATGTCTCAGTGAGATAAGAGAAGAAATTACCTTCTTTAAGCAAGAACAGGATGTTCTGAAAAAAGGACAGTCACTAAATAAAAAAGAACTGCTAAGGGATATCAAAAAATGCAATAATTGAAACAAAAATTCATGAGAGTTTGAAGATCTAATTGAAATTTTCCAAAGCATGGAATAAAGTGACTAGGAGATGGGAAATAGTTGATAATGATGAGAAGATTGGAGGGAAGGAAATTCCCTGGCAGTCTAGTGGTTAGGACTTGCTTGGTGCTTTCACTGCCAAGGGCCCAGGTTCAATCCCTGGTTGGAGAACTAAATTAAAGAAAGAGAAAAGAAAATTGGAAGATAAACTTAGCATACTTATCTTCCAACTGTAGGATTTCCAAAAAGAGAGTAAGCAGAGGGAGAGGAAAGGAGGAAGATAGCAAAGAAATACTCAGAAAGGGCTTCCCCAGAGGTCCAGTGGTTAGGACTCGGCTTCACTGCCAAGATCCCAGGTTTGATCTCAGGTCAGGGAACTAAGATCCCACATGCCACAAGGCATAGCCAAGATAAATAAAACAGAAAGAAAATAAATGCTCAAAAGAATTTCCCAGAAGCCAGGGGGTACAGTGAATGAAGAGACTCACCCCTGTGGAACTTCTTGACAAAGGGGATAAACAGAGCCACTTAATGCTCAGAGACAGAATGACTTTCGAAGGACCAGGTATAAAAAAATGCCATCAAATTCTTATCAAGAACCAGAGGAGTAATGCCTTCAATAGTCCAGGGGAAAATCACTTTCAACACAAAATTCAGTACCCAAATTATTAATCTGACTCATTTGAAAAGGAAGAGAAAGGGATGACAGAGGATGAGATGGTTGAATCACATCACCGATTCAGTGGACATGACTTTGGGTAAGCTCTGGGAGTTGGTGATGGACAGGGAGGCCTGGCGTGCTGCAGTCCATGGGGTCACAAAGAGACAGACACGACTGAGCTACTGAACTGAACTGAACTGAATGTTTAACAGAGATGTTTTAGATGTACAGGGTCTCACAGAATTTACCTCCACACCTTTTCTCAAGAAGCTAATGAAAGATATGTCACCAAAATGAGTGAGAAAACCCAGAAAGAAAAAGTATCTACGATTCCAGCACAAGAGAGAAGGAAGGAAATGACAGCTGGGCAGCCAACCTCGAGAACACCCATGCCTGACTGGGGCAGGAACATGGGGACTCCGTGGGCAAGACTCCTGGAATAAAATAGAATTGGGAGAAAAGCTCAAGCTGTGTGGGAAGATTTAGTAAGGGGGGCATTACACAAAGCAAATGCCTTTAGGTAAATACTAAGTGAAAGTGAAAGTGTTAAGTCATTCAGTTGTGTCTTACTCTTTGCGACCCCATGGACTATAGCCTGCCAGGCTCCTGTGTCCATGGAATTCTTCAGGCAAGAATACTGGAGTGGGTAGCCATTTCGTTCTTCAGGGGATGGTCCCAACCAAGAGATTGAACCCTGGTCTCCTGCATGCAGGCATATTCTTTTCTATCTGAACCACCAGGGAAGCCTAAATAGTAAGTACCCATACAAAACCCCAAGGCAGTTGTATCAAGAAAGGAAATTCTATCATCAAACACTATTTGCCTTAAAGGTGAATAATGTTTTCTATGGTCTTCATAATATACACACTGAATATTGATTTAACTAAAATAGTAATCCCCACAAGAAACAGCTCTTAAATGGGGATAATTTGAGGAGAATTTCAGAGAAGAGACTGCCCAAGCAGTGAAAAGAGACTCCAAGGAAGGGCCATTACCCCCACCCCGCCAAACCCAAGAAGGCAGAGTGGAGGAGCAGTTGTCAGAAACCGGAGTGGGGGTGGGGGAACTAAATGGAGAGGGTGCTGAGAGTGGGGCCAAGGATGCAGCCCCCTGAAGCAGCCCCACAGAGGCAGCTGGGGGCGCACACCTCTCTGCTCACTCTCCCTGTCCCCCCCTGCCCCCGCCGTTGCCTACCTATGCCCCACCGTAGACCAACCCACCCAGAAGCCCTGGAAAAGAGAGCCTGGTGATGTGGTCAGAGTGGATCTGGAAGGGCTCGGGGAAGACATCCAGCTTACACCTCAATGGGCAGCTAGAAGAAGGGTTTTAAAGAGAGCATGATTCCCAAGTGTCACGAAGAGCAGGAAGTTAGTTAGGAGCCAGTGTCTAAACTGGTCTGTCAAGAAAGGCAAGATCATACTTACAAAGCAGAAAGAGACTCACAGACTTAGAAAACAAACTTATGGTTATGGTTGCCGGTGGTGAGGGGGAGGGGAAGGATGGAGGGAAGGGATAGTTAGGGAGTTTGGGATGGACAAGTACACACTGCTGTATTTAAAATGGATAATCAGCAAGGACCTACTCTGTAGCACAGGGAGCTCTGCTCAGTGTTATGTGGCAGCCTGGATGGGAGGGGGGTTTTGAAGGAGAATGGATACATGTATATGTATGGCCGAGTCCCTTTGCTGTTCACCTGAAACTATTACACATTGTTAATGGGCTATGCACAAAAAGTTAAAAAAATATACAATATGTATTAAAAAAAGGTAAGATCAGCATAGGATTTTGAAATATGGCAGCAAATGCCAGAAAACAGCTAAAATTGTTGAAGTGGAGGGTGCTATGGGGCTTCCGGTGGTGCTCGTGATGAAGAATCCGCCTGCCAGTGCACAAGACACAGGAGATGTGGGCTCTGTCCCTGGATTGGGAAGAGGCCCTGGAATAAGAAATGGGAACCCACTCCAGTATTCTTGCTGGGGAAATCCCATGGACAGAGGAGCCTGGCGGGCTACAGTCTGTAGGGTTGCAAAGAGTCGGACATGACTGAAGTGACTTAGCACACATTCATGCTCTCGGGAGTGAGATGGGCAAGAGACAGTTCAGAGGACTGGTTTTTCATTATACATCTATTAGTACTGATAAGATGTTTTAAAGTTTGTACACGTATAATTTTGATTAAAGGGAAAAATAATAATATTCAGTCTAATCTTGAGAAAAACAGCAGGCAATTCCCAATAGATGGGCTTTCTACGAAATACCTAATTGATGCTCTTCAGAATTGTCAAGATCATCAAATATGAGGAAGTATGAGAGGCTGTCTACAGTCAAGCAGACCCAGAGACAAGGCAAGGTAAAAGCTAAGGAAATCTGAACAAAGTACAGACTTTCGTTAATGATATTTTATCAGTATTGGTTCACTAATTGTAACAAATGTCTCATGCTAATGTCTCAATAATATGTTAATAATAAAGGAAACTAGGGGCAGGATATATGGGAAGTCTCTGTACTATCCTATCAGTTTTTCTGTAAATCTACAGTTGTTCTACAAAATAACCTTACCTTATTAAAAACAATAAAAGACTCTACCGTAGAAATAATCTTAAAAGACAGTAAGAAAAGTTTATACCTTTTATTTTATTTGCATGATTTAGAGCTTTAATTGGGTTGGATTTTTTTCTAGGCTTTTTAAAAAGAAAATAATTTCTTTTTTTACTGTGGTAAAGCCACATAAGATGAAATGTATTATTTTAACTGTACCGTTCAGGGGCACTAAGTACATTGACATTGTTGTGCCAACTCTCACCGTCATCCACCCCCAGGGTTTTCACTTTCCTTCACTGAAGCACTGTCTGCATGAAGCACTGACTTCCCATTCCTCCTCCCCACCCCCGCCCCTGGTCCCTGTCATCTACCAGTGTTTCTGTTTTCATTTTTGGTTGTGCTGGGTCTGCATTGCTGTTCTCGGGCTTTCTCTAGTTGTGGCAAGCGGGGGCTACTCTGTTGCAGTGCATGGCTTCTCACTGTGGTGATTTCTCTTGTTGCGGAGCATACACTCTAGGTGTACATGACATGACATTGAAGTTGCTCAGTCGTGTCCGACTCTTTGCGACCCCATGGACTGTAGCCTACCAGGCTCCTCCATCCGTGGAATTTTCTAGGCAAGAGTACTGGAGTGCATTGCCATTTCCTTCTCCAGGAGATCTTCCCAACCCAGTGATTGAATCTGGGTCTCCCGCATTGTAGGCAGATACTTTACCATCTGAGCCACCAGGGAAGTCCAGTAATTGTGGCATGCGGTGTTGGTTGATTTGTGGCATGTGGAATCTTTCAGGACCCTGTCCCCTGCATTGACGGGCAGATTCTTCTCCACTGTACCACCAGGGAAATTCCTACCAGTGAACTTTCTGACTCTATGGATTTGACTATTTTGTATAAATAGAATCAAATAGTATTTGTCTACACCTCAGATATGCAGATGACTCCACCCTTATGGCAGAAAGTGAAGAAGAACTAAAGAGCCTCTTGAGGAAAGTGAAAGAGGAGAGTGAAAAAGTTGGCTTAAAGCTCAACATTCAGAAAACTAAGATTATGACATCTGGTCCCATCACTTCATGGCAAATAGATGGGGAAACAGTGGAAACAGTGGCTGACTTTATTTTGGGGGGCTCCAAAATCACTGCAGATGGTGATTGCAGCCATGAAATGAAAAGACGCTTATTCCTTGGAAGAAAAGTTATGATGAACCTAGATAGCGTATTGAAAAGCAGACATTACTTTGCCAACAAAGGTCTGTCTAGTCAAGGCTATGGTTTTTCCAGCGGTCATGTATGGATGTTAAGAGTTGGACTATAAAGAAAGCTGAGTGCCAAAGAATTGATGCTTTTGAACTGTGGTGTTGGAGAAGACTCTTGCGAGTCCCTTGGACTGCAAGGAGATCAGTCCTGTGTGTTCATTGGAAGGACTGATGTTGAAGCTGAAACTCCAAAACTTTGGCCACCTGATGCAAAGAGCTACCTCATTTGAAAAGACCCTGATGCTGGGAAAGATGGAGGGCAGGAGGAGAAGGGGACAACAGAGGATGAGATGGTTGGATGGCATCACCGACTCAACAGACATGGGTTTGGGTGGACTCCGGGAGTTGGTGATGGACAGGGAGGCCTGGCGTGCTGCGATTCATGGGGTCGGAAAAAGTCCAACATGACTGAGCGACTGAACCGAACTGAACACCTAATGTGTATTGGAATGCTTTTTTAAGATTAACTTAATCCAAACCTATATGCAGGTCAGGAAGCAACAGTTAGAACTGGACATGAAACAACAGACTGGTTCTAAATAGGAAAAGGAGTACGTCAGTGCTGTATATTGTCACCCTGCTTATTTAACTTCTATGCAGAGTACATCATGAGAAACGCTGGGCTGGAAGAAGCACAATCTGGAATCAAGATTGCCGTGAGAAATAGCAATAACCTCAGATATGCAGATGAAACCACCCTTTTGGCAGAAAGTGAAGAGGAACTAAAAGGCCTCTTGATGAAAGTGAAAGAGGAGAGTGACAAAGTTGGCTTAAAGCTTAACATTCAGCAAATGAAGATCATGGCATTTGGTCCCATCACTTCATGGGAAATAGATGGGGAAACAATGGAAACAGTGTCAGACTTTATTTTTTTGAGCTCCAAAATCACTGCAGATGGTGAGTGCAGCCATGAAATTAAAAGATGCTTACTCCTTGGACGGAAAGTTATGACCAAACTAGACAGCATATTCAAAAGCAGAGATATTATTTTGCCAACAAAGGTCTGTCTAGTCAAGGCTCTGGTTTATCCAGTAGTCATGTATGGATGTGAGAGTTGGACTGTGAATAAAGCTGAGTCCTGAAGAATTGATGCTTTTGAACTGTTGTGTTGGAGAAGACTGTTGAGAGTCCCTTGGACTGCAAGGAGATCCAGCCAGTCCATTCTAAAGGAGATCAGTCCTTGGGTGTTCTTTGGAAGGAATGATGCTAAAGCTCAAACTCCAGTACTTTGGCCACCTCATGCAAAGAGCTGACTCATTGGAAAAGACTGATGCTGGGAGGGATTGGGGGCAGGAGGAGAAGGGGACGACAGAGGATGAGATGACTGGATGGCATCACCGACTCGAGAGACGTGAGTTTGAGTGAACTCTGGGAGTTGGTGATGGACAGGGAGGCCTGGCGTGCTGCGATTCATGGGGTCGCAAAGAGTCAGATACGACTGAGTGACTGAACTGAACTGACCTGGTGTCTTACAAACGTTATAAGGAGCTGCTGCTGCTGCTAGCAGTAGGTTCTCATTAGTTATCTACACTGAACATAGTAGTAGTGTATATGTGTCAATCCCAATCTCCTAATTCATCCCTGCACCTCCTTCCTCCACTTGGTGTCCATATGTTTGTTTTCTACATCTGTGTCTCTATTGCTGGTTTGCAAATAAGATCATCTATACCATTTTTCTAGATTCCGCATATATGCATTAATATATAATATTTTTCTCTTTCTCTCTTACTTCCCTCTATCTGACAATCTCTAGGTCCATCCATGTTTCTGTAGATGGCACACATTTTTTCCTTTTTATGGCTAATATTCCATTGTATATCTGTGCCACATCTTCTTTATCCATTCCTTTGTCTTTGGACATTTAGGTTGTTTCCATATCTTGGCTGTTGTAAACATTGCTGCAGTGAACATTGGGGTGCATGTATCTTTTGGAATTATGGTTTTCTCCAGGTATATACCCAGGAGTGGGATTGCTAGGTCATATGGTATTTCTATTTTCAGTTTTTTAAAGAATTTCCGTACTGTTCTCTAGAGTGATTTTATCAGTTTACATTCCCATCAACAGTGTGAGAGGGTTCCCTTTTATCCACATCCTCTCCAGCATTTATTGTTTGTAGATTTTTTGATAATGGCCATTCTGATCAGTGTAGCATGGTACCTGATTGTTTTGATTTTCATTTCTCTAATAATCAGTGAGGCTAAGCATCTTCTCATGTGCCTCTTGGTCATCTGTATGTCTTCTTTGGAGAAATGTTTATTTATGTCTTCTGCCCCTTTTTTGATTGGGTTGTTTGTTTTTGGGTATTGAGCTGCATGAGCTATTTATGTATTTTGGAGATTAATCCCTTGTCAGTTGCTTTGTTTGCAAGTATTTTCTCCCATTTTGAGAGTTGTCTTTTCGTCTTGTTTATGGTTTCCTTTGCTGTGCATAAACTTTTAAGTTTAATTAGGTCACATTTGTTTATTTTTGTTTTTATTTTTGTTACTCTAGGAGGTGGGTCAAAAAATATCTTTCTGAGATTTATGTCAAATACTGCTAAGTGTATGTTTTCCTCTGAGATGTCTGGCCTTACATTTAGGTTTTTAATATATTTTCAGTTTATTTTTGTTTTAATTATTTTTGCGTGCAAGACATTAACTCCCAGAATTTCAGCCATGATCCTGGGTATTCATTCATTAAACAAGTGTGTGTCAAATGGTGAAAACATTCCAGGCAGTACCCTGCACTCAGCATTTGGGATACAGGGACTTCTTCAAAATACAGCCCCGCCATTGCCCTTAAACCTTTTGGAAGTTACTGGATACTCTCAGGTTCAAAACAGGGCATGAAATTCCATCTTCATATCCCTGCTGGTCATTTTCCTGCACCTCCCTGCTCTCCAACAACACTGACCTCTTTTGGTTCCTTGAAGATGCCACGTTCTCTGATGCCCCAGGGCCCTTGCATGTGCTGTTCCCTCTACTCGGAATATTCTTCCTCTTCCCTCACCTTTGCCCATATTCTTTTTCCCTCACCTTTGCCCTGGTAACTCTTATACTTGGAACCTCAGCTTAGGCATCACTTCTTTAGAAAGAACTCACCTACTTGTAATTTTCCCTGGGCATGTGATTATTTTAATAGCGCCAGTGTCCCCCATGGAATCTTTGCTTGTCGGTTCTGTGACACCTGGAGCAGTGTCTTGGGGACAGTGTCTGTGCTGTTCACACCAGTCTCCAGCTTCTGGTATAATGCTTGACAAGGGGCAGGGACTCCATGAGCACTTGTTGAATGGATGAATAGTAGACAGGATATGGTGCCTAGCCTTCCAGTCTAATGCAGAGCCAAACCAGGGGGGAGTCCTGGAAGGAGACCAGAGGTGGCCATCCGCCCTAGCTGCTTTCTGGTTTGCAGCTTCCCCTGGGCCTGCCTCCATCAGCTCCTGGTCTATAGCCATAGCTGCTGCAGCAGTGACACATTCAGGCGCCCTCATAGACATGGGCTTACTTCAGATGTACAAAAACCCACTGAAATCAGATTGATTATATTCCTTGCAGCCAAAGATGGAGAAGCTCTATACAGTTAAGAAAAAACAAGACCAGGAGCTGACTGTGGCTCCAATCATGAACTCCTTATTGCTAAATTCAGACTTAAATTGAAGAAAGTAGGGAAAACCAGTAGACCATTCAGGTATGACCTAAATCAAATCCCTTATGACTCTACAGTGGAAATGACAAATAGATTCAAGGGGTTAGATCTGATAGAGTGCCTGAAGAACTATGGATGGAGGTTCATGATATTGTACAGGAGGTAATGATCAAAACCATCCCCAAGAAAAGGAGATGCAAAAAGGCAAAATGGTTATCTGAGGAGGCCTTACAAATAGCTGTGAAAAGAAGAAAAGCAAAAAGCAAAGGAGAAAAGGAAAGATATACCCATCTGAATTCTGAGTTTCAAAGAACAGCAAGGAGAGATAAGAAAGCCTGCGTCAGTGATCAATGTAAGGAGATAGAGGAAAACAATAGAACGGGAAAGATCTCTTCAAGAAAATTAGAGATACAAGGGAACATTTCATGCAAAGATGGGCACAATAAAGGACAGAAATGGTATGGACCTAACAGAAGCATAAGATAATAAGAAGAGGTGGCAAGAATACACAGAAGAACTATTCAAAAAGAATTTTCATGACCCAGATAACCATGATGGTTTGATCACTCACCTAGAGCCAGACATCATGGAATGTGAAGTCAAGTGAGCCTTAGGAAACATCATTATGAACAAAGCTAGTGGACATGATGGAATTCCAGGTGAGCTATTTCAAATCCTAAAAGATGATGCTGTGAAAGTGCTGCACTCAATATGCCAGCAAATTTGGAAAACTCAGTAGTGGCCGCAGGACTGGAAAAGGTCAGTTTTCATTCCAGTCCCAAAGAAAACAATGCCAAAGAATGTTCAAACTACCACACAATTGCACTTATCTCACATGCTACTTAAGTAATGCTCAAAATTCTCTTAAGTGAGGCTTCAACAGTACGTGAATTGAGAACTTCCAGATATTCAAGCTGGTTTTAGAAAAGGCAGAGGAACCAGAGATCAAATTGCCAACATCCATTGGATCATCGAAAAAGCAAGGGAGTTCCAGAAAAATATCTACATCTCCTTTATTGACTACACCAAAGCCTTTGACTGTGTGGATCACAACAAACTGGAAAATTCTTAAAAGAGATGGAAATACCAGACCACTTAACCCGCCTCTTGAACAATCTGTATGCAGGTCTAGAATCAACAGTTAGAACAGGACATGAAACAACAGACTGGTTCCAAATTGGGAAAGGAGTACATCAAGGCTGTATATTGTCACCCTGTTTGTTTAACTTATATGCAGAGTACATCATTCAAAATGCCAGGCTGGATGAAGCACAAGCTGGAATCAGGATTGCCGCGAGAAATATCAATAACCTCAGATATGCAGATGACACCACCCTTATGGCAGAAAGTGAAGAAGAACTGAAGAACCTGTTGACCTGAAAGTGAAAGAGGAGAGTGAAAAAGCTGGCTTGAAACTCAACATTCAAAAAACAAAGATCATGGCATCCAGTCCCATCACTTCATGGCAAATAGATGGGTAAACAATGGAAACAGTGACAGACTTTGTTTTCTTGAGCTCAAAATCATTGCAGATGGTGACTGCAGCCATGAAAATAAAAGATACTTGCTCCTTGGAAGAAAAGCTGTGACCAACGTAGACAACGTATTAAAAAGCAGAGACATTACTTTGCTGACAAAGGTCTGTCTAGGCAAAGCTATGATTTTTCCAGTAGTCATGTATGGATGTGAGGGTTGGACCATAAAGAAAGCTGAGCACCAAAGAATTGATGCTTTTGAACTGTAGTGTTGGAGAAGACTGTTGAGAGTCCCTTGGACTGCAAGGAGATCAAACCAGTCAGTCTTAAAGGAAATCAGCCCTGAATATTCATTGGAAGCGCTGAAGCTGAAGCTCCAATACTTTAGTCAGCAGATGCGAAGAACTGACTCATTGTAAAAGACCCTGATGCTGGGAAAGATTGAAGGCAGGAAGAGAAGGGGCCGACAGAGGATGGGATGGTTGGATAGCATCACTGACTCGATGGATACGAGTTTGAGCAAGCTCTGGGAGTTGGTGATGGACAGATAAGCCTGGTGTGCTGCAGTCCACGGGGGTCACAAAGAGTCGGACAGGAGTGAGTAACTGAAGTCTGCATCCTTGTCATTCCCACGTGACGATTAAGAATAGTGACAACCAGAGGTTTAGTGAATTGCCCAAAGCCACATGGTTACTGAAAACCGATATTTAACCTTGTTTTCTTACCGCCTCCTGAACTTTACTTGCACCCATACATAGCACCAGCTTTACGTAACCCAGCGAGTATTTGCACCTGCACCGCGGCTTTGCTCTAAAATACACTGTCCTCGCTGCTACGTGTCCGGTATTGTTTGGGCGTCTCCAACCTGCACCACGCGCGCCCTCTGGCGGCTACAGTGCAGACTGGGCTCCCCGCGCTTTAGAAGAAACGGAAAGTGGCAGCGGAGCCGTGAGCTTGTAGTGGTCACGGCACTTGGGATGCGTGTCCGGGAATTTCGGAGCGCGGGGTTGGGTCGTCGCTCCCGGTCCTCCGCGCGTACCAGCCCCGGGCCTCTGGGCAGTCTGAGCGGCGCCAGTGCCGGCTTGGGAAGAATGCGGACCAGCGCCCCAGGCAGAGTTTGGGGATCAGAGTCTGGGAGCTCCTGACCGAGTCTCGGCTTCCCCATCTGTGAAGTGGAAATGATGACAACTACTCAGTTCTAGCCAAGACTGTCCGGAGTCGGACTGGCATCGGTGACTCTCAGGAGGGCACCAGTGTTCCTCCTACTGCTCCCCCCAAAGCCCAGGGCAACTTGCACCTCAGCCTGTTGGGACATGGGGTGGAGCTCACACCTTACCTATAATGCCTGGATTCGTGCATAATAGATATACACCACAATACCAAAAGTAAGTTAGAATTTTGGCCCTTCCACTTCTAACCACTGTTCTTANCTCCCTGTGCTATACAGCAGCTTCCCACCAGCCATCTGTTTTATACATGGTAGAGGAGCCTAGCGGGCTACAGTCCTTGGGGTGGCAAAGAGTTGGACACACACAGTGTATATATGTCAATGCTACTCTCTCTATTCATCCCACCTTCTCCTTACTCTGCTGTGTCTACATATCCATATTCTATATCTGTCCCTCTATTCCTACCCTGCAAATAGGTTCATCGGTACCATCTTTCTGGATTCCATATATGTGCATTGATTTGCGATATTTGTTTTTCTCTTTCTAACTTCACTCTCTATGACAGCCTCTAGGCTCATCCACATTCGTCTGCTCTTTTAATCTAACCATATGGACACTTTCCTTAACTATTCTCACTGCTGTAGCCTGGCATTGCCTTGCCCTTAATTTTACAACCACAGGGTAATTTAATATTACAGATACCCTGTGTAAATATCAACAGCTCCCCATTACCTCCAGGATAAAGTCCACACATGTTAGGCCCTCATGATATGAGGTTCTTATCTGCCTTCTTCATCTCAATCTCTGCCTGTTCTCACAGGACCCAGGATCCCAGCCATGCTGGACTCCTCCCAGTTAACCCACATCCCATGCCCAACCCAGGCATTCATGCCCTTCTTCCTCTGTCCAAGAACCCTGTTTCCCTGTCCATCCCCATTGCACCACCCCCATCAAGTCTCATATCTCAACATTCCAGAGTCCCTGGCCATCCATTCAAACTCCTTGCCCCTAAATTAGAAAGAAATTCTAAGTTCTTGTCTCTCCTACCCCAATATATTTATCAGGATTGCACACACCTTAGCAAAATCCAGCTGCTACCTTGAACAGTGAAATAAATCATTGAGACAGTCCTTTAGATGGAGTAACTGGCAATAGCAAAAGAAAAGCAGGAAGATGGAGGACTGGTAGGAAGTGGGGGTATTGGGGGATGATACAGTGGCAGAAGAGATCCTGTCCTTGAAAAGACAGTTTGCATGTATGCGAACTAAGACTTCTGAGAAGCTAGGTGGTTGAGACAGTGCAGAGAAGACCTCCATAGCCACACAAAAATGGAGGCACTGGATGGGACTGCCTCAGGGCATCACAGTATGTAACGTCACAGAAATAGGGACAAGAAAATGTTATTGTCTGTTTCATAGATGATCTTGAACCTAGCTAGTTGGGGTGCAGTTTAGTTCCCACTTGTCAGCAATGCCTGCTTATATAGGTCTGCCTTTTCAAGGAAAATAACAGGCACAACTTTGCTGTTAGCAAATAATTTCTCATAGTAGACATGGAGGTTTTTCTTGCTTGTTGACTATGCAGTCACTTCATGTGCCTCCAGGAATATTTCCCCAGGTCAGATTTGGAGAAGCAGAATTGTCTTTCAAGTAGCTTGGGCCAATTTATTCTCTCACCATCAGTGTCTAAAATTAACTATTTCTACTGTTATCCTTCAATACACTATTACTTTTTAAAATTTTCCAATCAGATGAGCACATTTATTTTTGCCTCATATTTATAGTGAAGTAAGCTGTCTTGTTAAGATTATATGTAGGTGATATACCAGAAATGTTATTTTTTCATAATGCCTCCATCCTCAAAATACTCTATTTCATCTTTCATCTCTGTATTTCCCCTATAATCTTAATTTTAGATCCTTTCATTCCAATCGATGTTTTTTAAAGATCTTGATTTGGAGGACTTGCAAATAAACCACTGAAAGTTTATCATTGAAAAACTTGAATATTATTTTGTTCTTAATCTAGTTATAATAATGTAACTAACTCTATGTTACATTAGTTTTTTTCCAGTGAATAATACAAGAACTTTACCCCAAACAAGGTGCTTCTTTAGATCTCCTGCATTTTCCTGACTCTTATCTTTGAAAGTAACATGTTCTTTAGAGCTGAAAATAACCATTCACTTAATCATACACCTTGGTTTATGTCCCTGTTATTTCATATTCTGTGGCATTTGTTGATGGAAGCTCTAAAATATTCCTTACTTTGTTTCATTTCCTGTTATAAAACATATAATTTGGATTACCAATTCTTCTGTCAAACATGAAGTGATTCCTACTTAATGAGTTAGTTCCCAAAAGTCTAATCTAATGGCTAAAATAATCATAAATCAAAAGGCCTCTGTTTTCCGTATTAACATCAACAAGTAAATACTTTTCTGTTCAGTTCTACTTAGATCCTTATGAACAAAGGAAACAGCTACTTCCAAGGGCTTTATCTGGATATAAATTTCCTTATTTTAGAAAATATAAATTTTGATGCAGATAAAGTAGTAAATATATTTTTGTCATAGTTTGGATTTTTCTTCATATCCTGTCTTTATGTCTCACAAACAGAAAAATGAAAGCTTATGATCACTTTGAATTACTTTAAAAGTATTTTGATACTAATGAAAGGACTAAAAAATAAGAAAAGCAATCATGATAGAATTGATACTAAATTTCCTTGGTGTTATAATTCTTAATTGTTAATTATGGCTATTACCAATAACATTTACTTAATTGTAAGCATATCAACCAAATGCAATGCAACACTGAATCCTGAATTAAAAAAATAAAAACTCTCTAGAGGACATGTGGATAATTAGAGAAATTTGAATATGGATCTACTATTAGATAATAGTATTATATTAAGATTAAATTTCCTTATCATTATAGTCATGTAGAAGATTACTCTTTTTCTTAGGAGATATGGGTCAAAAATGTGAGGGTGCTGTCCTGAAATCAACAATATACTTTCAAATAATTCAGAAAAAAAAAACAACCTGTGTATGTGTGTGCTTATGTATATATACAGAGAAAGAGAGACATAGCAGGAGAAAAAATAAATGTGATGAAATGCTACAAGTGTTTACTAGAAATGTGTGTGCATTGCACTATTGAACATGTGTTCATGGATAGAAACGTTTGTTCATTGAAGTTGTTTTTTTTCAATTTTTCAATAGGATTGAAACTTTGCAAAAAAAAATTGGAAGGAAAGTAACTACAGTTAGTTAATGAAGGGAAATTTACATTCTGTTGTGCCTATGAAGAGCTCAGAGAGACAATATCTTATATATCTAAGATAATCATTAGATCTGTGGTTGGAAATGTCCTAGTAACTTGAAATAACTATTGAAAACATCTCTTTGCTCCAAAATAATAAGCTTAGCTCACATGTGTAGATCCCCCAAATTACCATTATAATATGAATGTTTTACACAAATTTGAAATACTCTCCACTCCTCCAGAAAGCTTCTCAAGCTTGGAAACACGAGCTTCTTACAACTGACATATGCAAAAAAATGGTCTAAAAATATGAGTATGAATATTCTGGTCGAACCAAGTTTATACTCAAGCACATATAGATGTGCTCAAAAAAAGAATGAGCAAAGATAATTCAAGCAAAATTCAAGCAAAAGTACTTGTGCGTGTACTGTCTTTAATACCAACAGGGAGACTTTTCCCAAATCACCCAGCTGGCAATTTGAAAAGCCTCATCACTGTCAATCACATTTACTTTGCATATATCCTGCTACACAGAAAAACACTTATCACAACTTCATCCAGCAAATAATTGAGAGTCAAATTGGAATTTATTGTCATTGTATTCATCTCTAAAACTACATTCCTGTGACCAAATTCGAGTTGTGCTGTCCCTGCTTAGGTTTTTAGGCCTTCTTTTAAAAACGCAGATGCTAAACCTATGTAGAAATTAGCAAACAGGGACTGAAGAAATGACATAACAAATACTTGATCAGATCAGTCAAAATTTTAAGTAAAGTAGTTTAAGAAATGTCCAAAATGTGACCATGAGGGAAGAGAAGTGGAGTGTTTGGCTTAATTTCTCTTCATTGTCTAACTCCATTGAATGCTTGCTTACATTCCCACTCACTTCTGATCTGGTAAATGAGAAAAGCATTTTAGATGTCATGAGATTGGAACTGAGTTCTGCTGAACTCAATAAAGTGTGAAGAAAGGGTGAGAAGAGAAATGACAGATAGAGTTCACAGTCATAGGGTTTGTTGCCTCCTTTGCTTACCTTCACTAACCAGTCCGTGCCTTTGGTCCTGCAGAAATACCACGATTGACCATATAGAGATGAATAAGCCAGCCAGACTTTGACCAGAAATGTTCACAAGCCTTTGGTGAGTCTACTTTCCCTGATCAAACCAATAAACTAAGCTGGTCATTGCCCTTGCCATTCTTTTTATAACTGATCCTATGGAAAAAGTTGTTTTTGCTCAAGTCTGATTTGTGCTAAAGAAGAGTGGGAAGTCCCAAGAAGGGGGGAGGCAATAACTGACAAACCCACATCAAGCCACAGAATGGTGTTTCTTCCCCTTTTTGAAAAATGAAACCTATCTATGAAACTGCCTCTTGTTAAAGTAGTTTATTGCAACATGTTATGTAAGAACCCTTAAACATAAATGTATTCCTCTGACAAATTCCCTGAGACCCCTCTTCCAAAAGAGAGCCAAGTCAAAGATGATTTCACAAATTCCATTTCATCATTAACCTTTAGTTTTTGAGAAGTATTATTTCTCAGTTGGACTCATAATTTTAAAAATGCAAACAAAAACAAAAAAATGCAAATGAAAACAGTTTTCTCACTCANAAAGAGAGCCAAGTCAAAGATGATTTCACAAATTCCATTTCATCATTAACCTTTAGTTTTTGAGAAGTATTATTTCTCAGTTGGACTCATAATTTTAAAAATGCAAACAAAAACAAAAAAATGCAAATGAAAACAGTTTTCTCACTCAAATTAACGAAGGTTTAAAAATTCAGTAGTACCCTGAGTGAGCAAGGTTGTGGGGAAGGAGGCACTCTCATACACTATTGGTGAGATTATAAACATTTTCAAAAGGCCATTTTTCAGTATCTGTTATTTTCTAAAATTTTAAATATTCATACCCTTTGGCCCAACAATACCATTTCCAAAATTTATCCGTAAGATATATTTGCACCTCTACACAAAGATATATTAAAAGATATTTGTGATTTAAAAGGATACATTTGAATCAGTTCTAATGAGGTGGATGAAACTGGAGCCTATTATACAGAGTGAAGTANTGAGTGGAGAGCAGAGAAAGGCTAGAGAAATGTAATGGTCTTCCCTTCCTAACCACAAGCCTGTCTCAGGAAAATCAGGCTGTCTCTATGGTCCAAAATACCCATATCTGGAAACGTCAATTAATAAACACAAGTTCTTAGCAAAAGTATCTATATAGGTAAACTCACCTTAACATATCTCAAAAAGTCTCACAGTTAATGATTCAAGATTGGCTCACAGTGAAAAGCCATCAAACACTAAAGGATCAAACAACTATAAATGAGAGCTAAGATACAAATCAAGAAACTGCCAACTCAGACTCTCGAAGATGGTTTATCTCATAATGATCAGAAGAAGCCTACAAAATGAGTTTACTTGTTACCATTAAATAACAGAGACTATTATCAACTACAATCAAAGAAGAAGAAATTATGGAAATAAATCAATAATAATATCCAATTTTGAGGATTATAAATAATTAATATCAACTATTACACTGTGTAAGAATAGCACACAAGCAGAGAGTCGGACACAACTGAGCGGCTGAACTGAACTGAACTGAAGGAGGGTATAGGAGAAGGCAATGGCACCCCACTCCAGGACTCTTGCCTGGAAAGTCCCATGGACAGAGGAGCCTGGTAGGCTGCAGTCTATGGGGTCGCGAAGAGTCGGACACAAATGAGCAACTTCACTTTCACTTTTCACTTTCATGCATTGGAGAAGGAAATGGCAACCCACTCCAGTGTTCTTGCCTGGAGAATCCCAGGGATGAGGGAGCCTGGTGGGCTGCCCTCTATGGGGTCGCACAGAGCCAGACACGACTGACGTGACTTAGCAGCAGCAGCAAGGAGGGTATATGACTGCTGTACATATGTATGTACAAATTCAAGCATCATCACTTCTCAAGTTGCAAGGATCAATAGAGCCTTTCAGAGTTATTTCCAAATAATAATACATTTGATGTTATGTTTGGGGATATCTTCAAATTTCAGCAGAAAAATTAATGCTTTTCTCTCATTCTCCCAATTCCCACATTCTACACTCAACAAAAATTTATATAACTTTTTCAGTCTTGGGACAACAAAGAACTGGAAAAAAGACATCAAGAGGTACTGAACTCAGTAATTCACCATTAACTCCTCAAATATTATGTCTTGCCTCTAAGTAAGTGGGCATTCACACTGCAATTCCTTTACAACAGCCAATGTGCAACCAGATGGAAATCAGACTAACTCAAAAAACTTCCTCCTCCCTGTCTTGATTCCCCACCAAACAAATTAATTCCAGACTTTAGACATTAAGTTGACTTTTAAAATCCAAATAATTACACATTCCAACAGACAAAAACATTTGTCACATTTAGTCTAAATTTTCTTTTTTGTTATACCTTGTTTAATTTTTATGGTTTACTACTAATCTCTGTCTCTTACTTAAAATTGCATAATGTTAATTCAGAAGACCTTACTTCTGTTAAAGCTCCTCTTCTCTGGGTAGTAAAACTATGACTTTCCAACTTCCAACTTCTTTCTAGTTTTAAATTTTTCAATGATACACACTAATTAGTTTTATAATAAAAATAATTAAATCTGTTTAAAATAAATTATATCTTCTGAGGCCTCCATTACAATACTGAATATAATGAACTTCCTTGTCTTTAAATTTTATTTTAGAGTCATTAAAACTATGATTCAATGGTCTGAAAGAGAAAAAAATTTCACAGCTCACCTTTCTGCTCAAAAACTACACCACTGCAGTCACATGGTGATATACAAATGGTTAAGGATAATATTAAAACAACAACAACAAAAACAACAACAACTACCTTGGCATCTATATGTTTAGAGAATATGTTTGCATTTTTATTGCTGTCACATAGTAATGTGAAAGTATTCTTGTAGAGTGTATATTTAGGGGAATACTATTTTAATACTGTGTTAACTGGAAGTGAAACTGACATTAAAAATTCATGAGAAGAGTTTTTGTGTTCTCATATTAGCATTCAGAGGTAGAGTAAGGATGATTGGAAAACATGTGGGTTTGACTCAAGCTCAGATTATATTTGTTCATATAGAAATAAAAGCCCTTGTAATATATGATTTCTTGGTTCAAAGCTTAATTTGCTAAACATTAATTTTGATATGCATCTCTTTTAAAAGTGAATATAATTAATAATATAAAATCAACATCTGAGGTTTTAAAATTGTAACTTCTAAACATTATTTTATTCAAACTACAATATTTTATTTCCTTTGAAAATAATGCAACTTTTGTGCAGCATTCCAAATACACCATTATTAGCACATGAAAATGAATAAATGTGTGACAAAGTCTGAATTTCTTTTGAAAGACTGACTGATGAATTTTATTTAAATTCAAAATAGATTTTTTCTAACATTTATCTGAACACAAAATATTTTCATTTGTTATTAGCTTTTGAAATTTTTACTCTCTAATTGAATTTTTCTCCTTAGCATGATTTGTTTTTTTCAACAAGAATGAAAACTTTTTACAATGGAATCTTCTTTTATTCAGCAGGACAAATGTACTTGTCTCTTTATATCATTATACAAATTTTCATAATTGGAAGATTTGCATTTTTGATAGAGGAAATAGTGAATGAACACCTGTAGTGCAAGATACTATAAAGTCACCAATTTAGTTAGTTCATAACAAAATCTGAATTGATTTGTTTCATTGAATTTTAGTATTTTTTCCACCAAGACATCCACGATAATTCAGTAAGCACTAGACTTCAGCAAAGATTAAATTCCTGGAAAATGTTTTTATTAGTTCCCAAGGCAAGAAATAGAATAATTCAAACATCAATATAGGTCTTTCTGGTAATTTTGTCAAAAATATGTATTAAAACGTTTTCAAGTGATGGTGCAAAGTAATACTCCAATCTCTTCAAGTGTAGCTAGATTAAACTTTGAATTTATGAGCAATGTACTCATGAGCTTTAATTTGGAAAAAATGTCAAAGACTTTCACTGCCAGCCAATATAGAAGAACAACAGAAGAAGAACAGATAGAAGAACAGATTTACACCCGTATCTTAAATAACTAAGAAGTGAAACAAAATATACCAAACAATGATTTTCAGACACTGAACAAATGGCAGCAGAAAGCAGTGAGCCCTGAGAGAAGGGATATAAATTAAGTTCTATGGTTGTTTCAGCTTACTTCCTGGAGAGAGTTTCCAAACCACAAGACAGGGAGAGAGAATCCAAACAGAGCCCAGAGTTGTCTCTGAATTGAAGAGACAGAGACAAGAATCTGGAGAGGCCAAGGCAGTTGCATGGCAGAGAAGAGCCACCATAGCAAAAAGAGCTACAAAAAGAGAGAGCTCCTGAGCTACCGAGCTGCCCTAGAGACCTGCTGAGTACTGATCAGAGCAAAAGCAAACTACCTTCTGGCTGGGCAACACACTGTTGTAAAGAAGCAGTAGGAATAATTTCTAGAGACCACACAACGCTAGGAATGGTTCATGATCCCAAGAGCCAGGGTAGAAAATACACAAGAGCATCAGGAAGGAAGGGTACTAGAAGGGTATTGCATTATTAATTTGGGACAAATTAGCCCTAGAGTTGGTTCAGCTGGTAAAGAATCTGCCTGCAATATAGAAGACCCAGGTTGGATTTCTGGATTGGGAAGATTCCCTAGAGAAGAGGATGGCAACCCACTCCAGTCTTTTTGCCTGGAGAATTCCATGGACAGAGGAGCCTGGCGGGCTACAATCCATGCAGTCACAAAGAGTTGTACACAACTGAGCGACTAACACACACATACATAGCCCTAAAGACAGCTTTGATTCCATCTGGCAAAAATTAAAGCTAGTTGTGAAAGAATCAATACGTTCCCAAGCAGCTTAAGTTCATCCCAGAGAAAACCTCAAGAATGTTTCTAAAAATTTCTAAAAATGTCAATAGTTGCAATGCTTGGTGTCCAATCAAAAATTACAAACAAGTAGGTAAATATGAACAACAGTGTGGGAAAACTAATTTAATAAAAGCGGACCAATGAATGATACAAATGACAGCAATAGTAAAATGCATGTTAAAGCAACTACTATAACCATACCGTATATGTTCAAGAAGGTGGAAGAACGAATGAGCCTATTAAGGAAAGAGAGGCCTGAGAGACATTATTAACACCAAAGATCTAACTCCAAATTCTAGGAAAGGAAAATATAATGTCTAAAATAAAATTTACTCTGGATAATAAAAATCCAAGCCTGGCAACTGGAGAAGCTTGCAACCACAAAACACAAACAGGTTGGACAAATAGCCTTCATATTCCTATCCTTTGAGTAAATTAAGTAACAATGACAAACTGGCTATATTCTATTCCTTTGATGTTATAGTTTTTTATATAGTTGTAGTTGCTTGTTTTGTTTTTCATTCTACCTATGATCATTTGCCTTAACCATAGTGATTAGCAATATTTAGACAAAGGGGGAAAAAAAGCTCTCTGTTCCTTTACTGTTTTAGCAAATCAAACAAAATATATATTGAAGTTTAAAAAAAAGGATTAAAAGCAGATTTGACACTACATAAGGAAAGATCAGAGAATTTAAAACATAATAGCAGAAACTATTCAAAATTAAACTAACAGAACAAGTCTGAAAAAATTAAGGGATTAACAGTGAGCTATGAGACAACTTCAAGTGGACTAACATACATGTAATTAGAGTCACAGAAGGAAAAGGGAAATAAAAACATTTTCTAGGTTTTGAAAGCTTTCATCTGTGGCCCATCCTTGAAGCAGAGGATTAGATGAAACCATAAGGAGAGAAGAGTGATCCTGCCCTAGCATAATATTAAACAACACAGTGTTCACTAAACACTGTCCAACAATAGACATTAGGAAGATCATCATTTAATTTTAGTTAGTAGTTTTGATCTACAGTGACCATTCTTTATATGGTGCCTATCTTCCCATTTCTGACAAAAAGCTTCCCAAGTAGATACATGTACTGGAATGGCCTACAAGATGTGAGGGTGAGATGGATAAAGCAGTTAAGATAGGCTGAAGAAAAATTTATAAACTGAAAATTGTAATCTGAAATTTGTAATCTGAAACTCTGTCACTTACTAATATCCTTCCTTTCCTTCCTCTCTCACACCTGCTTTGTTCAGATGGAGGCCTTATTATCTCTTGGTACATCACAGAGCTCTTATTCACAGTGGCATTAGAAGGAGCACATAACTCTCAGTCGAGATCATGACTCTTGAAAGTATAGAGGCAATAACAATATTCATCCATATATATTTTTATTTACTCAAAATCTTTAATGGGCCAAGCACTATGAAATGTGTTGGTAATATATTAGTGAATAAGGCATATACATTCTTAACCCATGGAAATGACAATACCTGGAGAGATTGACATTATCCTGATAATGGCATTAATTAATATATACTTGTTTAGTGTACTAGCATTAATTATTTGTCTGAGGTCAATCTCTTTTTTCCATGTTCTGTGCTGTATCTACAGAGGGCCAGAGACCTCCAGAAAATATATTTCCCAGAATTCCTTGCTAACTGACTACCAGTTAGGTTTGGCTGATAAGAGGAATTGATATAATATTGGAAGGTGACAGGAGACAGAAAGTCTTGGGTCTTCCTCCCTACTGGGCATTTATTCATCTTTGTTTTCTTTGTGGTGGTGTCTTGAAGGTGGCTGTGACACTTCTGAGGTCCCATAATTGGCTCTGATTTCCCTAACTCAGCTATAGTAGTCCATGCTAAAATGTCCCCTTTGGCAGTTCGAGCACTCTGGTAGGCACCCCAAGAAGTCAAAAACACACTCCCAATCTAGGTTACCTCACTTTACTTTTACAGTTCCTAAGTATAGCCCACAAATCCCCCTTTTTCCATATCACTGTCAATTGGCCCCAGTATAGTTCAAAAAGGCCCCAGAGTATGGAACCAATGCTTTTACCACTTGTATAACTAATTTGTTCTATCAAATTCACCTTCCTTGAACAAAGTAGTGTGATTTCTGTTCCCCTGACTGATACATTTATCATTTTGATTAATGTTAAGTACACAGTCTAAAGAACAAATATAATGGGAGATCTAATCTCTACTGGGGAATCAGAGAGAGTTTCCTTGAAGAATTAATGTTTAAACTAAGAAATAGAGCATGAATAGAAGTTAGCCAGGTAAAGGGAAGTCGGATGATCAAATATCACATTATTTAAGATATCAAAGGACTATTCTACAAAAGGCACTTGCCTGCTATACAGTTGACATAGTTCCATGGTGTACTTCTTACTGTGTTACTGAACCTACAGCAAGCCTGCCAGGGTCTACTTAGAGGCCTAACACAGAGAGTTGTTTTGTTTTGTTCAGTACTACTTCTAAGATTACAATTAGTAAAATACATTTCAAACATAGGAAAACAAGATATTAAAAACCAGAGAAATACTTATTTTCATGTGGGCTTCCCCATAACTCTACCCATCCTCAGCCATGAATCTCTAAAACACTTTGGCCATGCAGAAATGGGTCACATGTATTTGTAGCCCTCTCTTTCTTGTGATTCTCTAGAATTTCTGCTTGATTTCTCAAGGGTTTACCTTTTATGTTTCCTGAGTGTAGCTCACAAATCTTACATTTTCCATGTTAATGTTAATTAAGCCTCAACTTAAAAGGAAGAGAACCCAGGTTATGAAATTAAGGCAGGACTCCTAAGTTCAGTTCAGTTCAGTCACTCAGTCATGTCCAATTCTTTGTGACCCCATAAATTGCAGCACACCAGGCCTCCCTATCCATCACCAACTCCCAGAGTTCACTCGAACTCACATCCATCAAGTTGGTGATGCCATCCAGCCATCTCATCCTCTGTTGTCCCCTTTTCCTCCTGCCCCCAGTCCCTCCCAGCATCAGAGTCTTTTCCAATGAGTCAACTCTTCACATGAGGTGGCCAAAATATTGGAGTTTCAGCTTCAGCATCATTCCTTCCAATGAACACCCAGGGCTGATCTCCTTCAGAATGGATTGCTTGGATCTCCTTGCAGTCTAAGGGACTCTCAAGAGTCTTCTCCAACACCACAGTTCAAAAGCATCAATTTTTCGGTGCTTAGCTTTCTTCACTGTCCAACTCTCACATCCATACATGACCACAGGAAAAACCATAGCCTTGAAGAGACGGACCTTTGTTGGCAAAGTAATGTCTCTGCTTTTCAATATGCTATCTAGGCTCCTTATTTGTACTTAAAAAAAAAAGATATTTAGGCCTCCATCTCCTCATCTCCAAAATGAAGTTTTGGACTAAGATATCATTAACATACTTTGTTATATTCACATCCTATGTAGGTAATATTACCTATCCTAGGTAATTTCTGTTACATATATGCATTTTAGACCATATGAAAGATTTAGCATAAATTGGATTTATTGGCACTCTATCTTCATCTCTGGTTTTGCGTGTAAATACTAAACTTTATTTTGGAGTAACAGTAGGCAAAACCACTAGGCCATTCAATACTTATTTATACTTCACAGTGCTCAGTCATGTCCAGCTCCTTAAGAACTCATGGACTGTAGCCCGCCTGGCTGCTCTGTCCACGGGATTATCCCAGCAAGAATAATGGAGTGTGTTGCCATTCCTCCAGGGGAATCTTTCCAACCCAAGAATCAAACCCACATCTCCTGTGGCTCCCACGGGCACATTCTTTACCATTGAGCCATCTGGGGAGCACTATTTTGGAGTATCTTCAATTAAAATTGGTCAATTAGAAAGTAATTTGAGGACTTCCAACAGTAGCAAGAGTTTTGATATCATACCTTAGGCCTCCATCATGTCTCAGATGATCTTTCCTATACTTTCTCATGTTCTATCTTTAAATTGTGTCCTTGGATCATATTCCCTAAAATGTCCTATCTCAGAACACCTTCCTTTCACATCCAGAAGATTCACAAGCACATGAAGAAACTTTTCTTTTTCCTTTCTCTCCCTCTCACTCTTTCCCTGCCTCCCCTGTCTTTTCTCTCTCCATTCTCTTCTTTTTTCTGCCTTCACTTGCTTTTCCTATTTTCTTCCCATTTCTCCCACTAACTTCCCTTATGACAGTTGGGAAGATCCTAGATGTCTAGTTCAGAACATAAAAGCAAGTAAAATAACATTACAAATTGAATTTTGACAGTATAGATACAATGCATACTATATTCAGTGCATTTGGAATAACATAGTAAGGAAAATATAAGCCATAACTCAACTGGGTTAGTTATTATAAATAATATGTGATGACAAAACACATTTAGTTAGGAATGAACAGGGTTTAGAGGGAGAGAAACCAGGAAATGGGTGGGGAAAAATAAAGATAAGTGTGGAGGTGGGGATAGATGACAGCTGCAAAAATACTGAAAATACTTCTCCCCTCTTTTGGAAGGTTTGTCTCCTCTCAATTTTTAAAACTCTTGCTTCCTCTCAGAAGCCTTACCTGAGCACCCCATGCTGAATTATCTATTCTTCCCTTTTTCTCACTTGTATTCTAATATTATTATACACTTTAAATTCTATCACACAGAAAGGCATTTATTTATGTGCCTATACATTGTCCTGCTTTCCACTAAACATGAGTTTCCTTGAGGACTCACTGTATAGTTTTCAACTTCTTCATCTGACATATATGAGGTAGCTTGTTTCAAATTCTATGTCCCCTATTTACTGTTCATGCAAACATACACTAGTTTTTAAGATTTTTATGAGCCACAACCTCCTCTTTTAGAAAGTTAGGAAACTACTGTGTGTGTGTTAGTCATTCAGTCGTGTCTGACTCTTTGCGACCCCATGGACTGTAGCCCACCAGGCTCCTCTGTCCACTGGACTCTCCAGGCAAGAATACTGGAGTGTGTTGCCATTTCCTTCTCCAGAGGATCTTCCTGACCCAGGGATTGAACCCAGGACTCCTGAACTGCAGGCAGATTCTTTACCATCTGAGATACAGGGAAGTCCCAAAGTCACTCAGTCATGTCCCACTCTTTGTGACACCATGAACTATACAATCCATGGAATTATCCAGGCCAGAATACTAGAGTGGGCAACCTTTCAGTTTTCCAGGGAATCGAACCCAGGTCTCCCACATTGCAGGCAGATTCTTTTACCAGCTGAGCCACAAAGGAAACCCAAGAATACTGGAATGGGTAGCCTATCCCTTCTCCAGCAGATCTTCCCGACCCAGGAATCAAACTGGGGTCTCCTGCATTGCAGGCGGATTCTTTACCAACTGAGCTATCAGGGGAGCCCAGGAAAGTACCACCTCAAGATCAAAATTAAACAGCTAGCGCTGAGTTTTCCTTAAGCACTAGGGGATTATCAAACTTTTATTTTTAAAAGCCTCAAACTTTTAATGACATTAAAAGTCTTTCTCGATTCTGTCAGAAGGAAAAGCCTCTGAAGGCTGATGAAAAAAGCAATTTGTCTAATGCTGGTAGCTGGATTCCTGAGGTTTGGTGGCAAGTTCTACAGTGCAGTAGACCTGGCTTCCTGGCATGGCAGGTCTCCCACAGCGCCTGGAAAGAGCAGAGCACTGACGCAAGGACCTTCGAATGGACCCAAAGTCTCCGAGTGTCTTCCCTGAACCATGCAAATCCAATAATAACCCAAAGAGTGAAGAACGAACCACAAAAGAACCAGATTTGGTGAGTGGGGAACCGAAATTTTATTTTGCATTATGAAGAAATATGATGGCTCTTGCCTTTTCATCATTTTCAAGCAGTTCCTATGATAAACCTGAGGTTTCTGGTCAGTGTGAGCTTGGGCACTACAGTACAGAGAAGCCTTAATTGTTTGGGGGAAGCTAAATGGGAGGGGCTTTTTCCTAGCTATTAATAGAAGCTTTGTGATTTCTACTCTGAGCTAGAGAAGATTACACTAATCTCACCAGCAGAAAATCTGGGGAGGATTTTAGTCAACAGCTGACATTTTAGAAATTATTTCCGAAGATTTTTGAAGCATATTCTCTGAAAGTCGCAATCTCTGTGTTAGGCCACCCATAGCAGATCTCAGAAAGTCCTTACTACTCAAATACTTAAATTTTTTCACCTTTCCATAACTGATGCTTTTCCATATACATTTAAAATCCTTTCTCTGTTTTCCACATTCATATTTTTTTCTATTAATGAATGTGGCTCACACCCGTCACTATTTTCTCTCAATAATTTTTCTTGCCTCACAAGTCTTTTAAGAAATAACAACAGTATCATTCAAATTTCACAGATTTAACTACAAATACTTTTTAAATGTTTTACAAAGTCTATGAATGGGTAAAGGTAATAAGCAAACAGAAACTATTTCTGAAATTCAATCCTATATCTGTCACATAAGCTTCTCCAACATAATGCTATTAAAAGATATTTCTGACTTGTTTCACAGCCTATTATTTTTAGTGATTATTTCTTTATGTTCTCCTTCATTTTCAACAAGAAATATCAAATAAAGATCTTAGCTTTAAATGAGCATTATAGACAAGAGAAGACATATCTAAACTAAGTCAAACTATTTAGCTGTGAGAAAAATTATGCAAACCTCTGAAGTGTGTATTGCCTTTTCCTGTTGGCCTTATGTAATTTAAGCAACTGAATATATTTCTAGACAAATTTAACAAATTCACATCTTAATTATGTTCTCAAAGCAATTTATTTTCTATTTCTAAAAAATTCTCTCCTAATGTGAAAGAAACACTAAGGGAAATTTAAATGATATCCAAAGGAGAAAAAAAAGAAGTCTGAGCTATAAAGTATTTTATGAAGACCTGTGTTGGCTTTGCTTAAACAATAATAGATAAACAGCTATTTCTCCTTTCTTTTGTGATTATATACAGCTATAAATATATAGTACTAATGCCATACTATAACAATGTAAATTCTATCTTATAATATTTCACAAATCATCATTAATATTATGAGTTGAAGAGGGCCTTTGCTTAATTGTACTTGCTTTTATTATTTTTGATATTTGCTCATATTAAATATATGAAGTAACAAAAAGGTATAATCAAATGTTAATTTATTATATAATTTATCATTATGAGTATGAATATGAACAATCTGTGTTTCAGAGCATATATATATATATAATTCAAATAATTTATTTTATTTTAGTAGTTTTTATTTTTAAATAACTCATTTCTCTCCATTTAAGGACTATCTGAACTAAGATTCAGTGTGAAAAATGAAATGAGCACTTAAGTTACAGGTGTATTTACTGCAATAAATAATGAGAAATAAATATCATGCATTTAAATTATGAAATTCAAATCTAGCCTCATTTTAAGGAAATATAATTTTCAAAATTTCTAACTTATGATATATATATCTTTATCAAAAATGTACTCTGTAAAATAACTTTCTTGTCTGATATTCTTTCTTTAAATTAGACAGATGATTAATAGATAGATAGATTATATTTTATTACAAATAATACTTTTATGTTCAACCAGCTTTTTCTAAACACATGTATTGCATAAAATGAGATAAACAAACTCATGTCAATTCTCCATAAACTTTGACAAAATTTGAAGCCACTTTTGTACAGCCAAAAGAGAAAATTATTTAGAAATCTCAAATATCATTTCTTCAGTTCATCACTTCCTTTTCCTTTTATCAAATTCATCACTGAAACATTATAATCAAATGTTACCAATAATTTTAAAAATAGCACTAGCATTTTATCTATTTCTAATATAGAGAGCAAAATATAATTTAAATATTTTTAACATATGACTTTATAATTAAGTTGAAATTTATAATTATGTGCTTGTAAATCCCTAGATATATGTAATTGTATATTTTATAGTTCTAATTAAATTATTTAGAGGAAAAAATTACCTTTTTAATGTCTCAGGAACATAATCTGTGAGAGTCATTCTCTCCATCAGCTTTCTATGTACTATAAGCATTGTCTTTCTGTTTACTCTTACTTCTCTACTTGTTCTACTTCTATGGGAGGTTAAGCTATATAAACCATGATTTAGTTCCTCTTTTTGGCATTACATTCATTTCTCATATTCTGACTATAGTTTTGAAGAGAATGAGTAATATTTAACTGATAATAATTTGAATAATTTGCAATAGCAAAAAACAGCCCAGTTCTTTTTCCCCCCTATCAAATATTTTATCAACAAATGCTTTACATACAAATAAAAGTTAGAAGTGATTAATATAAAAACTGAGAAGTAAGCACAAATTTCAATATGTAATAAGAGGACAATATTGCCACTGTTAGGTGAAGTCTCCTAGGAAAAGATAAATTATTCCTCTGTCATCATTATCCAGCTTTGTTCCTCTGGATTTTACACATTTTCATCCAAAAAGTTCAACAAATAAATGCAAGTTGGAAACACTGAGCTTGCTTCAAAGATTTGTAAGGAAAGTGAGTAATCTTCCCAGGCCAAAAAAAAAAAAGTAACCTACATACATCTGTGTATCTGTGTCTGTGTGTATTTGGCAATGGATGAGTGTGGTAATCATTACCAGTATTCCCATTTTCATTCATATTCCATTCTCTTATAGTTCTGACACTTGAAGTTAGCAGTTGCCATGGAACTAACTTTGGCACAGAGAAGTAAAGGAGTTTGAAACATTTACTTGCTGGTAATTGGGAGAAATATCAATAACCTCAGATATGCAGAGGACACCACCCTTTGGCAGAAAGTGAAGAGGAACTAAAAGGCCTCTTGATGAAAGTGAAAGAGGAGAGTGAAAAAGTTGGCTTAAAGCTCAACATTCAGAAAATGAAGATCATGGCATCTGGCCCCAACACTTCATGGCAGATAGATGGGGAAACAATGGAAACAGTGTCAGACTTTATTTTGGGGGCTCCAAAATCACTGCAGATGGTGATTGCAGCCATGAAATTCAAAGACGCTTGCTCCTTGGAAGGAAAGTTATGACCAACCTAGATAGCATATTCAAAAGCAGAGATATTACTTTACCAACAAAGGTCCATCTAGTCAAGGCTATGGTTTTTCCAGTGGTCATGTATGGATGTGAGAGTTGGACTGTGAAGAAAGCTGAGCGCCAAAGAATTGATGCTTTTGAACTGTGGTTCTGGAGAAGACTCTTGAGAGTCCCTTGGACTGCAAGGAGATCCAACCAGTCCATCCTAAAGGACATCAGTCCTGGGTGTTCATTGGAAGGACTGATGCTGAAGCTGAAACTCCAATATTTTGGCCACCTTATCTAAAGAGTTGATTCATTGGAAAAGACTCTGATACTGAAAGGGATTGAGGGCAGGAGGAGAATGGGGCAACAGAGGATGAGATGGCTGGATGGCATCACCGACTCGATGGACATGGATTTGAGTGAACTCTGGGAGTTGGTGATGGACAGGGAGGCCTTGTGTGCGGTGATTCATGGGGTCACAAAGAGTCAGACACGACTGAGCGACTGAACTTAAATTTGGCGCTACATCCTTCCTTTCTGGCTGCCTTGGTGGTTGTGGAAGCAAGTGTCCAATTTCCATCAACCCAGAGCCACAAATGACTCTGGTGGACAAAATCCTCCTATAAGCTACATTGAGCTTATAGCTCAAATGAAAAATAACTATTTTATTAACTACTGAGATTTGGAGGTTAAATGTCTAACCTAGTCAATTCTAACTGGTTCAGGGGATGAAAGTGTAAGTACTCTATTTTCAAAAGTAGTGTACCTTTAACTACCCATGTCGAGAAGAACAAGCCTCTGCACTCTCCTGTGAGCTACCCTCCCTCTACAATGAATGTGCAGAATAGTGGTATGGAAAGAGGACAATATTTGGGGATCTGCATAGTTGTCCAAAGCAATGCAAACTAATCAGCAGCAAAGTTTGAACTTCTCACTAACTTGTTGCACTACTTTGGGCAAGTCATTTAAGCACTCTAACCTTAAGTTTCCCATTTGTAAAATGGGTACAATAATAGCTTCTCTGTTTAGACAACAAAGTTGAGTAACAAAATAATGTACAAATTTTATGTGCTGCCCTTACTAGAGATAGAAATGCACTCTATTCTTCTCTAAATCAACAATACCACAATGGATACTAAATAAATATTAATAATTAAGGCAAAGGCAAATTCTATTTCAATAGTTATTTAAGCCTTTAATAAATGTCTAACACTGGTTTATGAACTGAGAATATCTCTTTCAGGAAATACTTTTCACTAGCAAAGTATTTAATTATTTTAATGTGTTAAATACTTATTAATGACTTACCACATGACAGGTATTTTTCTATGCAATGTGTATGCTAAGTCACTTAGGTCTTGTCTGACTCGTCACAGCCCCATCGACTGTAACCCACCAGGCTCCTCTGTCCATAGAATTCTCCAGGTAAGAATACTAGAGTGGCTTGCCTTTTCCTTCTCCAGGGGACCTTCCCAACTTGGGAATCGAACCTGAGCCTTACATCTCCTGCATTGGCAGGCAGGGTCTTTACCACTACCACCACCCGGGAAGATCCCACTATGCACTGGAGGAGTGGATAATTAAGCCAATTAGGCAAATTCTATGATGTGATGGAGGAAAACAGACAGTGACAAGCAAAGGCTATAAGCAGAAAAAGAAGGAGGGAAGGGAAAGTTTGATAAGTAGTCAGAAAAGACCTCCTTATTAAGATGACATTTAAGCAAGAGTATTCAAAGAAGAAATGTAAACCATGTGAATACTGTTTAGCATTCCAGGCAGTGGGTGCAGCATGTGCAAGAGCCATGAGGCAGGGGTGTTCTTAGTGTGTTTGAAGACCAGCATGAAAGCCACTTAGATTGAGATACCTTGAGAAAAGAGTGACTACAAGGATGAGATCAAAGATGTAGAGAAGGAAACAAATGTCTTGTAAGATATGATGAAGGCAGTGAATTTTTTCTGAATGACAAAGAAAGCATTAGAAAGTTTTAAGGAGAGGAGAACATGATTTGGCTTACATGTTCAAAGGCTCATCAAGGCTGCTTTGTGGATAACGGATTATAGGAGGCCAACTATGGAAGCAGGAAAATAAGTTGGTTATTGAAATAGTCCAAGTGAGACATTTGGCTCCAAGCACTGATATTTGGACAGATGTGTGTGTGTGTGTGTGTGTGTGTATTTTTATTAATATAAACTCATAGTTAGTTGTTCAGTTGTGTCCAACTCTTTGCAACCCCATGAACAGTAGCCCAACAGGCTTCTCTTTTCATGGGATTTTTCCAGGCAAGAATACTGGAGTAAACATATTTATATAATATATATGGGTCACATTTCCTTTCTGTGGTTATTTTCAGAGCTATGTTGCTATGGCAAGAGTCAACTAGAGAGCCAAGGAAAGTGCTGCATATGCAGGGGCATGTGTATGTCAGGAATTGCCTCCTGATACGGTGAAGGAAGAAAAGAGGGCTTTACCTTAAGAGATGCACAAGAGATTTATGTATCAAAACAATATGGTATTAGCACAAAAACAAAAAAAATATATAGATCAATGGAACAGAATAAAAAGTCTCAAGATAAATCCATGTACCTTTGGTCACCTAATCTATAACAAAGGAGGCAAGAATATATAATGGAGTCTTTTCTATAATTAGCAGTAGGAAAACTGGACAGTTAAACATAAATGAATGAAAGTAGAATACTCCCTAACACCATACACAAAAATAAACTCCAAATGGATTAAAGACTTAAATGTAAGGCTAAATTCTATAAAACTCTTAGAGGAAAACATAGGCAGAACACTCTTTGACATAAATCACAGCAAGATCTTTTTCAATCCATCTCTTAGTGTAATGAAAATAAAAACAAAAGCAACCAAATGAGGCCTAATTAAACTTAGAAGCTTTTGCACAGCAAAAGAAACCATAAAGAAAACAAAAAGATAACCCACAGAATGGGAGAAAATATTTCCAAACAAAGCAACAAACAAGGGATTAATCTCCAAAATATACAAAGAGCTCTGCATTTACGGGTGTTAAGTCACTTCAGTCATGTCCAGCTCTCTGTGACTCTATAGACTGTAGCCTGCCAGGCTCCTCTGTTCATGGGATTCTCCAGTCAGGCATACTGGAATGGGTTGTTATGCTCTCCTCCAGGGGATCTTCCTGACCCAAGGATAATTCCCACATCTTTTACGTCTCCTGCATTGGCAGGCAGGTTCTTTACCACTAGCACCACGTGGGAAGCAGCTCTTGCAGCTCAATTTATAAAAGAAAAAACTCAAAAAATGGGCAGAAGACCTAAATAGACTTTTCTCCAAAGAAGACATTCAGATGAACAATAGGACATGAAAAGATGCTCAACATCACTAATTATTAGAGAAATGCAAATCAAAACTATAAGAGGTATACCTCAGACCAGTCAGAGCAGGCATCATTAAAAAGTCTGCAAATAACAGATGCTGGAGAGGGTGTAGAGAAAAGGGAACCCTCCTACACTGTTACTGAGAATGTAAATTGGTGGTGCCACTATGCCAAACAGTATGGAGGTTCCTCAACAAATACTAAAAATAGAGCTACCATGTGATTTAGCAACCCCACTCCTGGGCATATATCCAGAGAAAATCATAATTCAAAGAGATGCATGTACCTCAATGTTCATTGCAGCACTATTTACAATAGCCATGACATGGGATCAACCTAAATGACCATCAACAGAGGCATGGATAAAGAAGATGTGGTACATATATACAATGTAGTATTACTGGGCCATAAAAAATAACAAAATAATGCCATCTGCAGTGACATGGATGGACTTAGAGATGGTCATACTGAGTGAAATAAGTCAAAAAGATAAATATTGTATGATATTGCTTATACATGGAATCTAAAAAAGGGGTACAAAACAGAAGAAGAAAACAAACTTATGGTTACCAGGGGTTAAGTAGGAGCAGTAGGATAAACTGGGAGACTGGGATTGACATACACACACTGCCATATAGGAAGTGAAAAACTAATAAAGACCTACTGTGTAACACAGAAAATTCCACTCAATACCCTGTAATGAGCTGTGTGGGAAAAGAATATTTTAAAAAGTGTGGATATATGTATATGTATTTGATTGATTAACTTTGCTGGACACCTGAACCTAACACCATATGGTAAATCAACTGCAGGCCCATAAAATTTTTTAGAAAGAAAGAGATGCACAAGAACAGAGTCTGTGTAGAAGAAGAAAGAGAAGTAGGGGTAGAAGATGAATTTTATTTGTTCAATTCAGTTCAGTCGCTCAGTCATGTCCAACTCTTTACAACCCCAAGGACTGTAAAGGATTGTAAACCCTAAGGATTGTAAAGAGTTGGACATGACTGAGCGACTGAACTGCAGATGGTGACTGCAGCCATGAAATTAAAAGACACTTGCTCCTTGGAAGAAAAGCTATGACAAACCTAGACAGCATATTAAAAAACAGAGACAATACTTTGCCAACAAAGATTCATCTAGTCAAAGCTATGGTTTATCCAGTAATCCTGTAGGGATGTGAGTTCAGTTCAATCGTTCAGTCACGTCTGACTCTTTATGATCCCATGGACTGTAGCATGCTAGGCCTCCCTGTCCATCACCAACTCCCAGAGTTTACTCAAACTCATGTCCATTGAGTCAGTGATGCCATCCGACCATCTCATCCTATGTCATCCCCTTCTCCTCCCGCCTTCAATCTTTCCCAGCATCAGGGTCTTTTCTAATGAGTCAGCTCTGCACATCAGGTGGCCAAAGTAGTAGAGTTTCAGCTTCAACATCAGTCCTTCCAATGAATATCCAGGACTGATTTCCTTTTGAATGGACTGGTTTATTTTCTAAAGGTTGGTTATTTTCAAAAAGTGACCTTCAGTGGGAAGACTCGGAATCAAAACAATCCAAATAGTGAGAAGAACATGGAGACAACACACAAAGCTTTAAAAAATCACCTGTGATCCATGTATATGTATGGCTAAGTCCCTTTGCTGTTCACCTGAAACTATCACAACATTGTTTGTTAACTGGCTATACTCCAATACAAAATAAGTTAAAATAAAATGACCTGTGGACCTATTACTAGAGACATGAGAAGAGTTATTTAGAACAGCCAGCAAGAGACAATGTAGGCTTATGAAGTATAACAGATATATCAGCCTGAAGTCCAAGATGAGCCTCTAAATCAATTTTATGCAACACAATATTAACATGTGGTAAAAACAAACCATGAGATATCATAATATTACTGTGACACATCATTTTGCAAACTATTCAATAGTCATTGGTTTCTATTAATGCAAGAACATTTCCCTTTGTAACATATAGTTAGCANTTTGCAGAAGTCCTCAGGAAGATGTAAAGACTGCAACTATTTTATAGCTAAGAAAAGTTTAAACAGCATGAGAATAATCTTACAAAGTTTCACCCAACAGTTTCATTTTATAGTATTAATATGTGATATCATTTTAATGCTTTAAAAGCTGCAAACATCAAACACTTGAATTCATTAAATTTGCTCATATCTTCAAGGGAAAAAAAAGTCTTTTATAAAAAGTACTTTTCATAGCACTGTTTAGCATCATTGCCCTCTATGATTAATCTATTTTCGAGAGCCAGGATAATTGTCTTCACATTAATATTGTCAATCACTAAAAAGAAGGATTAATAGCTGTGTTTTTCCATAATGATGTCTTGTATGTGCTAACCCTAGTCAATCGTGCCCTTCTTTCTCCCACTGGAAAAAAAATTTGTTTTTTCTGAGTCCCCAGTCAAATTATGGCACATCTCTTTTCAAACAAATAATGTTATTTTCTTGTAATATTCATCTTGATCTTTTAGTATGAAAAATACAAGTGGACTAGGATTTGCACTGCTATATATACTTAATGTTTTCTCTGAGATTAATTCTTTTGCTGGTTATTCTATTTATATTATCTATATATCTGGAGATATAGAGAAGTAATTGGCACAATCATAACACTGATTCCAAAAGAACACTCCACCCAACAATTTATTATATGATTTTCCTTTTTATTTCTGTTTTTTTTCATATAATTTTCTAATAGCCAGTGATTTATTTGATAGTGCCAAATATGCATGGATTTTGTGACAGCTGAAAAACCCTGATCAAAAGCTGAAGTATTAGCACATTCATTTACTTTATCAACAGATCTATTAATTTTCTGCCATTATGTGGATCAAATTATTTATCATGAAGATGGTAAGCTACTTCACCTCACTGATTGCTCCTGGTCTGTTTTCTTTCATTCTCTTCACCCCTTCATTCTCTCAGCCCTCAAGCACACACAGTTGGTTCTTAGCTATTGTCTGTAGTTGTTTCTCAATTTCTCAAGTTGTTTTTCAACTGTCGCAAGTTAGTATATAGCTCTGGCCTCTCTCCCAAGTCCCAGCTCTTCATCTTCCATTGATGGCAAGGTCTTTACTTTCAGGCCTCCAGCAATGGCCTGAACTAAGACTGAATTGCCCTTCTTTACAGTCTGCTCTTTATCACGGCTCCCCTACTTCCACACATGATTCTCACTACTGTTGATCAGGCTAACAGCTTAGAAGAGAAGGAGGAATAAACGGCAGGTGATGGAAGGATGGGAGTAAGTGAACAGGGATAAATGGATATGAATGAAACAATAATACCCAGATAGCTTGGCTTAGTTTTCAGGTCTACCCTATCTTGAACCAATCTCACTTTTTAACCTCCCAGAGTTACATTATCTATACAAATTAGTTTGCCCATTATACACAAAACATATTCCATTTCCCCAATCATGTATTTTGCTTGTGTTTCTCCTGCCTGGGATGCTCTTCTTACCTTCGTTGCCCAGATCAATCTCCAGATCTTCTGCGAAGATGACCTACCTACTGAGTAACAAAGCAGGAATTGCCTGATGACATCTCTCTCATAGTGGTCTTCTAATTGTTTAGCTTCTCAGGTATTTATGAACGCTGCCTCACACTGCAACATATGACCCTTGTTAGCTCATCCTATCACCCTGACAAGAGGCCTAAATCAATCCATCTCCAATAGTGTGATTCACTTAACTACTCCCAGTTTTGACGTATAATAAATACAGAGAATAATACCACCTGTATTTGTAAGGTTTTTGGACCCTAACATCCCTCCAGATTGACTTATCTTTCATGAAGCACCCTCCCTCAAAAAAAGAAACAACAACAAAAAATCTTCCTCCCTGCTATTCTGATCATTGACAATTAGCCAGCAACTACAAGGAGATGTGTATAAGAGACAGGATATGAAAATTTGGCAGCAAGTATTAGCGCAACAATGAAATGCTTAATCAGTTTTATTCTAATGATCTTAAAAGCTCAGAAGCCCCTGCATTCTTAGGATGTTTTAAGGTTCTTGTGCCTCTCCCAGTTGGGAGACTGTAAACAATTCACAAGCTGTAAAAAGTCCAGGAGAACCTGTTAGGCAAGCTAGAGAGTTATCAGAGGGGGTTTGAACTGAAACATCCCTTTCAAATGCAGAAGACTAAAGCCCTGAGTTAACTTTTTCCANACTGTAAACAATTCACAAGCTGTAAAAAGTCCGGGAGAACCTGTTAGGCAAGCTAAAGAGTTATCAGAGGGGGTTTGAACTGAAACATCCCTTTCAAATGCAGAAGACTAAAGCCCTGAGTTAACTTTTTCCAGGAGTGTGTCAGAAGAGGGGAAAAGCACAGTACAATAAGGCAGGCAGATTCTGGTTTTGGTGGGGTACATGCTCAGGAAATTCCAGGGGGAAACCCTGAGGCCTCTCCGCATGACCTTGTCATGGGTGGGATTCCTCACGCTATCTCCCGGCACATGAGTAATGCCATGTCATATAATTGGCATGCCTAATTACCATGTGTTCAAGCCCAAAGTCAACGTGTTGTTTGTGACCTCTCTTTCCTTCACAACCCACAATCATCCAACTACGGTCATGTAGTGAAAGCTAGAATCACTTCAAGTCCATTTCAGTTGGCCAATACAGTTGTATACAACATTATGATGAGAATAATTATTTTTCTTCTCTGAAAACTTGGTTTTACACACTATCTCCTGTCCTCCTCTCCAAACAAAAAAGTAGAAAAAAAGCACAAACAGATACTTTAGTAGATGTGGAACACCACACTTTTAAATGCTGGTGAGGCATCCATCTCTAGCGTCTGATTTGGGCTCTCAGATCAAGACAATGAAGATAATTTGTGGAGTGTGGAGTTGGTGGCTGGGGCTAAAGACAAGTCTTCACTACACAAAGACATCTTTTAATTTCATTTTCTATTTCTTTAGATTCCTGATTTCAATGCTTTATATGACAACTGACTATTTATACTGGACAGATGTCTTTTCCTGATATGGAATATTCTTCAAGTCTTTACAGAGGGTCATTTAACCCTGACCATAAAAGATTCCCATACATATCTTGACTCTGTGCAACACCTTCAGTGTCTATCATACAGAACATTTTACAACTTCAATATTCAAAATATTTCACTGTCTTGACAAATATTTAGTACTTTTCTTTTCTTTCTGTTCATTACATGGGAATTACTGTTTCTACATTCAGAATTCTCTTGGCTAAGATGTTCCTAACCTGGACCATCAGGAGTCTGAACCATCCAAGTTGGTAACAAAATTTGGAGAGGTATGCATTTGTTTCCTTGAGGAATTGTCTGAATTTCAGAGCTTACCCAAAGGGGTGGTTAACTCAAAATACATAAAGAACCATGGCTCTAGGAGAATCTTCTTCATAGAAGTCTCTATTCATTTGCTCTAGAAGAGGCTGCATGACTTTTCAAACATAAGCAATAGAAAATGGTCACCTCATACGTACACATTATCAATCTTACTCTTTCAGAGATGTGTTAAATTCTTCACGAAAGGGCACTGGCTCTGGAAATGACATAAGCTCTGAAAAATGCTGACTGAATGATCCACGGATTACTTTACCAACTGCTGTTTCTTCTACACCTACTATACAGCGAGTACTACTGAAGGCTCTTCAGTAGCTACAGAAGTAGGGGCTTTCTACGAGTTCACACTTCATATAGAAAACAGTTTAAAAAAAGAGTATTTAAAACAGAATAGAACTGCCACAAGAAACTACTGATCAAGGAATTCAGTGATGGAAGATATGTCTTTCCTGGTTGATAATATCCAAAAGGATTGCTACAATGGAAACGCAGGTCAGGAAGCAACAGTTCAAACTNTTGCATTTAGAAACTTGGCAGATCTGTAGGAAGATTATTACTGCTTTGATCTATCAACTCTATTGTGTGAGGTAAGTAAATGTTGGAGATAATTATAATGAAAACGCTGGAGCAGTTCTAATATATAAAGTAAAACTAAGCCTGTTTCATCTAAACATTATTTGTTGTTCCTTTGTTCTGAATCACATGAAAATGTTAAACCACATAAATATTATTAAAGTATATGCTAAGTTGCTTCTGTCGCGTCTGACTCTATGCGACCGCATAGATGGCAGCCCACCAGGCTCCCCTGTCCCTGGGATTCTCCAGGCAAGAACAAACTGGAATGGNTAAACCACATAAATATTATTAAAGTATATGCTAAGTTGCTTCTGTCGCGTCTGACTCTATGCGACCGCATAGATGGCAGCCCACCAGGCTCCCCTGTCCCTGGGATTCTCCAGGCAAGAACAAACTGGAATGGGTTGCCATTTCCTTCTCCAATGCAGGAAAGTGAAAAGTGAAAGTGAAGTCACTGAGTCATGTCCAACTCTCAGCGACCCCATGGACTGCAGCCTACCAGGCTCCTCCGTCCATGGGATTTACCAGGCAAGAGTACTGGAGTGGGGTGCCATTATTCAACATTAATTCAGACCTGTCAGAGGGACAACCGGGAAGGTACAGAAGTCCCGACTTACATCACTTCTATACGGGCTTTTCCTGCTAACTAGCTCTGTTACTTAGTGCAGGTCACCAGGATATAATATGCTTAGCAATGTCAAATGAATTACTTAGAGTTCTTTTTAGTGGTAAAATTAAGTTTTTATTGAGAAGTAATAAAAGGTTGCAGTATCTGTAAGAACTTGGTACCATTTGCAAAAATATATAAGATGCAGAAAATTCAAGGAATACAGTATATACAGAATATATATAAAAGTCATCTTTGAAGTTGTTCTTGNGGCTCCTCCGTCCATGGGATTTTCCAGGCAAGAGTACTGGAGTGGGGTGCCATTGCCTTCTCCGACTATTCTTTCATAAAGTACTATAAAAATTATTTGTGGCAGAAGAGTTTGAAGACTAAGAATTACAGAATACGCTATGTAAAACATGGCAATAGTTGAGCTCTCTATTGTTCTACTAATAAGGAGACACATTTTAATAAATACTTTCAGCTCATATCCTCAAAGGAAAACCCCTTCAACTGAGAAAGATGTATATCTTACTCAAAATTGTCGTAACTATTAACAAAGAAATGCTTATAATTCCCCAGCTAGAGATTATTTTAAAATCTTGAATCTTATTGAAGATTAAATATACCAAAAAAAAAAAAGAGTTACATAAACTAGTCATAAATTTTGGTGCAATTCACATTAGTAATACTGTACCATAATTGACTATGGTGATAGTAGGCATTTTATACATATTAACTGTGACTTGCTCATTCAATGGCCCTAAATCGTCTTGTGACTACATGGCACATTTGATACAGACTTTTTCTTATAGATCCTCTAAGAACATTAGCCAGAATGTCCATTCTTATGTTATGTACACTAACGTCTTCAGTCTTTTTAGTGCATTTAATTCTTTTACTTTTTCTATGATCAATGCAATTCTGATTTGGAAGTTTGGTTCAATTACAGCAATCAGAGAATTCATCTTACCTGTGGAAATAAAACAAATAAAGCAAGAAAATACCCTGGAAACCACACTTTCTTTAGGAAGTTGGTCTATTTTCATAAAGCAAAATGTCCAGTAGAGTTTACTCTTTCTTTCCCTTTTTTTTAACTATTAAGACATGGGCATTTGGTATTCTTCACTTCTCTATTCTTGTTAACATAGTTCCTCTTTATTCTATTTGGGTTATAATAAAACTAATAACTATCTTGGTTCTTGTTAAAAAGTCCCTAACAGTGGTGAGACAGATATTGGAATTAAACTGCTGACTCACTCTCACATGACTGCACTGTGAAGTCCTAGAACTTAGGGGATCTAGAAGAAAAATTCTGTATCAAGTGCACCAAGTAGTCACAAGAAAGAAACAAATTCAGAATTGAATAGACTATGGCTAGATGGAACTCCCATAGGTGACACAGTAAGACTAAACTTTTAATTATAAAACCTAAGGTTCAGTTGTACCTTCTGTGGAATGAGTCAACAACTTGTCACAGGTCATTTGCAGAGAAGATGGGTTTCCCCAGTGGCTAGCAGATAAAGAATCCGCCTGCAGTGCAGGAGACTCAGGAGATGTGGGTTCAACCCCTAGATCAGGAAAATCCCTGGAAGAGGAAACAGCAAGCCACTCCAGTATTCTTGACTGAAAAAACCGATGGACAGAGGAGTCTGGCAGGCTACAGTCCACAGGGTCGCAAAGAGTCTGACATGACTGAGCACGTGCGTGCGCACGTACACACACACACATACACACACGCACACACGCGCACACACACACACAGGAGGGAAAGTGCCCATGAAATCTATACTGCTTAAAAGGCTAAAGGATACTGTTGAGTAGGAATATACCAACTATACATTTGCCTAAACGTAATAAGAGGAAAAAATGGCTTCTATGAAGGCATGGTATAAATCAATCTCACTAAGCTGTTGGCCATCTCTTATGCTGTCCTCATGATCAGTAATTAGCTGACTGAAAACTACTGAATTCACTCTGAAGTATAGGCACTAGTGGAATGCAGCAGATTCCTCATAAGTCAAATGTTTAATCAACTGTAGAGAAGTTTAAGGCATGCTCTTCTGACCCTCACTCATTCGCTCCACCCCAGATTATCCTCTGCCCTGCTTTGCTCTGTGCCTAGGAGCAGAGTCTGAATTACTGTTGAGTGAATAAAGCTTCTGCTTCAGGGCCCCTTCCACATTGTGCCTAAGAAGACTTTGAATTATTTTTCTTGTATAGTACTTCCTAACTGTATAAAGTTCATTGTCACATGACCTGTATCCAACCCTGCCCAGGGGTGTAAATCCTTAAGACTGTCAACTGATACTGTAGGTGGAAGAGTAGCTCCTCCTAAGATGTCCACATCTTACCCCTAAATTTTGAATAAGTTTCCTCACAGAGCAAAAGATGCCAGAGTGATGCCATATGGGGACTCAGTCTGCCAGAGCTGACTTTAAAGAAGGAGGATTGAGGCAAAAAATGTGGATGACATCTAGATGCTGGAAAAGGCAAGGAAATGGATTCTACACTAGAGGAACAAGCCCTTCTGATACTTTGATTTTAACCCAGTGAGACCTCTGTATGACTTCTAACCTCTAGAATTATAAGATTATAAATTTGAATTGGTTTAAGCCATGAAGTTTGTAGTCATTTTTACTTTAGTAACAGGAAGCATAAACCTGGCTTCTGGCTGGATGTGGCTAATGGGACTCTTCCAAAGAAGAGTTCAGACTGAAAGGAGAAAATGTTTTTTTCCTGTTCTATGTTGCTGTTGTTATTCAGTTGCTAAGTCGTGTCTGACTCTGCGACCCATGAACTGCAGCATGCCAGGCTCCCCTTTCCTTCACTGTCTCCTGGAGTTTCATGTCCATTGAGTCAGTGACTAAGCCAGTGATTGAATCCATTGAGCCTGTTCTATACCTGCTCTTAAACCAGTGTTGTTACCGCTCAGATCTCTAGAATTACTGCCATGGTCCCTCCTTCACTGGTCCAGCTCAGTAGGATCCTGGGGCACAATTCATCTCCTTGCCCCTTTAACCTTAGGGTTAATAAGAACTTCTTACTCTTGCCTATTTCCTTAGTCCACACACAATTTCATAAATGAACCTATAATGTTGAATAGTATTGCTCAAAAATTCATGTCTACCAAGAACCTGAGAATGTAATTTTATTTGGTCATAGGGTTTCTGTAGATGTAGTTAAAGATCTTGAGATAAAATCATCCTGGACTTAGGGTGAACTTTAAGTCCAATGACTGATATCCTTATCTAAAGAGGAAAGGATGCAAAAAAAAGAAAAATACACAAAGAAGGCTATACGAAGATGCCTTTTGAAGCCGATGAATGCCAAAGATTGCTGGCAAACACTAGAAGTTAGAAGAAAGGCATGGACTTTTTTTCCCCCCTTTTAGAGGCTCTGCTGCTGCTGCTACTGCTGCTGCTGCTGAGTCGCTTCAGTCGTGTCCGACTCTGTGCGACCCCATAGATGGCAGCCCACCAGTCTCCCCCGTCCCTGGGATTCTCCAGGCAAGAACACTGGAGTGGGTTGCCATTTCCTTCTCCAATGCATGAAAGTGAAAAGTGAAAGTGAAGTCGCTCAGTCATGTCCGACTAGAAGCAACTAAATCTCCCAACATATTGATTTTTGACTTCTGGCCTCCTTAACTTTTGTTTTAAGCCACTGAGCTTTTGCTTTGGAAACCCTTGGAGACTAATACAATACTTTTATTAAAATCTACTGAACCATCTGAGTTAGCTTCTGCTTTCTGCCAGGATCCTGGCTAATAAAAAACCTATGGTTATGACACTTGTGAAAGACAGGAAGATGGGAAGAAGGTTAAAATCCTAGGCTACAGAGTCAAAATTTAAAATTATCTCACAATTTAATGTAAGGGGCCATAACTGAAAAATATAAATTGTAACAGCCTTACATTTAGGCTGAAAAAAATCATCTGATGTTACTGCCCATGTAGAATTAGCAAATCACTTAGTATTTCTTATTGTAAATATCACCATGTTTAAAATGGAGTTAATACAACTTGTTTTTCCTATCTAATGCTGTTCTAAGAGTAAGAGGAAAATAGTAGAATATAAGGAAATGATAGCAGCCATCAGATCTAAACTTGACTTTGTCACCAACAAGTTATGTAATCTTATTTCAATTAATTAACTTTTGTGATTTTTAATTCCCTCACCTCTAAAATGAGGAGCTTGGACTAGATAATATACAAGTGGCTCATTTTGTGATAACATACTATAGTTTGTTTGATTGAGACAAGGAAGACATGTAAAAACAGCCCTTCTCATGAAAAAGACCAGGGGATTTTTGGTAGTTGATCACAAGCTTAGAAGTAACCAGTTAAGTCATGTGAGTACTAAAAATTAATTAATTAGAAAGAGAAGAAAAACAATATAGACTTAGTCTGTATTAGAAATATCTGTCTCTAGGGAGATAAGAGTTCTACTGAACTGTGTTATATGGTCAGTTAAAAACATTAAATTTGTAAAGGAATATTAACAATAAAAATTATAACCAAGGCAGGGTTATCAGAATGATTCAGCACGTGGAAAACATTATATGTATATATAAGAGAAGAAAATGGCAACCCACTCAGTATTCTTGAAAACCCCGTGGACTGAGGAGCCTGGAGAGTTACAGTTCAAGGGATCACAAATGGTTGGACACAACTGAGTGACTGAGTATACATAATATATATGTTGATTTAATTAGTAAAGAATATATATCCTGGAAAATGAAAGTTTTAAGATGGTAATAAGCAGGGAAAACTAAGGCTAGAGAATCAAAGTGGAGCAAAGGTAATTTTAGAAGAACAACCTGGGAAAGAACAATAATAATTAAAACTGTTAATATCAAACAGTGAAGTGGCAATGTTTGGTGCCAGGACAATACAAAGCTAAGGTTAGGTAACATTTTAGGGTTCTAATCAACCTATCAATAGTTTGTTAATGCCGGATTGTACCAACTCATAAGAGATAATTGCTAGGAACTCTTCCAAACTCCACTGACATCATTTCAGTATGTTGAAACTGGCCTTCATAGGAGTATTTTCACCACAAAAATCAGCAAACACTGAAAATAAGAGTCTTTGTTTTCCCCCAAGACCTGGTAGCTAAACATTTACCATGACACTACCAGGTATTTTAGAATTCCAGCATTGAACAGTTCGACATTTGCAATTTTACTCCCAATCCTATGAGTCTAAGATTATATTTGACTTGACTTAGTAGAGAGGAAAATCAAAAGAGAGGACTCTAAGTAAAGTTAAAGTGCCTTCAGGGTCTTCCCTGGAGGTCCAATGCTTAAGACCCTGCACTCTCAACATAAAGGGCATGGGTTTGATCCCTGGTTGGGAAACGTATCCCTCATGCTACACCACATGGCCAAAATAAATAAAGAAATAAATGCCTTCAAAGTGGGACCTCTGCACCCAGTTTCCTGATTCTACACACTCATATTTTTCCTCATATTCTTCTTCTGATAATGACTCTTCCATGTACTTTGGCTATTTCCTCCCCACCAGTTTTCTTTATCATCTTTCTTATCAAGATCTGACAGGGACCCATAATAAAGACCTTCAAATAGGTGAAGGGTTGTTGTGCAGAAAAGAGATAAAGCTTATTATTATTATATAATTTATCAGCAGAGGTGTTATGGTGTGATTTAAACAACAACAATTATGTTTACATTAACACCATTAGTTGGCACTGATTATCTACACATATATACAGAAGTTACTTAATATCCCCTGGATTCTGTCATTCATTTCTGAAGAAGGACTTACAACTTCTAAATCAAATATTTTGAAAGTTCTATATGACATAATGAAACAAAAATATTTTGTCAAGTACTGTGGCTTCCCTGGTGGCTCAGACAGCGATGAATTTGACCATAACGCAGGAGACCCAGGTTTGATCTCTAGGTCAGGAAGATCCCCTGGAGAAGGGAGTGGCAACACACTCCAATATTCTTGCCTGGAAAATCCCATGGACAGAGGAGCCTGGTGGGCTACAGTCTATGCAGCCGCAAAGAGTTGGACACAACTGAGTGACTAACACACACACACATGTGAATAAAAATTATTGTTGTTATTATACTATCACTAAATTTTACCTGCATCCCAACTTAAAATTGTATTTATTCTATGATTTTAACAGGAGCAAGAATTGGCTGCACATCCAATCTCCTTTATCCCTCATCCACATCGTGTATCTGAATGTGATTCAAAAGCAAAACAATGCAATCCAAGCCTTGCCATTTCCAACATAACAGCAGCAGTGACCACTGCAAACAATCTTCTGTGACTTTGTTCATCTCTTCAGGAGACTAGTAGGGACTTATAATACCACAGCCTTGCTCATGTGGAGCATCTCCTTTCTCAGTATGCTCTAAGACATAAAATTTTTGAGAGTAAAAGCATTTTGAAATATTTCACATTGTATTTTCTTTTGTATTATCTTGCTTTAAAAGTCATTCCTTCTACCACTAAGGCTAAGGCATAGGGTTCAACAGCCTAGAAAAAGAAAGTGGTAAAAGCCTAGAATAAAGAGGTCCATTTTTTCTCTTTAAAGTTCAAAGTTTAGATTTTTGAGTCCACAGCAAGAGAATACTCTTGAGAGTCAGGCTTTGTTGAGAGAGTAAAGAATGTTCTAAAATCCAAAGTCTGCCTTTGCATGTGAAGCTTAGAGGTCTGAATATATAATATTTTATAAGGTATAAGTAAAGAAGATACAGGATCTCACATCATATCCTCGATCTTGTGTCTACCTATCAGTTTCAAACGAACAATTAGGTAGAAGAATGTTGGGGGTGAGGATAGGAGGTAGGATGAGAAATGCAGGGAGTAAGGAGAGAAATTCTGATTAGGACAGTCCAAGAAGTTGCAAGGACTCTGAAAAGAGCCTTCACTCACTGTTCTACAGAAATTCTGATAGAAATTCAAAATAAGCTGAGAATGAGAGCAACTGAGCTGGTACTCCAGTTACACTGTGCGGAACCCTGCAGCAGCAAGGCCAGAAGAAAGCGGGTTAGGTATATGCGGCTGGACATTCTTGCATTGTCCCCTTACCTCCTGAGTAACAGAGAAATGATTCAGGGACTTCCCTGGTGATTAAGACTCCACGCTTCCACTGCAGGGGCATGGATTCAATTCATGGTCGGTCACATGCTGTGCAACAATATAAATATAAAAATTTTATATTTATAAACTCAGGTTCAATCCCTGAGTCGGGAAGATTCTCTGGAGAAGGGAATGGCAATCCACTCCAGTACTCCTGCCTAGAGAATTCCACGGATAGAGGATTCTTTGGGGTCACAAAGAGTCAGACATGACTGAGTGACTATATTTCACTTTCACTTTCACTTTCATATATATACATATGAAATGGCAATTCACTCCAGTATTCTTGCCTAGAGAATCCCAGGGATGGGGGAGCCTGGTGGGCTGCCATCTATGGGGTCGCACAGAGTAGAACATGACTGAAGCGACTTAGCAGCAGCAGCAGCAGCAGTAGCAGCAGCACGCATACATATATGTGTGTGATTCAGGTGTTACCATGAGGGGTAGAAAGATAAAGTGAACTTACCTGAGGGGTCTGGATGAACAGGAAGTTTTCTTATGCTACAGAGCTTTGAAACCAAATTCCCATATAAGGAAGTAAATTGGAGTCATAACTGGATCTCCGGGGACAACATAGTGGGAAAGAGTTGTAGCAAAATTTGCCACCCTTGTCTCTTTGGCATGCAGATTACTTTGATATGCAAACAACCAAGGCCCAGACGATTTAGGAAGAAACTCTGACCTTCCTCCTAACCGCCTAAAGAATGTAGATGGGAACCTGTTCCAGAAAGGGAGCTGCCACCATAGAAAACTATAATGTAAATTAGGTGTGTAGAAGGGAAGGAACCTAGAAAAGTCTGTTTGTTAAAATTTTTCTGTGTCTCTGCATGGCCTAGCAAACATCTGTTAACCAAATATTCATTTTTCCATGTCTATGTCAAATGACTTCTTCCCCTTGGAGACCCAAGCCACTCTCCTCAACAACCTGGTTTGTCTTTAGCTGAAGGTGGTATTTAAGATGAGAATTTCAGCCCGTTTGGTGACTTAGATTTTCTGGGTCTCTCTTATGTATACTGGTTATTAAATTTATGTGTGATTTGTTCCTGTTAATGTACCTCATGTCAATTTAATTCTTAGAACAGCCAGAAGAACTTGGAAGAGTGGAGGAAAATTTCTTCCTCCCCAACAGAGTCAGGGCAGGATTTGGTCAGATGGCGGAGGTAATCAAGTTTACCTGGAGCAATTTCACACCGTATCAATGCTCAGAGAACAGAACACAAGTTACACCATCTGCAGACACATTAGAAGAGGCACCTGTGGACACAGAGTGCCCAGTGAAGGTGCCATAAACCATTAAGTTATCTAGTTATGTGTCAACAATAGACGAATGTGATTTAAATTATGAGAGTGAAATTTAATGCCCAGAGAACCCAACTCAAGGTCCGTGAGAGCCACAGATAGAGACGAAGGGGAAAGCAAATGTTCCTCCTTGGCTCTGACATGAGTTTTGTAAAACAAAGTAGAAGAGAATATATGAAAGACTGGGCTTAATAAAAGAAACATTAAATTTAAGAAAAAGAGACCATTTTAAAACAAAAGAGCATGAGCTATTTAATTTATTTTTGTGCCCGGTCCCCAAATTTCTCATTAACAAAAATAAGGCCTTGTAAGTAAGGTGATATAAATATAAAGAAAATAAAGGTTACTTTTTCTTGTATATCTGACTGGCAAAGCATATATTTTAACTTGCCACAACCACTCCAAGTCACTCACTTTGAGGAACAGTACTTTGGGTAATAAGTCAGCTAATAAAGAGACCAGAAACCCCACTGTTCTTGCTGTGAAAGGATTAAAAAAGGAAACTCTAATTGAAGGGCCTGCATTTATTTTCTTTTATGACTGAAGCCAGTCTCCCTGGAGTCTGGGGAGTGATAAATGTCAATATCCATCAGACTAAAGTCCTGAGTGTCAGACCCAGGTGGATCCAGGGGATGATGGGCCTTCCTATGGAAAGCAGTGGTTATGCCAAGGAAAGATAGCAGAGTTTTGAATGGAGAGTGTCAAGGAAGAAGGGTGTGAAGCTAGAAGAGAGACACAACTGGCCGGTCACCTTTAGAAGGTGAAGCAGAAGTCATCCATAAATCTCATCCCTGTGAAGCCCTAAGTATTTAGATTCCCTAATATGTGGGATTCAAGAGAAACTTCAAGTTAACTAAGACTCTGACCTTGGTTCTCTCATGCTTGTAACTCCTTTATAAAATTGCCTTTATCCTAAAAATGTCATATACTCTTAGAAAACTGGATGTGATGGTTTTGTGAAGTATGAACAAACGAGATGGCCAAGAGGTTCCATAGATCCAATGGAAAAAGAGTGTTAATATATTGGGGCAAATATACCTCAGAATCCAAGAGTAGAAATAGAAATACTAGAGCCCAGTGGCAAATCCCTCAGATTTGAAAAAATACTCCAGAAGGACACGTAGATGACAGATTTTACAGTCACATGTTCTAGCAGCCCTCACATGTTACTAAAGGGGCCTAGTGAACAGCAAATTCCATGGCTATGTGTCATTAGATGACTAATATGGGTTTATGTTATGAGTGGGATTATAGATGATTTTGCTTTCCTTCCTTTATTTTCTAGAGTTTACATACACATAAATACTGTTTCTCCAACATATAGAATGTACCAGACATTCCTCATCAGTGAGAAAATAAAGCAAAAATCAATCCTTGCCAGTATTTTAAATAAATACAATATAACATTAGGTTATAAATAGAAAAATAGCCACTTTGAATATTTTCAAGCTCAGCAAGCAGATATCTCTCCCTCTCTCTTACTCTTTCCTGTTTATTTCTCCAGTGTCCTTTCACATTATGACTAATTCTTCATTTCACTCATAGGTTACCTGAATCGCTTAAAGTTCATTGAGAAAAAAAGATCAGTATTCATAAACAATCTATTATATCCTTAATCCTTTAGTAAATTAACTCAAACAAAATTA
>SJYV01008710.1:1244970-1298340 GCA_006410875.1 Neotragus pygmaeus
GTGTATAAGAGACAGCTCTTACTCTTTCCTGTTTATTTCTCCAGTGTCCTTTCACATTATGACTAATTCTTCATTTCACTCATAGGTTACCTGAATCGCTTAAAGTTCATTGAGAAAAAAAGATCAGTATTCATAAACAATCTATTATATCCTTAATCCTTTAGTAAATTAACTCAAACAAAATTATAGAAAATGAATCATGATCCTTAGATTAAAACCTCAAACTAATTTTCACATTCTACTATACTCACACTACCACCACCATAACATACTCACGCACATGCAATAATGTTAAAATTAATATAAATTTTTAAATGTATTTGCAGTTCAAGTATATTTGTTAAAATAATTATTAGTTTTATATGAAAGTTCCATGAGGTAAAAGGGTAATTGTCTCTTACAGGAAAATGAAAAATATTCCACTTACTCCATTAGGTGGCAGCAAAACACTGCCAAATCCTTTGTCTTGAACTGTCTTGATAGATTATACTACACAGAGAAATAAAACTTCAATTGTTACCTCTCAGTGGAAGGGGCTCCATAAACATCAAGATTCATAGTGTATTGAATTTAAAGGCTTGATTGTTAAAGTAAATAATCTTTCAAATTAAAAAAGATTCAGATTTCCTTTGTTTTTCAATCCAGTCCAAAGAATTTGTTAATTATATATGCCAATAATAATCTACAAGTTTTCTATTTTTATGAAGTTCACTCCAGTAGGTAGAAATAAACATGAAATCAATAAATACCAGTAATGTCAAAAATACTAGGCTATAATCTTCATCTTTTTTTATCACCAATCCTGTGTCATCTGAGTGAAATCATCCTCTTTCTAAAAAATTACGTCTTAACTAGAAGCTCAAGTTTGAAAATCATTATAACATACATAGTAAAAATTGTTTGTCTAAGATTTCCTGAATAAAACAAAGATATCCACTTCCTTCACCTCCAAATTCACCTGTTTTGTAGGGCCCACGTCCATCCCTGAATTTCTGGTATGGAATGCTATTCTTGCCCCGCCTCCATTAATATCTTGGGGTAGAGCAGAAAAAGGTCCAAATAGGGACAGAAATGTATCAAGTACAAGGGCTAAAAGTATGTATAGAGTTAAAGGCTTAACTCCTTACAGGTTTACCAAACTGCTTTCCAAAGTTTTAGTATTACTTTCCAAAGTTTTTACTAATAGTAAATAGTAATTTATTATTCTCATCAGTGAGAAATATGTGAGGGTTCAGGCCATTTTACATTCTCATCAATACTTAGTATTAATTATTGGCAGTTATTATTATTGGCAGTAATTTTCATTGTACCAACTCTAATGTGTATAAAGTGATATCTTCCTGAGGTTTCTGTTCTTAAGGATCCCCTTAATTCTCCACATAACTTTGTTAAGAACTTCTACATAAGTGAGCTGGGGCATGGTGGTTGTACCATTTATGTATTACAGATATACAGATGTATCTTTATCTCCCTAGCCCTTGGGGTCTCCAGGGCCAGAATGGCCAGATCACCCAGGCTGCTTTCTTCCAGATCAAAGGGTCTCATTTACTTCCCTCAAAGTGCCATACAAATTGCATTTTCAGTGTATGTCACATGAAACAGACTGGGAGACTTTTGAAACCATTTACTTAAGCTTCTACTTCTCCTCCTGTTATATCAGTTTCAATCAGAATATTTTGGCACCTGATTAGTAACCAGAATTCCTTCATTTGTATTATTCTCCTCTCTTTATTCTGGGAACAAGAGAGGGGTTGAAGACCCTGGTAGAGCAAGCAGTTTCAGGGAAGATTCAGTAGTAGACTTGGAAAACACTTCTGAAATGGGTTCTACTACATCCTGAGACCCTGTCATTAAGCAGAGGACTTACCCATGTTATAAAATATGAAATCTGGCAAAAGTTATGTAAGTTTCCACCTGAATAAATCAGCTCTACATCACAGTCTACAAGAAGGTCCATAAAATGATCAGTTTAGAAAAACTCATTCCTTCCATTTCTATTTTGCAAATGTATGCTATGAAGCACACATTTAGGAAGGATGTGCCCTGTAGCTTCTAAAGCTTAGTCACCTACCCCTCAAAACATCTCCAGTGTTATCACTGACCAGTTATAGAATCATGGTGTCTTGGAAAGGGATTGACTGTACACTCATTGTATTTGGGAGGAAGCTTTTCTGGAAGCATTTTATTCTAGGCTCTTTTCTTATCTTTGATTTTTTTTTTTTTTGTAGTCACTGTATTCTTTTCTTTTATTTTTTTTCTTTGACGTATTTAAACTCATTTCAGCAACTCTGGATCAACAATCACCTCATTAACATCCTACCTCATACTTCCTGTGCCATTGCTGGAGATCATGTTTGGTGTAAAAATGATTAGAACAGCTGATGCATTTGTTCCAGGAGAGATAAGTATTATCACGAAATATCAGGCAAGACTAGGTTGGATGTTCCTGTGAAATTGTCTGATGAGATATAGCTTCTGGAGGCAAGAAAATTAGCCTCAAGCCAGTCTCAAGTGTTTCCTGGATTTATTTATTTTCTTAATAATTCATTGAAATAAAATTCATGTAACATAAACTTAAGCATTAAAGTGATAATTTGGTGATATATCTAACACATTCACAGCATTATGCAATCTTTAGTCTAGTTCTAAGCCTGGAGAATCCCAGGGATGGGGGAGCCTGGTGGGCTGCTGTCTATGGGGTCACACAGAGTCGGACACGCCTGAAGCGACTTAGCAGCAACAAGACAGTTCCATCACTCCAGAGTAAAACCCTATATCCATTAAACCATTTCCTCCCATTTTCACCCCTCCCTAGCCCCTGGACNGGGGAGCCTGGTGGGCTGCTGTCTATGGGGTCACACAGAGTCGGACACGCCTGAAGCGACTTAGCAGCAACAAGACAGTTCCATCACTCCAGAGTAAAACCCTATATCCATTAAACCATTTCCTCCCATTTTCACCCCTCCCTAGCCCCTGGACATCTGAATTCTCTATGGCTTTATCCATTCTGGATATTTCATGTAAATAGAATCATATAATATTTGATTTTTCATAGCTGACTTCTTTTTCACTTAATGTTTTCAAGGTTCACCACATACATCCACTGTGGTATGTATAAGTATTTTCGTCCTTTTCATGGCTGAAATATACACATACATACATATATATATACACATATTCTTAAAAATGACAGGACACTTTTATTTTTCAGCTGTCATGCATGGCACATGGGATCTTAGCTTCCCAAAGAGGGACTGAACTTGCACCCCCACAATGGAAGTGTGAAATCTTAGTCACTGGACCAGCAGGAAAGTTCTTGAAATATATTTTTTTAATCATAATTTGTTTATCCACTTATCTGTTGATGAATATTTGGACTGTTTCCACCTTTTGACTACTACAAATAGTGCTGCTATGAGCATATGTATCCAAGAACCTATTTTCGTACCTATATTCCATTTCTTTTTTTAAGGTGTATACCTAGAAGTTCAATTGCTGGGTTATAAGGTAAGTCTATGTTTAACTTTTTGAGAATTTCCAAACTGGTTTCCATAATGGCAGAACCATTTTGCATTCCTGCCAGCAATGTAAGAAAGTTCCAGTTCTTCCTTGCCAACACTTAGTTTTCATTTATTATTATTATGATAGCCCCAGGAGATATGAAGTAATACCTCATTGTGGTTTTGGTTTATATTCCCCTGATGACTAATGATGTTGAGCATTTTTCATGTGCTTTTCGGCCATCTGTATATCTTCTTTGGAGAATCTATTTATGTCCATTGCTTATTTTTTAATTCAGTTGTTTGTCTTTTTGTTCTGGAGTTGCAATAGTTCTTTATATATTCTGGATACTAGTCCCTTGTCAAATACATTATTTGCAAATATTTTCTCTCATTCTATGGATTATATTTGCATTTCTTTGAATAATATCCTTTGACACACAAAAGTTTTTAATTGAGATAATTCCAATTTATTTTTTTCTTCTCTTACTCTTTCTGACTCATACCTGAGAATCCATTGATAAGTCCAAAAGTCAAAAAAATTTTACCCCTATGTTTTCCTCTCATAGTTTTATGATTTTTAGTTCTTATATTTAGGTCACTGATCCATGTCAAATTAATTTGTATTTATAGTGCAAGGTAGGAATCCTTCATTTTATGAATGTGGATATGCAGACATCATATATTAAAAAGATGAGTCTTCACCCACTGAATGGCCTTGGCACATTGTTGAAAATCTATTGGCCATAGACATATGGGTTTAATTTTTAAACACTCAATTCTACTCCATCTGTCTATACTTCTAGGCTTATGCTAATAACACACTGTTTTGATTACTATAGCTCTGTTGAAGTTTTAAATTTGGGAAATGTGAGTTGTTCAACTTTACTCTCTTTTTTGAGATTGTTGTGGCTATTCAGGGCCCCTTACAATTCCAAATGAATATAAAGTATCCCATTTCAATGGTTGGAGACTTAAGTCTTTGTTCTTTTATCTTGTGTTCAGCTAGTATTTTGACAGCAACTTCCTTGTTCACTAGGGGCTAAAACACACACACACACACACACACACACACACACACACACACACACAAAACCCTCCCAGTTATTAGAGATTTGACTCCATGATGAGTCACTCCCTCAACACTTAGCCAGGCTGTTTACAGCTCTGAATTTGACTTCACTTCCTTCTTGCACTGAGACTAGAGGTCAGCCAGAGGTAAAAGCTTAGAGCATTCTATGGTCTTTTCTGAGCATCTGACCTTCCTTGGACAAATATTTGGGTTTCTAAATTCCCAAATATATGTGGATGCTTTTCCAAGCTCTGGTTACTAAAAAAAAAAAAAATTCTTCCCAGCTTTTCTTCCCAGCCTTGGGACAGTCTGTTGCGTCTTAGCCAAAATGTTTAGTCCCAGGTGGCTGTTGGTTGTTTGTCACCTTACAATGTTTCAGAGTATGCTGGCCAGTTTTTTACCCTGAGTGAGCTCCGAGTTAGGCAAAGCAGAGACCTTGCTAGTGTCTCAGGCAGCTCCCAGAGAGCTTAGACTAAACAAACATAATATTTTGTCAATTAGATCTGCTCTGCTCCCTATGGACCAGGGAGTCAGACTCTTACACTGGGTAGGCAGGCTGCCATCTTCAAAAACACCACAAAGCTGGGGAGGGGTTTGGACAAGAGGAAGTAAAAATGCCACAGCGCTTTCCTATCATTGTTAAGTTGCCTTCTGTTTTTGATTCAGCATCCACCTGGCTGCTATAAACCTTTGAGTGTTTTCCAGAATTATAACAAAGTTGATTCTGCCAGTTTCTGCTTCTTTCAGTGTTTCTGTAGAGAGATAGGAGCTTGGAACTACAGCTCTGCCGTTTTGCTGATATCCCCCAAATTTCTTTGTAAGGCCATGCAAATCTACTCAGAGTGTATTTAGAAGCTCTTGTGATGGTCTGCATCAACAGAGTAATTGAAACTGGTTAGAAGGCTACTCATAAATTCACTTTCCCGGGAAATAACCTGTATGCCAATATACAAAAAAAAATTTTTTGAACAAATTAGGTTTATAGAAATGACAAGAATTTTATTTTAGATGTCTTTGGGTATTTTATAAGTATTTATCTTTTTAAAATATCTTGAATAAAAATAGCTCAGTTAAAATCTATTATATGCCTAGTCAGTACACCTCTCTATTAGAAAACTGACACATACTACTATTAAATGTAAAACTACTACAGTCTAAGGATAATTTACGGTTTGAAAGATAATCCATCTTCTGTGGTCAAAATTCCATCTTTATGTCACTAATGTGTTTGTAAGTAAAGTACTATTGTTGTTGTTTAGTTGCTAGTTCAGTTCAGTCACTCACTCATGTCCGACTCTTTGTGACCCCATTAACCACAGCACACCAGGCCTCCCTGTCCATCACCAACTCCCGGAGTTCACTCAGACTCACGTCCATCGAGTCCGTGATGCCATCCAGCCATCTCATCCTCTGTGGTCCCCTTCTCCTCCTGCCCTCACTCCCTCCAAGCATCAGAGTCTTTTCCAATGAGTCAACTCTTCGCATGAGGTGGCCAAAGTATTGGAGTTTCAGCTTTAGCATCAGTCCTTCCAAAGAACACCCAGGACTGATTTCCTTTACAATGGAGTGATTGGATCTCCTTGCAGTCCAGGGGAATCTCAAAAGTCTTCTCCAGCACCACAGTTCAAAAGCATCAATTCTTCGGTGCTCAGCTTTCTTCACAATCCAATTCTCACATCCATACATGACTACTGGAAAAACCATAGCCTTGACTAGACGGACCTTTGCTGGCAAAGTAATGTCTCTGCTTTTGAATATGCTATCTAGGTTGGTCATAACTTTTCTTCCAAGGAGTAAGCATCTTTTAATTTCATGGCTGCAACCACCATCTGCAGTGATTTTGGAGCCCCAAAAAATAAAGTCTCTCACTGTTTCCCCATCTATTTCCCATGAAGTGATGGGACCAGATGCCATCTGGCACAAGATGCCATCTGGGACCAGATGCTTAGTTTTCTGAATGTTGAGCTTTCAGCCAACTTTTTCACTCTCCTCTTTCACTTTCATCAAGAGGCTTTTTAGTTCCTCTTCATTTTTTTGCCATAAGGGTGGTGTCATCTGCATATCTGAGGTTATTGAGATTTCTCCCAGCAATCTTGATTCCAGCTTGTGCTTCTTCCAGCCCAGCCTTTCTCATGATGTACTCTGCATAGAAGCTAAATAAGCAGGGTGACAATATACAGGCTTAACATACTCCTTTTCCTAATTGGAACCAGTCTGTTGTTCCATGTCCACTTCTAACTCTTGCTTCCTAACCTGCATATAGGTTTCTCAAGAGGCAGGTCAGGTGGTCTGGTATTCCCTTCTCTTTCAGAATTTCCACTGTTTATTGTGATCCACACAGTCAAAGTATTTGGCATAGTCAATAAAGCAGAAGTAGATGTTTTTCTGGAACTCTCTTGCTTTTTTGATGATCCAGCAGATGTTGGCAATTTGATCTCTGGTTCCTCTGCCTTTTCTAAAACCAGCTTGCACATATGGAAGTTCACGGTTCACGTATTGCTGAAGCCTGGCTTGGAGAATTTTGAGCATTACTTTACTAGCGTGTGAGATGAAGACATGTCCAAATCTTTAACGACCCCATGAACTGTAGCCCATCAGGCTCCTTTGTCCATGGAATACTGGATACTGAATGGGTTGCCATTTCTGCCTCCAGTGGTTCTTCCCGACCCAGGGATCAAACTCACATCTCGCTTATATAAATAAAGACATAATTAACTACACATTTTAAAAATAACGAAACAGAATATTTTGAAGGTCCTATTAAATATTTAACTTATTTGAGTCTCACAGGAAGCCTGTGAGGGAAAGATTCCTAGGGCAGTTATCTGAGGCATCAGGAGTATGACTCATGGGTATCATAAATATCATTCTGATCTTGTATCTGAGAGAGATTAGGCTGTGAGAAACAGAAGAACATGACTTATAAAAAGACTACCTAATTGGAACTTGAAAAATGGGACTAGCCACTTGGGAAAGGAATAAAAACCAAGAAAGTATCAAAATATTTTAGGGAACTTCTTGGCCAAGAAGATTCCCTTCTCTTTACTGGACTCTTAATTAATTAGTTGGGGTTTTTTGTGTATTTTGGTTTTTTTTGTTTTTTGGTTTTTTTTTTTGGTAAGATAGTGTGAAGAAAGATCTAGAGCTCTAAGAGAGAAATATCAATTAAAAAGGTTTGTTTATTTGTTTTCAATGAAATCTTACTTATTTTCTATTTTGATCATATGGGTCTATTTTTTTCAATTATAGAAAATTAAAGCACCCCACCTCCCACCTCCCCACCCCACCTCACTTACTACTGGTTTTAGGAAAGGCAGACAAAAAGCAGAGATTCATCTATTATGCTATAGAGAAGCAAGCATACACTTTTTTTTTTTTTTAGCCACACAAAATAAGATTTAAAGATTTGGTAAAATATCCCTTAATTTTGTTTTATCTGTTAGTCAAACTTAAATAAGTTATTTTTTGTGATTTGAATTGCCCAGGTATTACAGAACTATATTAAAAAAAAAAAAACTATTGAATTTTTTTCCCCTGGGATTAACTAAATCCTACAGGAATGTGTGTAGGTATGAGTCATTTTTTTTTTCTTATATTCTGTTTTGAATTCTGTGTGATCTTTCTCCATACTTTTTTCTTTCTTCCAATTTTAAATGTTTTCTTTTATGTCTTTGGTAATTTTCTTCCTGCCATATCTCTTCTTTTTTATAGGACTTCCATCATATACTGGGCCTGCTGGGTTTACCCTTTATATCTCACTTTTTCCTCTCTCATTTTTTACACAAATATCTTTCCAAAGAGTTTACTCCATGTCTCTTCCATAGCTAATGATTATGCTGTTTCCTCTGCACATCAAAAGGCCCTGGGAAACTCCACTGTCAGATACCCTGTGGACACTCACTGGCACTTCCCAGTGCCATCTGGGATCCTGGAGCAGGGTCCCAACAGGCTGACACTCTTTCCATTTTGGATCCTGAAGGGCCATTCCCCTTACCCTTCATGAAAATTCACAGTACATCAGCCAAATATGAATGGCTGGTTCACTGGCAATCAGAGCAATCTCAGAAAGACATTACAAATTTAAATTCTAATAGCTTCCCTTAAATGTCACAAAGAAAGGATTTCCTATGGGTGCCCTGACTCCAACTTCTGACCAAGGTCACCTGCCTTCAAGTTTGTAACCATGCGGAGAAAATGTAAAAATAGACACACTTCAAAAGACAAACTGCTATTGTGCTAGCATGACAGGAATATGGGGGACTGTACTTATTTTTTCCCATCTTCCAGTATTTGGGTAAAGTATGCATATTAATTTTAAAATAAATAGCACATTTAAAGTAAATCTTATCATATCAGTATGAAAAGCATATCAGTATTTATTGCTTGATAGTCAAATATTCATGCCTTTGTATGTGCTCCTTGCTTTTTATGCATCAAATTCTGTGTCTTTTTACCATATTCCCTATTTTAAACAGAAGATAGTATTGCAAAGTACAGCAAAGCATGTAGACTATTTATGTTTTATGGTATTCCTCAGCTCCTATAATTTTCCAGTTCTTGATGTAAGACTCATATGAGGCCCAAGGGCACTTCTCGTTCTTGGACCCTGTGGTATTCCTGTACTCTCTATCCTTTCTTCATGTTGAAAGCAAATTAACCTACATGATTTCAGTTAATTAGAATGGAAAGTTCCCTTAGAAAGACACAGGGTAAAAACCTCCAGTGATGAAAAGCCACCACCTAACCTGGAAACTCTCATGGACGAAGGAGCCTGGAAGACTGCAATCCATGGGGTTGCTAAGAGTCAGACACGACTGAGCGACTTCACTTTCACTTTTCCCTTTCATGCATTGGAGAAGGCAATGGCAACCCAGTCCAGTGTTCTTGCCTGGAGAATCCCAGGGACGGGGGAGCCTGGGGGGTCACACAGAGTTGAACATGACTGAAGCAACTTAGCAGCAGCAGCAGCAGCTAATATGAAGGCTTTAAAAAATGTAATAGAGATATCTGCCATGTCTTAAACAGACAGTTTGGAAAGGCATTGCCAAAAGGCATTGCAACTGTGTCCTTGATTTGAGTTATACGAGGAGAAATCAATTAGCAGTAATTTCAGTTAGGAGGACAGCTAACTTTGGAAGTCTGTTATTAAGAACTTCACACCTCCTTCCCCCCTATAAATAACTGTTGGTTTACTTCTTTAAAGCAAAGCACATACCTTAAGGTTCAGAGTGGCAAGCAGTACTCTTCAGCTATAAAAGTTAATCAAAACAATTCATTTCTCAAATGCTGATATTTACTTATTTTTTAAATACAGTTGACCCTTGAACAAAACAGGTATGAACTATGTGAGTCCATTTATAAGAAACTTTTTTTTGTTCGGTATTAAACACTTCAGAACTACACAATCAGCACTTGGTTGAATCCACAGATGCAGAACTGGGGGTGAAGAGGAGCCGTGAATATGATGTATATGTGCGCTCAGTCGCTCAGTGGGCTACCAGGGCTTTTCAGGTGGGTGAGTGGTAAAGGGTCCACCTGCCAGTGCAGGAGATACAAAAGGCACAGGCTCAATCCCTAGGTCAGGAAGAGTCTCTGGAGGAAGAAATGGCAACCCACTCCAGGATTCTTCCTGGGGAAAATCCCACGGGCAGAGGAGCCTAGCAGGCTATAGTCGATGGAGTCGCAAAAGAGTTGGACGCAGCTGTGCTATTGAACACCCAGATGCCACAAAGGTCACATATGTAGAGGGCTGATTATAAATTATATGGGGAAAATAGTGACTCCTTGAGGGTTGGTGCCCCTAACCCTCATGTTGCTCAAAGGTCAACTGTAGATATTATTACCAACTTTTTACAAATGGGGAGATTCAAGCTCAGAGATCTAACTATTTTGCTTGAAATTTCAAACCTAAGCGTAAAAGCTAGCCATAAAATCCTGATTCTAAGTCTGTTGGGCTTCCAATATTCCCAGAGCCACTATTTTTTACAATAAGACTATTTTTAAAAGGCTACTTTTTACAATAATACAGGAAGACTATACAGGACATTGATCTCAATGGAAACCAACCTTATGAATAATACAGTCAGCTACAGAATGTGTTGAGAAACGGTGAGCAAAAACCCTTCTCCAAAATATTTCATTCACTGCCTAACAGATTTCCTCATCCTGGAACCCAGGTCAGGAGGAATTTACCTGAGATGAAAGCAGTAAGACCTCTATGTTTACCAGTTAGTAATGGATATCAAAATAATATTGGTAGCCTTTTCACTGTACAGTACTTATGCCTAGAACCCTCTATCTCCTCCTCCCAAATCAGAATGGTGTGGGTAGGGACTAGCACATACGTATAATGACAATTCAGGGGATTCTCAGTTCAGTTCAGTCGCTCAGTCGTGTCTGACTCTTTGCGACCCCATGAGCTGCAGCATGGCAGGCCTCCATGCCCAACACCAATTCCTGGAGCCAACCAAACTCATGTCCATTGAGTTGGTGATGCCACCCAATAATTTCATCCTCTGTCGTTCCCTTCTCCTTCTGCCCTCAATCTTTCCTAGCATCGGTGTCTTTTCAAATGAGTCAGCTCTTCCATCACATGATCAAAGTATTGGAGTTTCTGCTTCAACATCAGTCCTTCCAATGAACACCCAGGACTGATCTCCTTTACAATGGAGTGATTGGATCTCCTTGAAGTCCAGGGGAATCTCAAGAGTCTTCTCCAACACTACAGTTCAAAAGCATCAATTCTTTAGCACTCAGCCAAATATCATCCAACTCTCACATTCATACATGACTACTGGAAAAACCATAGCCTTGACTAGATGGACCTTTGTTGGCAAAGTAATGTCTCTGCTTTTGAATATGCTATCTGGGTTGGTCATAACTTTCCTTCCAAGGAGTAAGCGTCTTTTAATTTCATGGCTGCAATCACCATCTGCAGTGATTTTGGAGCCCCCCAAAAATAAAGTCTCACACTGTTTCCCCATCTATTTCCCATGAAGTGATGGGACCAGATGCCAACTGGCACAAGATGCCATCTGGGACCAGATGCTTAGTTTTCTGAATGTTGAGCTTTAAGCCAACTTTTTCACTCTCCTCTTTCACTTTCATCAAGAGGCTCTTTAGTTCTTCACTTTCTGCCATAAGGGTGGTGTCATCTGCATATCTGATGTTATTGAGATTTCTCCCAGCAATCTTGATTCCGGCTTGTGCTTCTTCCAGCCCAGAATTTCTCATGATGTACTCTGCATATGAGTTAAATAGGCAGGGTGANTTCTGCCATAAGGGTGGTGTCATCTGCATATCTGATGTTATTGAGATTTCTCCCAGCAATCTTGATTCCGGCTTGTGCTTCTTCCAGCCCAGAATTTCTCATGATGTACTCTGCATATGAGTTAAATAGGCAGGGTGATGATATACAGCCTTGACGTACTCCTTTTCCTCTTTGGAACCAGTCTGTTATTCCATGTCCACTTCTAACTCTTGCTTCCTGACCTGTATATAGGTTTCTCAAGAGGTAGGTCAGCTGGTCAGATATTCCCATCTCTTTCAGAATTTTCCACAGTTGATTGCGATCCACACAGTCAAAGTATTTGGTATAGTCAATAAAGCAGAAGTAGATGTTTTTCTGGAACTCTCTTGCTTTTTTGATGATCCAGCAGATGTTGGCAATTTGATCACTGTTTCCTCTGTCAATATTCTAAAACCAGGGGATTCTAAATTACTCTAATTTAATAACTGTCTTATCGGGATTTGTTGATAAATGGCAGTGGGTAAACTAGTTTTCTTTTGTTGTGGTGGCTGTAAATTTAGTCACTGAGTCAAGTCGGACTCTTTTGTGATTCCATGGACTGTAGCCTTTCAGGTTCTTCTGTCCATGGGATTTTCCCAGGCAAGAACACTGGACTGGGTTGCCATGCCCTCCTCCATGGGATCTTTGCAACCCAGAAATTGAACCTGCATTTCTGATGTCTCCTACTTTGGCAGGCAGGTTCTTTACCACTAGCACCACCTGGGAAGCCCCACACTGTTCTTCTGTCTGTGTCCAAATTTCCTCTTTTTATAAGGACATAAGAAGGGCCTAGAGGAGCGACTCCACATTCACATTAACGAGGGGCAGTGGTGTGGAGATACCCCTCGTCCAAGGTAAGGAGCCACGCCTGTGCTTTGTTGGAGCAACCATGAAAAGATACCCCACGTCCAACGTAAGAGAAACCCAAGTGAAACAGTAGGTGTTGCAAGAGGGCATCAGAGGGCAGACACACTGAAATCATAATCACAGAAAACTAGTCAATCTAATCAGACTAGGACCACAGCCTTGTCTAACTCAATGAAACTAAGCCATGCCCTGTGGGGCCACCCAAGATGGGCAGGTCATGGTGGAGAGGGCTGACAGCATGTGAGCCACTGGAGAAGGGAATGGCAAGCCACTTCAGTATTCTTGCCTTGAGAACCCCATGAACAGTATGAAAAGGCAAAATGATAGGACACTGAAAGAGGAACTCCCCAGGTCAGTAGGTGCCCAATACGCTACTGGAGATCAGTGGAGAAATAACTCCAGAATTAATGAAGGGANAGCCTCTTGATGAAAGTGAAATAGGAGAGTTAAAAAGTTGGCTTGAAGTTCAACATTCAGAAAACGAAGATTATGGCATCTGGTCCCATCACTCCATGGGAAATAGATGGGGAAACAGTGGAAACACTGAGAGACTTTATTTTGGGGGGCTCCAAAATCACTGCAGATGGTGACTGCAGCCATGAAATTAAAAGACTCTTAGTCCTTGAAAGGAAAGTTATGACCAACCTAGATAGCATATTGAAAAGCAGAGATATTACTTTGCCAACAAAGGTCTGTCTAGTCAAGGCTATGGTTTTTCCTGTGGTCATGTATGGATGTGAAAGTTGGACTGTGAAGAAAGCTGAGCGCCAAAGTATTGATGCTTTTGATCTGTGGTGTTGGAGAAGACTCTTTCGAGTCCCTTGGACTGCAAGGAGATCCAACCAGTCCATTCTAAAGGAGATCAGCTCTGGGTGTTCTTTGGAAGGAATGATGCTAAAGCTGAAACTCCAGTACTTTGGCCAACTCCTACAAAGAGTTGACTCATTGGAAAAGACTCTGATACTGGGAATGGTTGGGGGCAGGAGGAGAAGGGGACGACCGAGGATGAGATGGCTGGATGGCATCACTGACTCGATGGTCGTGAGTTTGAGTGAACTCCTGGAGTTGGTGATGGACAGGGAGGCCTGGCATGCTGCGATTCATGGGATCACAAAGAGTCAGATATGACTGAGCAACTGAACTGAACTCAACTGAACTGAATAACCTCATTTTAGCTCAATTAATCTCTTTAAGGACTCGGTCTTCAAATAGAACCACATTCTGAAGTACTGGAGGTTAAGACTTCACTTTGGGTAGTGGGGAATAAAATTCAGCCCGTAATACAAATTCTTACTGTGTACAATATATAGCTTGCTAGTAATTTCTTTAAGGAATCCTTCATCTTGATTCTTTCCATCACAGGCTGGGTTAGGTTTCTTTCCTCGGAACTCCCAAAGCAGGATATACATTCCTCTATCACATGAAAGGGTCTGGGTTTTTTTTCACTCCACTCTAAGATATGTTTTTATTTTCTTCATTCCAGTACTTATGCCTGTTCTTGGAAAATGGCAAGTGTGCAAGACTCTTTGTATTTATTTGCTTTATTGAAGTATAAGCCTCCTGTCTTGGCTGTATTATGACAGCATTTCTTGAAATAGGAAATATAGGATTAGCAAGTTTGCCCAAGGAGCTTTCTTTTGTATGCTGAGTTTAAGAGCTATCTATGGGAAATTCTTAAAGAGATGGGAATACCAGACCACCTTACCCATCTCCTGAGAAATACATATGCAGGTCAAGAAGCAACAATTAAACCAGACATGGAACAGTTGACTGGTTCAAAATTGGGAAAGGAGTAGACAAACCTTAGATATGCAAATGGTACTACTCTAATGGCAGAAAGTGACAAGGAACTAGAGAGCCTCTTGATGAAGGTGAAAGAGGAGAATGAAAAGGCTGCCCTAAAACTCAACATTAAAAACACTAAGATCATGGCATCTGGTCCCACAACTTCATGGCAAATAGAAGGGGGAAAAGTGGACAGTGACAGATTTTATTTTCTTGGGCTCCAAAATCACTGTGGATGGTGACTGCAGCAACAAAATTAAAAGACACTTGCTCCTTGGAAGAAAAGTTAGACAAATGTAGACATCATATTAAAAAGCAGAGAAATCACTTTGCCATAAAGGTCTGTATAGAGAAAGCTATGGTTTCTCCAATAGTCATGTATGGACATGAAAGATGTACGATAAAGAAGGCTGAGTGCCAAAGAATTGATGCTTTTGAAATGTGGTGCTAGAGAAGACTCTTGAGGATTCCTTCAACTGCAAGAAAATCATACTTGTTAATCTCAAAGGAAATCAACACAGCAATCATTCACTGGAAGGACTGATGTTGAAGCTGAAGCTCCAATACTTTGGCCACCTGATGCGAACAACCAACTCATCCGAAAAGACTTGATGAGAGAAATATTGAAGGCAAGAGGAGAAGGGGGCAGCAGAGAATGCGATGGTTAGATAGCATCTCCAACTCAATGAATTTGAGCGAACTTCAGGAGATAGTGAAGGACAGGGAAGCCTGGAGTGCTGCAGTCCATGGGGTCACACAGAGTTGAACGTGACTGAGTGACTGAACAACAACAAAGCAGGGGCTAGGAAGTGCGAGCACAAGCTCAGCATTTGCTGAATGCGTGTGATCATTTAGTGAGAATATAAAAATGAGAAGAGAGGCAGGAAAAAGACCTTTAAATAATGACAAAATTTTAAAGAGTGGGAAGAACAAAAATTAAATGGAAAGGTTAGAGATGTAAATGAGACTTAAAGGAGGTGGTTTCAGTTTGCATTTACTCTAATTTCCAAACTAGAATCTGGAGTTTTGTGGTGAGCTGTTTTCCCTTTATGTTGCCACGAGGGGCCTCTAGTAACTCCTGCAATATCTGTTAGGGAGCCCTCAACAAGTATCTTTTCAGTTCAGTTCAGTTCAGTCGATCAGTCGTGTCTGACTTTTTGCAACCCCATGGACTGCAGCATGCCAGGTCTCCCTGTCCATCACCAGCTCCCAGAGCCTACTCAACTTCAGGTCCAAGGAGTCGGTGATGCCGTCCAACCATCTCATCCTCTGTCATTCCCTTCTCCTCCTGCCTTCAATCTTACCAGCATCCGAGTCTTCTCAAATTAGTCAGTTCTTCACATCAGGTGGCTAAAGTACTGAAGTTTCAGCTTCAGCATCAGTCCTTCCAATGAATATTCAGGACTGATTTCCTTTAGGATGGACTGGTTGTGTCTCCTTGCAGTCCAAGGGACTTTCCAGAGCCTTCTCCAACACCACAGTTCAAAAGCATCAATTTTTTGGCATTCAGTTGTCCAACTCTCACATCCATACATGACTACTGGTAAAACCATAGCTTTGACTAGATGGACTTTTGTTGGCAAAGTGATGTCTCTGATTNAAAAAAAAAAACTCTTAGAACAACAACAAACGATAAAAGACAAGACAATTAAAAATGGGCAAAGTACTTGAATATTATATTTTTATGAAGAAGATATATAAATGGTCAAGAAGCTACTGAAAAGATGCTCAGCATTATTAGTCGTTGCTGGTTGTTGTTTACTCTCTAAGTCGTGTCCAACTCTTTTGTGACCCCATGGACTATAGCCCTCTGGGCTCCCCTATCCAGGGGATTTCCCAGGCAAGAATACTGGAGTGGGTTACCATTTCCTTCTCCAGGGGATCTTTCCGACCCAGGGATCAAACTCGCATCTCTTGCGTTGGCAGGGAGTTCTGTACCACTGAGCCACCACAGAAGCCTATTATTAGTCATTAGGGAAATTCAGATAAAAACCACAGTGAGATAGCACTTAATACCCACTAGGATGGCTAGACAGCATCGCCAATGCAATGAACATGAACTTGGGCAAACTCTGGGAAATGGTGATGGTCAGGGAGGCCTGGGGAGCTGCAGTGCATAGGGTCACAAAGAGTTGGACTCGACTGGGTGACTGAACAACAACCACCACCACCACTAGGGTGGTTATATTAATTTTAGAGAAAAATAAAACAGAAAATAACAAGTGCTAGTAAGGAAGTGGAGAGATTAGAACTTGCATAAATCTCTGTAATGTAAATTAATGTAAATACTTGTAAGTAATGTAAAGTTCTAATGTAATGTAAAGTAATGTAAAAAGATGGAGCCACTACGGGAAAACAGTTTGGTAGTTCCTCAAATAGTTAAGCTGAGTTATCATATGACTCAGCAATTCCACTCTGGCATATATACTCAAAAGAATTGAAAAGAAATGTTCCAACAAAAACGTATTCGTGAATGTTCACAGCAGCACTATTCACAATAGCCAGAGGTGAAAATAACCCAAATGTTTATCAGTGGATGACTGCATAAATGAAATGTGATAATCCAAACAATGGGATATTCTTTGGCTGTAAAAAGGAATGAAATCCTGATGCATATTACATCATGGATGAACATGAAAACATGTCGAGTGAAAGAAGCTGGCCACGTATATTATAGGATTCATTTATATGAAACACCCAGAATAGGCAAATCTAGAGACAGGAAGTATATTCATGGTTGTTTAGGACTGGAGGATAGGTCAATAAAGGAATGATAACTAAAGGGTTCAGGACCTTTCACTGTGGAATGAGCATTTTCTAAAATTGACTGAGGTGACAGTTGCACGTGACTGTGAATATACTAAAACCACTGAATAATCCACCTTAAATGGGCAAATATTAACGTGAATTATATCTCAATGAAGCTGTTTAAAAATAAGAAAGCCCTGAACAGAACCTTAAGCAATAAACAATCTTTTAAAATAAGATTCCCTCTTGCTGAAGGAACATATGCTATGAATTATAAGTATGAAAATACACGTATTATTAAACTGCTGTGGCTCTTGCCAATACCAAACATGCAGGAGACTTGTGGTTTTGCTGCTGGCTTAGTTAAACCACGCTTAGGGTGTTGTCCTCTGTTGAGTAACCAGTGAATTACAAGCTGTTTTTGTTTGTCTTTTTTTTTTTTTTAAAGGAAAACCCAGGTGATATGTCTCACTGAAGATAATTTTAACTTGGAGGTTTTGTTTTGTCTCAACCTAGTGAATTTAAGGGTTTAGAAACTAGCATTTTATCTAACAAAACTTGGAATGTCACAAGCTTCTTTCTCTACAAAATTAGAGATATTGGTCAAGAGGAGTTGCCTGCTTCCTTCAGTTCTGATTCTTTAAGATACTATTGGGTTTCTAGGTGGAATATCTTAATGGATACCAATGTAGGTCTTGAGGTCCGTGGACTTGGTTTCTGGCTTGACCACCTAGTGGCTGTGTGACGTTGAGCAAGTTATTTATCCTCATAAGCCTTAGTTTTCCCACTTGTATGTTCTTGTGAGGAATAAATGGGATGTTTCTTATAAAGAAACTCAATAAATAGTAGTCATAGCTCCATCAGTTTTACCTCATTGTGCCATATATATATATATATATATATATATATATATATATATATANGTTTCTCATGATGTACTCTGCATATAAGTTAAATAAGCAGGGTGACACTATACAGCCTTGACGTACTCCTTTTCCTATTTGGAACCAATCTGTTGTTCCATGTCCACTTCTAACTCTTGCTTCCTGACCTGCATACAGGTTTCTCAAGAGGCAGGTCAGGTGGTCTGGTATTCCCATCTGTTGAAGAATTTTCCACAGTTGATTGTGATCCACACAGTCAAAGCTTTGGCATAGTCAAGAAAGCAGAAATCGATGTTTTTCTGGAACTCTCTTGTTTTTTTGATGATCCAGAGGATGTTGGCAATTTGATCTTTGGTTCCTCTGCCTTTTCTAAATCCAGCTTGAATATCTGGAAGTTAATGGCTCACGTACTGTTGAAGCCTGGCTTGGAGAATTTTGATCATTAATTTGCTAGTGTGTGAGATGAGTGCAACTGTGCGATAGTTTGAGCATTCTTTGGCAATGCCTTTCTTTGGGATTGGAATAAAAACTGACCTTTTCCAGTTCTATAGCCACTGCTGAGTTTTCCAAATTTGCTGGCATACTGAGTGTAGCACTTTCACAGCATCATCTTTTAGGATTGGTGGCTCAGGGGTAAAGAATCTGCCTGCCAACACAGGAGATGCAGGAGATGTGAGTTCAATCCCTGTGCTGAAAAGATTCCCTGGAGAAGGAAATGACAATCCACTCCATGAACAACTGAGCATAAAACGTGGCATTAAGAAGAGGGCTTTTCCAGCTGTGTCACCCACACATCGGGTGCCTCACAACAGTAACAGTTTATTGGATGCCTGATACTCTTGATTGAAGTAAAGTTAGATGAGTCATTCAAGTGATCCATTGGTCTATGGTCTATTGACTTCCCTGTAGTCACTTGTATTGGCAATTTTATCACAGGATAAATGAATGAAACATACTTTTCCCATTTCAGAACTGGACTGATTATCTGCCTAGGACACACTAGTGCCCAACATACAGATTGTATAAGGTTTGGTGAGACCTCTAAGCATACTGGAAAAAAAGAAAAACCTGATGTTCTAAAAAAAAATTCCTCATGTTATAGTAACTCTAGAAAATATGTTTCTTTCTTAAAAAAAAAAAAAAGATGAGAAGAAAAATAGGTTTGTCTCCTAGAATGATGAGAAAAGGTGAGACTAGATAAAGCTGACAAGTGTTTATTTCTAAACTTTTCCGTTTTTCTAATTATTCCTACAGATGACACTATTTCTATAATGACAACATCATTATCTCCAACAGGTTATAATGCAATTAAGTTATGTGCATATGTACTTCTATACTGGATATTTAAAGTTTTACTAACAAGAAGATGTTTATTAATACAGAAAAGTAGAAATAGCAAAATATCACCTAGAGATGTCCTACATCACTAACACTTTGCCATATTTGTTTGTTCTATATGCTTTTTCTCTTGAACCCTTATAAAATAAATTATAAATATTCTGATGCTTCAACCTAACTGTTTTAGCATGCATTTATAGAAAAATAAGAGCATTCTCTCAGCTATCGACAGTACCGTGCATGTGTGCTTGCTAAGTTGCTTCAGTCATGTCTGACTCTGTGTGACCCTATGAACTGTAGCCCACCAGGCTCCTCTGTCCATGGGATTCTCCAGGCAAGAATACTGGAATGGATTGCCATGCCTTCCTCCAGGGGAGTCTTCCTGACCCAGGGATTGAACCTGTGTCTCTTACATGTCCTGCATTGGCAGGTAGGTTCTTTACCACTAGCACCCCCTGTGCAGCCTGACAGTACAGTAATCATATTTAGTAAATTTGGAAAACATCTTAATGTCACCTATTTCCCAGTCTGTATTTAAATATTGTTATCTCTTTCTAAAACACATTGTATAGCTTTTTACTTTCAAACCAAGAGCTAATCAAGAACCATGCATTGTCTTTAGTTGCTTTGTCTTGCTTAATCTAAAACACTTAAAATTCCCTCTTCCTTTTTCCACTACAATATAGACTTGAGATAAGACAAACTGTCTTGCAAAATATCCCATATCCTTCATTTGTCTATTTCCTTATCGTATCCTTTAAATTGGGCTTTCCTAGGAGAAAGCGATGGCAACCCACTCCAGTACTCTTGCCTGGAAAATCCCATGGACGGAGAAGCCTGGTAGGCTGCAGTCCATGGGGTCGCACAGAGTCAGACACGACTGAAGCGACTTAGCAGCAGCAGCAGCAGCAGTGGCTCAGACCTGGAGAAGGAAATGGTAATCCATCCCAGTATTCTTGCCTGGAGAATCCTATGGACTGAGGAGCCTGGCATGCCACAATCCATAGGGTCACAAAGAGTCTGACATGACTGAAGTGACTTAGCTAGCTAGCTAGTGGCTCAGACAGTCAAGAATCTGCCTGCAATGCAGGAGACCTGGGTTCAGTACCTGGGTCAGGAAGATCCCCTGGAGAATTCCATGGATGGAGGAGCCTGGCAGGCTGCAGTCCATTAAGATGCAAAGAGTCGGACATGCCTGAGTGACTCACAAACACACACACACACATATCCTTTAATCCTCTAGCTCCTATATTTCCTATATACTGGAGGTTAAAATTGGGCCTCCTGAATTATGTTCAAGGTTAAATTCTTAACAGGAATTCTTCTTAAGTGACACTGTGAACATTGTGCCTCACACTGAAAGGAACTGGCAGTGTGTCCCTGTCGTGTCTGATGTCCCACTGTTAGTGACAGTAAATGTGATTACTGGATTAAAGGCGATGAGCTAATCTCTTGCTTTTAAAATTAAGTTATTTTCCTTTGAGAGCTACATATAATCTACATTCCCCATCAACCATTTACTTACTGGTTTTAGAATTCATTAACTTTCCCTACTGTGACATGCACAATAAATCCCTCAAAGATGTTCATGTCATAGTCCCCAGAATCTATGAATATGTTACCTTACAAGAAACAAAGAAGTTTCAGGTGTGATTAATGTCAAGGACCTTGAAATGGGAAAATATGCTGGAGTATTGAGATGAGTCCAATCTAATCACTTTTCCAAGCAGAGCAGAGACAATTTCCCACAGGTAGTCAGATAAAGTGATATAATGATGAAGCAGGGTCAGAGAGATGCTAAGTTGCTGGCTCTGGAGGTGGAGTAAGGGATCCATGAGTCGAGGAATTCAGGCAGCCTCTAGGAAATGGAAAGGGCAAAGAAACATATCCTCCCCTAGATCTTCCAGGATGGAGCGCACCATGCTGACATCTTTTCAGTCCAGTGAGAACCCTCCAGGACTTCCAATGTACAGAACTGTAAAATAATACATTTGTGGTTTTTAATAATAGTTATCTATGTATTACTTCTGGTGGTGCTGGGTCTTCTTTGCTGAAGGGCGTCTCTCCAGCTGCTGCGAGTGAGGGCTGCTTTCTCGTTGTGCTGCTAGGGCTTCTCCCTGTGATGGCTTCTCTTGTTGGGGACACGGGCTCCCGGGCACACAGGTTCCAGTAGTTGTGGCACATGGGCTGTGTAGCTGTAGCTCCTGGCTCTAGAGCACAGGCTCGCTTAGTTATGGTGCATGGGCTTAGTTGCTCCACGGAATGTGGGATCTTCTCAGATCAGGGATAGAATTTGTGTCTCCTGCGTTGGCAGGCAGATTCTTGACCACTGAGCCATCAAGGAAGCCTTATATATTTGTACTTTTTAAAGTACTAAATCTTTGGTAATAGCAGCAATAGAAAACTAATGCAGATCTTCTTCAACTTACAATGGGGCTGCTGCTGCTGCTGCTGCTGCTAAGTCACTTCAGTCGTGTCCGACTCTGTGCACCCCCATAGACGGCAGCCCACCAGGCTCCCCCATCCCTGGGATTCTGGGTTACAACTAAGTAAATCCATCATGGCTTGAAAATATGATTAAGTCAAAAATACACTTAATACGCCAAACCTTCTGAACGTCATAGCCCAGCCTACCTTAAACATGCTCAGAACACTAACATTAACCTGCAGTTGGGAAAATCATCTAACACAAAGCCAGTTTTATAAGAAAAAGTATTGAATGTCTCAAGTAATTGTTGAATACTATGCTGAAAGTAAAAAACAGAATGGTTGTATGGATAAAGAATAGTTATAAATGTACTGATTGTTTACCCTTGTGATTGCAAGACTGACTGGAAGCCACAGAGTGCCACTGCCCAGCATTTCAAGAGAAGATCAAATGCATGTCACTAACCAGGGAAAAGATAAAAATGCAAGATTCAAAGTATGATTTGAAATGCATATCATTTTCATGCCATCATAAAGTTGAAAATCATAAGTTAAACAATTGTAAGTCAGGGTCATACCTACATCAATTATTTATTGAGGGATGTGAGTGAAAGTGTGTACACATTTTCTACATCAGTCATATTCCAAATCATGTGTTCCTAAAGGCTGTACATGGTCTATTATGTTGAACTATAATTATGGCCTGTCAATATTTAAGTAGTTATGCAATTGAATGACTTTTACTGATTTTCATGTCATAGAATGAGATTTTTCTGGTTTTCAAATACTCTATACCTTCTCTATCAAAACTTAGGACTTCATTATATAGTAACAACATGGAGGCAAGCCAGAAAGTATTCATTGGAAAGCATTATCATCATCAGTTAAAGAATACTCCTTTTATGGGAATTTTCTTGAATAGTGCAGGAAGTTTTAGAAGCTTTATAAACATTAGTTTCCTCCTCTTTCAAAGTTTCCTCCTCTTACAAAGTATACACTACTTTGTCCCAGAAGACAAATGCCAATAGTAACTAAAAAGAGCTGGAGTATCTGTTACTATCGTCAGACAAAATGAACTTAAAAATAAGAACTGTTACTAGAGACAAAAAGGGCATTTCATAATGGTAAAAAGGATCGTTTCATTAAGAAGATAAAACAATTACAATATGTATGCACCTAAAAACAGAGCTCCAAAATGCATGAAACAAAAACCAACAGAATTAAAGGGGTAAATAGAAAATAACAATAATTGTTGGACACTTCATAATCCTATTTTCAACAATGGATATAACAACTAGAGAGATCAACAAGGAAATAAAAACTTGATCAAATTATAAACATAGCAACAGACAAAGAACATCTATAAAACACTCCCCCAATATCAGAATATATATTCTTTTCAAATGCACATGGAAACTTCTTCAGAAGTGATCATATACTAGGTCATAAAAACATGTCTCAAACTTAAAAGAATCAAAATCTTACAAAATGTGTTCTCCAACTTCAATGAACTGAAGTTAGAAAATCACAATAAAATGACAGATGGAAATTTGAAAATTTCACAAACATATAGAAGTTAAACAACATACTCCTACATAATCAATAGCTCTACCTGGCTGGGCAGCTGGATTGGAAAATGTTAGTACTATAGAAGATTGTGCTAAGCCTTAAGGCTAAAATCAATGTTGGGTAGGGCCTAAGGAAATGGCAATCCACTCCAGTATTCTTGCCTGGAAAATCCCACGGACGGAGGAGCCTGGTAGGCTACAGTCCATGGGGACCCAAAGAGTCGGACACGACTGAGAGACTTCACAAGGAGCACTGTTGTGTTCAACTCTCAAATTTTATTTCTTGGATCTGTCTTTGTCTATAAGCAAACATATATTTAATGGCTTCTGAGATAAGCTCCCAATCCCATTTATAATCAAACTAATTACTGCCAGTTCAACTGCCCAGCTAGATTAATCCCTCAGGCTTTGTAACTCAAGGGGCCTTCACATCCTCTGTGCCTTAGCTGTACTGCTGATGCCTGCTCTCTTCTCTCTGCTTCAGTATGACACTCCATATGACACTGTGCTGTGTGCTGCGCTGTGCTTAGGCACTCATTGTGTCTGACTCTTTGCGACCCCATGGACTGCAGCCTGCCAGGCTCCTCTGTCCCTGGGGATTCTCCAAGCAAGAATACTAGAGTGGGTTGCCATGCCCTCTTCCAGAGGATCTTCCCAACCCAGGGATTGAACCCAGGTCTCCCGCATTGCAGGCAGATTCTTTACCACCTGAGCTACCAGGAACGCCCCAATAAGACATTATGTATATGCAATGTTGTGTAAACTAGAATACATTGATGTAAACTACATTTACTTTATTCACATCCTTCAAGAACCACTTAAATTTCCAATTCTTTCAAGAATCTTACCAAACTCCTATAGTTCTCATTGATCTCTTATTTCTTTTTCTTTTCTAGATTTTCCTCTTTCCCTTTCTTCCTTCCTTCTTTCCTTCCTTCCTATTTTCCTTCTAAAACTGTGTTCTCCTTCTTCTATACCTCTATCCTCCACACATCTGGTAAAAATTATATTGAATTCTGTATTTATTATTTCCTGGTTTATTTCACAGAATTTATCATTCATGTGTATTTCCTGAAATAAAACACTGCTACATTTTGTCTTTTTTAACTTCACATAAAAGCAATTATAACCTATTTGTTCTTCTGTACTTTGTTCCTTTTTATCATCATGGGTCTGTCAGTTAACTTGAATAGGAACTATATACAAGGTTCAGAAAGCAAAGCAACACAATACAAAATACTGAATAGCCTTACTCCACCCTCCCCCTCTCCACCGTTGCATCTAACCTATGTCTCCCTCTACCTTCTTCCTATGCTTCTATTGAATCTTTCTAGTGAAAGCAAACGCCATTGTATTCTCATCTCCACCCCCACCTTTTCAATTAAAAAAAGTTAACATCATGTATAAATCTTTTCATATAAATTTACAGAGAACTTTCTTATTTTTTTTATAATATGCATCTGCCTTAGTTTCATAACCTAGCCTCTTTAATGGACTCTTGGATACTCTCTAATCTTTTACTAATACAATGTTGCAGATAACAACATATGCCATTTTCTTCTGTGTGCATGTATTTCTGTAGGATAAATTCCTATGAGTAGGACTCCTGGATGGAAGGGGAAAATACATTTATAATTTTGACAGGCATTACCAAATTGCCCTTCAAAAAAGTGTGCTATTTTATACTTATCCAACGATATGTTCCTGTTTTCCCTCTGTTTCATTAACCTTAGATTTTTGCTAATCTAATAGAAAAATTCATCTATTGGATTTTAAATTGTGTATATTTTCTTATTTTTAAGACTATTTGTCTATCTTTTCTATGGGCTAGCTTTTCATGTCTTTGGTACATTTTTCTTTTAGATTATTGATATTTTTTCAAATTAATTCCCAGCATATCAATTCCTAGAATTATATGAATAACAACTTTTTTCTGATTTTTTTATCTCTGTCTCTTATACACATCTATCTTATTTTTCTGAATGTTGAGTTTTAAGCCAACTTTTTTACTCTCTTACCTTCATCAGGAGGCTCTTGAGTTACTCTTCGCTTTCTGCCGTTAGGATGGTAATCATCTGCGTATCTGAGGTTATTGAAATTTCTCCTGGAAATCTTGATTCCAGCTTGTGACTCACCCAGCCCAGGATTTTGCATGATGTACTCTGCGTAAAGTTAAATGAGCAGGGTGACAATATACAGCCTTGACGTACTCCTTTCCCAATTTGGAACCAGTCTGTTTTCCCGTGTCTGATTCTAACTGTTGCTTCCTGACCTGCATACAGGTCTCTCAGGAGGCAGGTCAGGTGGTCTGGTATTCCCATCTCCTTAAGAATTTTCCACAGTTTATTGTGATCCACTCCTGCTTATTTAACTTATATGCAAAGTGCTGCTGCTGCTGCTAAGTCGCTTCAGTCGTGTCCGACTCTGTGCAACCCCATAGACAGCAGCCCACCAGGCTCCTCCACCCATGGGATTTTCCAGGCAAGAACACTTATATGCAGAGTACATCATGCAAAATGCCAGGCTGGATGAAGCACAAGCTGGAATTAAGATTGTCGGGAGAAATATCAGTAACTTCAGATATGCAGATGACACCACCCTTATGACAGGAAGCAAAGAGGAACTAAAGACCCTCCTGATGAAATTGAAAGAGGAGAGTGAAAAAGTTGGCTTAAAACTCAACATTCAGAAAACCAAGATTATGGCTTCCAGTCCCATCACTTCATGCAAATAGATGGGGAAAAAATGGAAACAGTGAGAGACTATTTTCTTGGGCTCCAAAATCACTGCAGATGGTGACTACAGCCATGAAATTAAAAGACGCTTGCTCCGTGGAAGAAAAACTATGACCAACCTAGAGAGCATATTAAAAAGCAGAGACATTACTTTGCCGACAAAGGTCTGTATAGTCAAAGTTATGGTTTTTCCAGTAGTCATTTATGGATGTGAAAGTTAGACCGTAATGAAAGCTGAGCATTGAAGAATTGATGCATTTGAACTGTGGCACTGGAGAAGATTCTTGAAAGTCTCTTGGACTGCAAGGAGATCAAACCAGTCAATCAGTCCTGAATATTCATTGGAAGAACTGATGTTAAAACCGAAACTCCAATACTTTGGCCACCTAATGTGAAGAACTGACTCATTAGAAAAGACCCTGATGCTGGGAAAGATTGAAAACAGGAGGAGAAGGGGACTATAGAGGGATGAGATGGTTGGATGGCATCACCGACTCGATGGACATGAGTTTGAGCAAGCTCCAGGAGTTGGTGATGGACAGGGAAGCCTGAGGTGCTGCAGTCCATGGGATACAGAGTCAGACATGACTGAGCGACTGAACTGAACTGACATAGTCAAAGACTTCAGCATAGTCAATGAGGCAGAAGTTGATGTTTTCCTGGAATTCTCTTGCTTTATCTATGATCCATTGGGTGTTGGCAATTCGATCTCTGGTTCCTCTGCCTTTTCTAAATCTAGCTTGTGCATCTGAAAGTTCTCAGTTCACATACTGTTGAAGCCTAGCTTGAAGGATTTTGAGCATTACCGTCACTGGCATGTGAAATGAGTGCAATCAACTGGTAGTCTGAACATTCTTTGGCATTGTCCTTCTTTAAGATTGGAATGAAAATTGATGTTTTCCAGTCCTGTGGCCACTGCTGAGTTTTCCAAATTTGCTGGCATATTGAGTGTAGCACTTTTAACAGCATCATGTTTTAGGATTTTAAATAGCTCAGCTGGAATTCCATCACCTCCACTAGTTTTGTTTGTAGGAATGCTTCCTAAGGCCCACTTGACTTCACACTCCAGGCTGTCTGGCTCTAGGTGAGTGACCACACTATTGTGGTTATCTGGGTCATTAAGACCTTTTTTGTACAGTTCTTCTGTGTATTCTTGCCACCTGTTCTTAATCTCTTCTGCTTCTGTTAGCTCCTTACTATTTCCGTCCTTTATTGTGCCCATCTTTGCATGAAACGTTCCTTTGGTATCTTCAGTTTTCTTTAAGAGATCTCTAGTCTTTCCCATTCTATTGTTTTCCTCTGTTTCTTTGCATTGTTCACTTAAGAAGGCTTTCTTATCTCTTCTTGCTATTCTTTGGAACTTTCCTTTTCTCCTTTGCCTTTCACTTTTCTTCTTTTCTCAGCCATTTGTAAGGCCTCCTCAGACAACCATTTTGTCTTCTTAATTTCTTTTTCTTTGGGATGGTTTTGGTCACTGCCTCCTGTACAGTGTTACCAATCTCCATCCATAGTTCTTCAGGCACCATATTAGATCTAATCCCTTGAATCTATTCATCACTTCCACTGTATAATCATAAGGAATTTGATTTAGGTCAAACCTGAATGGCCTAGTGGTTTTCCCCTGCTTTCTTCAGTGTAAGGCTGAATTTTGCAATAAGGAGTTTGTGATATGATTCAGCTCCAGGTCTTATTTTGTTCAGCTGTATAAGAGCTTCTCCATCTTTGACTGCAAAGAATATAATCAATTTGATTCCAGTATTGACCATCTGGTGATTTCCATGTGTAGAGTTGTCTCTTGTGTTGTTGGAAGACGGTGTTTGATTATGTATATGTATAGCTGATTCACGTGGTTGTACAGTAGAAATCAACGCATCATAAAGCAGCTTTATCCCAATTTAAAATATAAACTGATTGAAAATAAATAAATGCCCAGGCAAGGACACCCTTCTCCCCCATGTCCCACCTCATGGGGAGGGCAGGGCTCTGAAGGCACTTGCGGACCCTCTCTTGCTGGCCAGCCTGCCTCCTTCAGCCAGTGAGCCCGCCCCCACCTGCCAGCCGAGGTGGCTGGGTGGCATTCCTCACTAGATGCCAGGAAGGGCCCTGGAGAGTGGGGGGACTGTGACCAGGCTCTGGGGCTGTTTGCACTAGCCAAACCGGAGAGGCTGAGAGACTGGGGTGCTGAATCACAGGGCAGGCGCTCTGAGTCAGTGCCTCAGCCCTGGCTGCTGAGCCTCACAGTGGACGTCGCCTCCACTTGCGGGAGATGCAGGACTCAGGGAGGCAGCTTGTTGTTCTCCTGGGGGAACCTGGGGGGCACTGTTTGCCAAGATACTGCGGGTCAGGCTAGGCTGTAGCAGGGGGTCCCACAAGTAACCGTTTTGTTGGGAGAACCACGCACCTGCTTCTTTTCATGTTTGGTTAACCTTCTGTCTGCAGGCAAGTCCCACAGGGCCGTGTCACAACATGCAGGGCTGGGCAAGCGGACCTCGCTGCCAGATCCACAGGGGACGCGATGGGGTGGCCTGAGAACCCACTGGGAGGACCACAGCTCTGTAGAACGGGTTCTACCACGTCTGGTCACAGTGAAGAACTTTGGGGAGGATGTGGGCCGCTGGCTGGGAAGCCCTGGGAGCCCTGTCTGTGCAGGAGGCCCAGNTATTTGTCTATCTTTTCTATGGGCTAGCTTTTCATGTCTTTGGTACATTTTTCTTTTAGATTATTGATATTTTTTCAAATTAATTCCCAGCATATCAATTCCTAGAATTATATGAATAACAACTTTTTTCTGATTTTTTTATCTTTCACTTTGTCTATTATAGTTTTGCCACAAAGAATTTTTTATAAATGTTAGTTTTGTCTGTTTTAAAATAGCCTGGGTTTTTAACTCAAAGGTAAATGTGCATTACTAATTTAATTTTGTCAAGATATTCTTCAATGTTTTCTTCTAGTACTTACGTAATTTTATTTAAATCTTTGGGTTTATATCCATGTAGAGTACAAGGGCTGGCTCTAACTGTATCTTTCCTAAGTGGAGTTTACCTAGTTGCTCCACCCCAACATCATGTATAAGATTCACCAGTGTTGATGCTACTGTTCATTCATTCATTCTACATATTGAATTCCATTGTGTAAATATGAACAACTTATTTATTTTCTCCAGCAATCCAGCGATGTTGGTTATTTCCAAAATTTTGCAATTATAAGCAGAGTTTTGTAAATGTGCTTACAACATCTTATTTCTAAAGTCTATAGCACTTACTATCACGTATAACTTGCATTAATTGGATAAATGAATTGATATTTAACTATTTCCTATTACTTATTCACTCTTTTCACACTAGGACTTGAGAAAAAGAAGACTGTAATTTTACATCTTTTCCCCTGACTAGAAGAGAGATGAGCTCTCAGTAGTAAATGAATTGAGTTGAATTAAACTGAATAGAGTTGGTAGCCTGCTATAGGCAGTGACATGTAACATTATTTCCTGTTATTCACCAAAAGCAGAAGCAACAGGATAAAATTAACTGCATACGTATTTTGAATACATATAGCTGTTTATTTTTTAAGGTTACAGAGAACATGAATCTTAACGAGAAGACTGCTATTATTGTTTAGTCACTAAGTCATTTCTGACTCTTCTGTGATCCCATGGACTATAGCCCACCAGACTCCTCTGTATATGAGATTTCCCAGACAAGAATATTAGAGAGGATTGTCATTTTCTTATCCAGGGAATCTTCCCTACCCAGGGATCAAATCCACATCTCCTGCATTAGCAGATGGTTCTTTACCACTCAGTCACCTTGTTAGTCCAGTCAATTAATTCATTCACCTTTGATGCTCTTCGAACTTTTCCTGTGCATATGAATACTGATACAGATTTTGTGTGTGCCGTGCTTAATTGCTCAGTCATGTCTGACTCTTTGCAACACCAAGGACTGTAGCCTGCCAGCTTCCTCTGTCCATGGGGATTTTCCAGGCAGGAATAGCAGAGTGGGTTGTCATGTCCTTCTCCAGGGGATCTTCCCTACCCAGGGATTGAACCCAGGTCTCCTCCATTGCAGGTGGATTCTTTACTGTCTGAGCCACTAGGGAAGGCCTTTTATGACCTATCAAAAACAGATGAGAAATGAGAAATGGTGGAAATTTTACTGCACAGTTTCCTTTTCATGCATTCAAAAAGAACACATTGACCTTATTTGGTGTTATCTCTCACATCACTTTTGACTAATCCTTTTGTTTAAATGATAGGCGCCTAGGAGTTCCTACATCCTCTTATGGTAGAAGCAAATGCCTTTTAGAATGCATTCCAGGCTAGGTTTTTGCCCAGGGATTAAAAGTCTGAGTTTTAAGTGAACAAAATCTACATCTCTTTCAGAACTGTGATTGATTTTCCTCCTTACCCAGCTATTACTGCAAATACTACACTAAAATAGTCACCAATAAGCTGGAGTCATCCCTTTTTAGGACTGATTAAACTTATGAAAAATAAATTAATATCTTGTGTTCACACTGAGGCTTACCAGAGGCTCATATTTATACTACAGTTAAGAGGCAATCTTAAAAGTACATTTCCATTAGCAATAACATATTGAGCTTTCAGGAAATGGCATACCCAAGGAAAAGCAGTGTTTGAAAAATGAGATCTATGTACATTCTTAAGGTAAGAAAATTTATTAAATGACAATATAATAGATAGAAGGATGCTTTTCTATAAGGCAAAATCATGATTTTACTATTAAGTGATAATATTCCATTAAGGCAAGGTGTTGTGTTATAATTTAAGTATTGATAGAATTAAAATGTCTGTGAGCTTTGAGCCATATAGGAATTACACATAGTACTGTCTGACATACAAGCCATTTTGTCTTTTTCTGTACTAAAACACTTTTCTAGAAAACTATAATTACATTATTTAGGAAATAAACTGCTAAAATAGTTAGAAAAATGTAAGACAATAGTATTTGTTTAATTTTTTGTGATACTTGTCTTAGTCCTTTGGGGGTGGTAAAATAAAATTACCATAACTTGGTGGCTTATACAGCACATATTCATTTCTCATCGTTCCAGAGGCTGGGAAATTCAAGATCAAGGCACTAGCAGATTAGGTGTCTGGTGAGAACCTGCTCCTCCCTGTGTCCTCACATTGCTCAAGGGCAAGGGAGCTCCCTTGGGTCTCTTCTATAACGAGTGTGTACTCAGTCATGTCCAACTCTTTGCGACCCTGTTAGCCTGCTAGGCTCTTTTGTCCATGGAATTTCCCAGGCAAGAATACTGGAGCAGGTTGCCATTTTATCATCCAGGGGCTCTTCCTGACCCAGAAAACGAACCCGTATCTCCTTCCTCTCTTGCATTGGCAGGCAGATTCTTTACCACTGTCATCTGAGAAATCCTCTTTTATAAGGACATTAATCCCATTTATGAGAGTTCTACCATCATGACCTAATCACTTCCCAAAGGTCCCACCTCTTCCTATTACTGCATTAGGGGTTACATTTCAACATGAATTTTGGGGAGATGCAAGCATTTAGTCTATGGCAGTGCGCATGGTTTTTTATTCCTGCCGATGAGCAAAACTTCAAAAAGCCCTCAGTACTTACTCCTAAAAGGTGTCATTCTATCCAGGGAACATGCTGCCATAGACAACAATTCCACAAATACCATTCAGCCCTCATTGCATTTGCCAACAAGGAAATATTTATTCTAAAAATGATGTAAAATTCTCCATTGCAAGAAACACAGGGATTCCTAGCCAATGACTTCAATAAACTCCAATGCTCTAATGTCTCATGCTTTTATTTTACAACCCTATCTTTTCCATCACATTTTCCTTGTTTGCCTAGGAAAGTAGTGAGCATTTAGCATTATCATTAATGTTTAACAGTGACTTGTGGAAGAAACAGATAATAGCTTTGCTTTCTGCTTTTTACATCATGTCTAAATTCATCCAGCAATTCAAGAGGGATTACTCAATGCTCTAGGTTTACGTTAAAAGTAAATCTTACTGAATTTTGGTGAAACAGTGATGGAGTTCTTGCTATCAAAACAAAAGAAAAAAAATTTTTCCCTAGAATCGGAAAATGATTATGCCAGTATTTCCCTTAAGATTATAAGGGACTTAAATAGATAATAACACCTTGTGACTCCTTAGTTTAATAAGAAAAAAAAACAAANTGAAACAGTGATGGAGTTCTTGCTATCAAAACAAAAGAAAAAAAATTTTTCCCTAGAATCGGAAAATGATTATGCCAGTATTTCCCTTAAGATTATAAGGGACTTAAATAGATAATAACACCTTGTGACTCCTTAGTTTAATAAGAAAAAAAAACAAACAAACTTGATTGGCCATAGATCATTTCCAGAATTTTTCAAAATTAAACTTGTAAAGAAGAGTCTTATTTTACTTGATTATGAAAGATGTGAACTGGAATTATCTGTTGCCTTGTCACTGGTAACATGAAGAAGCTTTGTAAGGGAAGGAATTTGAAATACTGCAAGGGAGAGGAAGAATTCTAATGACGTCAATAAACCCAATTGGGTTAAACTAGTTCAAATTATGTTTCTGTCCTATGCTACCTAGACATTGAGAAATTACTATCTGGAAAATGGGGTATTGCAAAGGAAAGGCCTCAGTATGTGATTCTATTGGTGAAGGGAGACAATGGTAAGATACAATCCATTGAAAATGATACTAAGAAAGTTAGTTAAATTTCTTTCCAGTTTTCTATTAGGACACAGGCCATGCACACCAAGGCTGTTACTTAAAAGAATTCCAAAACAAATGTCAGGGTATTGGGGGGTGTGGGTGACATCTTACAGTCTTCACAGAGATAAGCTGGATCATCAGAAGGAAGAAAGGATCCCTTGGTATCAACCAACAGTGTCAGTGTTGTTAAGAGAAGTACTTTCTACCTGTGGCCAGAAATCAAAAACAGCTGAAGGTCAAAAAAGCACATGTTCTGCTCATATAAAGATGAAACACTCTGTCTCATACTGAACGTAGTGTGTTGGCTTAGAGAGGTGCTTTCAGGTGAATCAGAGAAATGGAAGATTTTATCCCACATGACTCACCAAATGATCTCCTGTGTCCTCGCTGTTAGGCTACTCTCCAAAAGCCTCATTTCAAGATGGAGTAACCTGGAATCAGTCCTGTGGCAAGGTGAAGCTTTCTATTATCTCTGGCTGTTTGAGGATAGTGGCTTAGAGCAGGCAATTAAATTGAGGTTAGAGGGGTAGACAGAAAACCAAACTTGTTGCTCAGAGATCAAATCTATGACTTAAGGCTAGAGATGCAAAGATTTTACTTGAAAAGGGTGGCAGATTGTATTCAAAGATGACCATAAAAATATTTTCCATGCCACATTCTTAACTGTGTGACATTTACGTCCTTCCTATTGCACAGTAAAGTCTATGACTCCATGATCTTGCGGGGACCTTTATAACTACATTGATCAACAGAATTTAGTGAAACTGATGCCATGAGACTTATGAGGCTAGTTTAGAAAAAATGTCAATCACTTCCACTTTGCTCTCTTGGGATGTTTATTCTTGGAACCCAGCTACCACATGTGAAGAAGTTCAAATTAGCCTGTGCTGAAAGAACACATGGAGAGACCATTTGTAGATGTTTTTGCTGATAATCCTAATCACCAGCCATCATCAACTAGACACGTGAAGCACCTTCAGATTATTCTAACCCTAACCATTGAGACAACCCCAGGTTTCAAGTCTTTCAGCAAACAAGCCTTTCCTATGTGTGTGGTCCCCAAGACCACTCTCAGGTTCAATGATTCAGTAGAAAGACTCAAATAACTCAGAAAAACTGTTAAACTCATGTATGATTCATTACAGGGAAAAGATACAGATTAATTTCAGCAAAGGAAAAAGACACACAGGGCAGAATCCAGGAAAGACTTGAGTTTCTAGCTGTCTTCTTTCAGTGGAGTTACAAGGACAGCACTTAATTCTCCCAGTAATGACGTGTGACAATATTCAGGAACTATTTCCAGCCAGAGAAACTCACCTGGACCTTGGTGTCCACTGTTCACAGGCATGGGCTGTCTGTGTGACTGACCTTGCTTACTCAGTCTATAGCCACCCAAGAGGTCAAACTGATACAGCACAGCCCATGAGTCACATTTTTAAACTATCTGGTACATCTTAATTATCCAGATATATAAATGCATGTTTCTGAGGCAGGATACTCCAAAAGTTTAGAGGTTATCTCCTAGGTGACAGTTAAAGCCAATTTTNACGAGATTTTGGAGATTTCCTGACTCCATTTCCCTTTCTGGCTTTTGAGCACTTGAAATATGGCTAGTATGACTCAGAAGTCAGATTTTAAGTTTTAATGGATTTTAGTTAACCTAATTAATTAAATTTTAAATAACTACACATGGTTACTGGCTACTACATTGGAGAGAGCTCCTCTAGCCTTTCACTTTCCACTGTCTCTTCTGCCCCAACCTACTTATTCTGGTTTCCCTTGACAAAGTTTCTTATTGTGGGACCCTCTCCTAGAAAGAAGTCCTAGTGGGTGAGTCATGAGATATCACAGGGTGAGATTAATTCAGCCCCTTCAGTCACATTTCACTGTTTCTGCTGCTTTTTGAAATTTGGCCTGCAGTGTTTTAAAATGGATATCTGGAGGAGAACATCTTGAATTTTCCTGGTGTCCATCAGACGCCAACTTATTGCTTCTCTCCCTCTCTTGACAGAATTTTTTATACATGTGTGTCTTGTGGCTCTTGTTGGCTTGTCCTTATCTGTCGTGTTTTTGGATTTATGGAGATACCTTGCCAGTTTTATTGTGAAAGCTGTCCATGGCTTTTGGTTTTGCTAACCAGTTGATCAGTTTTTTGTTTTTGTTTTTTTTTTGAATGTAGATTTTTCAGGCAGATTGAAAAATTATACTGCACTGCCCCATCTTCCTAAAATGCTTTGAATAATATATTTTAGATAAGGTTTTTCCATTAAGAAATATGCCATGATCATCATGGAATATTATTTAAAGGAAAGAAGGAATCCCCATGGACCTATCAATCAGAGACAAACCACTGCTAACATTTTATGAATTTTCCTCATGTTTCTTTTCTGTGCATGATATTTTTGCACAGTTGTGAGCATAATCTATATACCATTCTATTTTCTATTTTGTTCCTATAACATTATGATTGTTTATTGTTAGAAAAAATTAATATAAACTTATCATGTGAATCATTCATTATTTCCCTAGCCAAACACCAGTGTCTGGTCAACTAAAAAATTTTTTTACAGGTAATAATTTGCTCTGAAAATACGTTTGTCTCCCCATAGAACAATGTGTAATCCATAAAAGCTGCTAATGAGCAATAATAGCTAAGTCAGTAGCACAGGAGTTCCTCTAACAGGTGTTAATAAATCATGAACATTTGCTAAAGAGGCCACCTGGGGCTACATTAATAATTGAGGAGACAGGTACAGTCATCTTTATCTTGGAAATTTACCTTACCTGGTGTAGAAAACTTTCCTATTGGTGTTTTCTTTTCCTAGTGTTTTGATATGTTGAGTGTGTGTGTGTTTATATGTACATGTGTATATGTAGATGCTTGTGCCTGTGTATTTATAACCAGTCATCTGTATCTCCATCCCAGATGTCTCTTTTGACTGCCAAACTCAGATCCAATCGGCCTTGCAAAATCATTACATACAAATGAAACTCATCTTAAGGTGGGAAAGGAGAGATTCACAGCCACCGTACAAGTCACCAAATTAGATTCCTAAGAGTGACTCTTAGGAATGCTCATCCCTCCTCCCTTCGAGTCAATCCCTCAATTCCAACATTTTCTACTTCCTTAAAATCATTGGTTACTCCTTTAACTCTCTATGTTGCTGCCTCAGTTTGTCCCATAGCCTATTTGACATGGGATACAGCTTTTACTCCCCAAGTTTACTTTCTGTTAAATTCAATGAAAATTTGACCCTTTTCTATAGCTGGACACTGTTGATGAATTCCTTCTTGAATTTCTTCTCTTAAGAGGTTGTTGGGAACTCTATTTTTTTTTTCCCTAACTAATCTTTATTTCCGTTCAGTGCTTTTCTTGCTCAACTTTGTTCAATTTAGGTCATTGATATTCTCTCTTATTTTGCTATATCCCATGCTGATCTTTTCCATCCATGGCTTTCAGTTATTTATCTATGTAAGATATTGACACTTAAATCACCATTCCACTCCAGTTCTCATCTCTAAGATTAATATTTGGATACTTCAGTATCCCAACCTCAAACTTAATGAATTAAAAACTGTACCCTTTGTCCTCATCCCACTCCCAGGAAAACACAACTAAACACAGCCTATATTTTCCTTTTTCCAGAATCACCCACAAAAATGAGCAAGCCAGAAACATGTGTGTTATCGTCTACTCATTTTTCTGTCATCAATTACATCTTCTCATCAAACAGTACCAGTTATAATTCCTTAGTATCTCTTTTAACACTTGAACAGCTAATTAGAATTGGAATCTAATACTCCTAATGTAAAACTTATCTACCTCAATGTTACCTTGTATATAACTGGCACAGTAATGTTTCCAGGTAGATATCACTTAATTTCAACTAGCAAATGATACACAAAGTGATGCTAGAGGTTAGGGAGGGAAGAGAGAGAGAAGGGCAAAATGCGATGCTAAAAAATGTTTCCAGATATTTTCTTTAGTGTTTGTCTCTCAAATTTCACAAAATAAGCCCAAAATTTATGTTACAACATCGTTTGATGCCTTATTTAAACTGTTTCACTGGACATTTTCCATCTGTTAAGCTCCCTGAAAGAGACCAAATTGCCTTGTCATAACTAAATCTCATATTCATTGGAGTTTACATTGGGTAAACTTTGTAGGAGCCCAAACATTGTAGCATGGTTTGGGAAAATGGCTTGGAAAAGTTTTAATTAAACTGAGTGAGAAGAAAAATTCATGTCCATCTTGGTCATTCCATTTTTAGTTTATTAATAGAATAAGAAAAACATCACATCATAAATCAGTGCTCTGTTTGTTACTGAACTGAATTTGGGTCTGCTCATCCAATATGAGACAAAGCTAAGCTACTGACACCAGGTTGTGGTGAAGCAAACTGCAGTGTTTATTGTGAAGGCATCAAGCAAGGAGGACAAGCAACTAATGCTCAAAACACTAAAACTCCCCAATAGTTTTTAGGGGAGGATTTTTAAAGGCAGCATTTGGGGTATGGGCTGTAGGGTGCCTGACCAGCTTGTGCACAATTCTCTGACTTGTCCGTGGTGAAGTAACAGCATGCAATTTCAGGAATCCCAATCATCAGCCTTCTTAATTCCAACTGGTCTGGGGCCTACATGTTGGTGGTTCATCTGGTTGGAGTGGGGGCTGGTTTCTATAAAACCAGTACAAGGATATGGCTCAGGACACTATCCATAGCACTGAAGGAAGAAACTAAAGGCCCTTGGCTTTACTTTACAGCCAAACTATTATTATTTAGTTTCATTTGACTGTTTTCCTTTATTTTTGCAATTTCTCATTTAACTGATTAAATTTGCTTTTGGGAACTTGGGGAAAGCCTAGGAAGTTAATGTTATTCTACAAACAAAAGGCAGGGGACACCAGGGGTCTGTCCAAGTGAAGGTCCTAAGGGTTGAAAACGTTAGCTAAAATTAATTTGTTTTTTTTTTCAGTTACCATATTTCAAAAGGTAAAGGGAAGAGAGGGATTCTAATCTGCCTGCAGTGCAGAATACCTGGGTTCGATTCCTGGGTCGAGAAGATCCTCTGGAGAAGGAAATAGCAACTCCCTCCAGTATGCTTGCCTGGAGAATCCCATGGACAGAGGAGCCTGGCAGGCTACAGTCCATGGGGTTGCAAGAATCAGACATGACTGAGATACTAAACCACCACCACCACCAAAGGGGAGAGAAATGTGGACCTAAATAGCTATATGATTTGGGACTTTTTCCCTTTTAAAAGTAGATGCAGATTAGGTGGTCACTTGCTATCTAATCATTATAATTTTCTATCATTACCATGAACAGAGGGAGAAAAAAAAAAGGACTTCTCTCTTTTAATTAGGCAAAAGGTGTTTTTTTTTCCATCCCGAACAAGCTGAAGACACTGCTTAAAGACTCATGAGCTTTAGCTCTGTCCCCAAGAGACTAAGAAATTGGGCAGGTCCCTATACTTCTGGGGCCCTCAGTTCCCTGCAAAATGAGAAAGTTATACTCAATAATCCCTAGAATTCCTTTCGGGTCCACCAAGGCAATAGTATTCATTGCAATTGCTCCTGAACGAGGCCATGATATGGATCCAAATCTAGAGCTGCAGCGCTGTTTGTTATGCCTATGATACTGCTTCATCCAAGCATGAGGCACATGAGCAGCCTCACCTCATTTCACACAAAAGGGGCAAAGGGCAAGCCTCTCCTTCCAAAGGAATGGTGTAAGTTATCTCTTGAGTGGTTCACACTATCCTCATTTTTGAACTATCAAATGCTCAGAAAACCCATACAACCATCTTCATTGGCTGTCTGAGATCAGGTTTCCTGCCACTGCTTGGGATATTGGAGAAAAGTATTTAGCCAAATGCCTTTTCCACAACTCAACAGTGAAATTAAGAGTGCAATCAATGCCCATCACGAAGATCCCTAACAATCCCCATAACTTCTCTTTTTCTTTGCTCTGAATTCATAAAGTCCCAAGCAAAACAGGTTCAAGTTGACTGAATGGAAAAGGCTCTTCCTCATTTCAGCTGGAGGCAGCTTGGGCTCCAATTCTTTGGGAGCAGGTAGCCAGGACGCCCAGCAGAGCCTCGGAGACCAACTCGGGGCTATAGGATTGAGCTCCGCAGGGTACCGCCCTGAACGCGGCCCCGCCCCTCACCTTGCTGGCGCCGCGCTCGGCAGCGAAGGTGCGTGCGGCGCTCAGTGATTGGCGGCTGCCCGGAGGGGCCCGGCTGCCATTGGCTGCTTGGGCCTCTTTGTTCCAGGTCCCCGCCGCAGGCCGGCTGCAGCCGACTGGGCGGCGGAAGTTTGACCGTGCCGGGCAAGTGGCTGCGGCAGTGGTGCCGGTGTCCCGGCACATCTCCTCCAGTACCCGCAGCGGTGCCAGACGCCAATCGATCCTGGGCGTCGTATCCCCGATAGGAGGAGAAACCCCCTCTGACACATAGACATGGACCTGGAGGCCAAAGTGAAGAAGGTAGGGTGGCTGGCAGCAGGCGCTTCACCTGCGCGGGGCGCTGCCCCCTGGCTACCAATGGCTGGTGGGGCGCAAGGGCCGTCAGGCACGAGCGGTGTCGGGATCGCCGGCGCCCGGGGCCCCACTACCCGGTCCTTCGGGTAGAGGGGGTGTCCGCTGGCCCTACCAACTCCTGAAGCCCAGGAGCGACTGAGAGTCGCGCGCGAGGGCGGGCGCGGGACATTTCTGTCTGTCTAACCAAGTCCAACGGTTGGAGGTGTTTGAAACTTTTCCTTAAGATGTTTTGGCTGGGCCTGTGCCTCCCTAGAAAAGGATGAGCTTAGGGCGAGTTCGGGCGAAACCGTGACACTACTTCTTCCTGTCTCAGGAAGCTGAACTTTATTAAGCCTTTGTGGTTTGGGGTCACTGATGAGACTTTTGACAGCTCAGACCTCCTCCCTTCCCAGCTTGGCAGTCAAGGGGCTCTCTAGAGTGAGCGTTGATTTAATGTGCTTCCTTCGCAGCAGCGGCTGGTGATGGCGTGAAAGGTGAACTTTTTTTTTTTTTCCTCTGGTCATTCATTACTTAACTTCCAAAACACTGCCTTCGTCTTCCAAAGAAAATGTTCTCCTTCTTTGGCAACTAGTCCCAAAGGACGATTGTCAGCGGTGGTTTAGCTGCAGGAGACGTTTCCTAACTGGCTGCACCCTGGGCGTCAGGACCCACGGCCCTACCTGAGCCGCTCTGTGATTTTAGGAGACTCGCGTTTCTTAGGAGAAAAGGGTGGGACTAGACTGTGACTCAGAGGGAATGCTGATGTCACATTCCAGTGTAATGTTCTGTGTGAAAGGTCCTCTCATTCCAGGGAATTGATTAAGCTAGTTGCTCCTTGGAGAAGGAAATGTTGCTTCTTATCAAATAGGAAGGAAGTTCTGCTGAGAGTAAAGGAGGGGAAAGTAGAGAACCTAGTTTTCTTCGCTTGCTCATTCTTATCAACATTGCCATTACTTCATCTTCTAAAGACAAGGTTTCTTACCTAAGCATTAGTTCTGTTTCATGCCCAGAGTTGGATTTTTGAAAATATATGCAAGTGCAAAATATTAGGTTAGGTTAGGAGGCTGTTGAAAAACCTGCAGTGGGGGAAAAAAACATGTTTGCCCTTTGTGACTAGACTCAGCATCCAAAAGGATTTCAAGAACAGGAAAACGTAAATTCTGAGAGTAGAGTGATTGAATTCTGTTGTCTTCTAGTTTGGTTTCATACTCCTTTCTTTGCTTTTAGATGACACTAACATATTTTGTTAATCTTGCTTGTTACTAGGAAAGCATTTTGTTTGCCCCTTAATTAGCCATCTGTTGATGAACGCTGCTTATTTTGTTTTTTATGTGGGAAACAGTGGGTAATTTAGTACTTGTCTAAAGTTTTGGGGGTGGATCTTGTCTATGATTAAACATAGTGCTTCAAAAAAGACTTTTTAAATGCCCAGATCCTTTGGGAGAGAGTGATGAATGGGTGAAACCATTCTGTATGCTACTGTAATTGTGAATACCTGTCATTATATATTTGTCAAAACTCACAGAATAAACACCAAGAGTGGACCCTAAAATAAACTATGGACTTTGGGAGATGATGATGTGCCAGTGTAAGTTAATCATTTATAGCAAATGTACCACTTTGATGTGGGATATTGATAACGGGGGTGGGGTGTGTGTGTGGGGGTGGTCTGAAAAGGGGATAGGAGATATATGGGAATGCTGTATCTTTTGCTAAATTTTGCTGTGAACCTAAGACTGCTCCGGAAAACACACACACACGCACACACACACACACACACCTCTATTTAAAAGGAGGGAAAAAAAACAACAACATTCAAAAGTGATTTTGAAATTATTTGGGACAAGTAATTCTGAGGGAGAAAGTCCAGAGTTAAGAATTATATGTGCTAGCAAGGAAAAATCAAGACATTATTTATACACAGTTTCCTTAGTTTCAGAATGTGGATTATCATAAACAATGGTCTTGATATATGGTGTAATTTTTCTCCTGCATCTTCCCTTTACTTTAAAAGGTTATCTTTTCAACCGAGAATCTTATCCTTCTCTCTAATCCTCCTCCTCCCCTTCCCCCACCCCAAGAAAAAGGATTCCATAAATTTAAAACTTGTACAGACAATACCATGACAGTAACAAATCCTTGTTTCACTACCTTGTCATCACTGGTGATTCTCAGGGCAAAGTCCTCAACTNCATCCAAACATGTTCTGAAAGCTTCTGTCATTTGCCGAAAAATCAAAGTGAAACCATGTGACTGCAGTTGGAAAGATAACTGAACCACAAAGATTATTTCCATTAGAAATTAGAATGAACCTTTTCTCTTAGGGTGGTCCCTGACTGAAGTGGAAAAGGCAAGTAAATGGTGACCTGGAGGTTCAACTCTACAGTTGAATTCTCTGCTTGAAGCCATTCTTGCTGAGAATCATTGGCAAGACTTAGGGTAATGGGAGGGCTTCCAGGGCTTTACCTTAGAGGCAGTTACTCTCTCAGAACAAGTACAGAATAAAGTGTTCCTCAGCAGGGCCTTTATCTCTTTTAAGCCATAGTGTGAGTCATTACATTAATTAGACATGAAAAGTCACTTTTTCTAACTTGCTTTGAATATTGGTTTGAATAGAACTGTAGTAGGTTTTCTGTTGATTTGTTCCTTAATCCTATCCTATGAAGTTGAATTAGGGGTTTATGTCTCTACTGGCTGTCAAGCTGTGGTACCATCACCTCTCTCCTTGACTTTGCTAGCTCACCTTCGATAATACTAAATATTACTAATCCAAGACACACTCCTCACCCTACCTGCGCCCCTTTCCCNGTTCCTTAATCCTATCCTATGAAGTTGAATTAGGGGTTTATGTCTCTACTGGCTGTCAAGCTGTGGTACCATCACCTCCCTCCTTGACTTTGCTAGCTCACCTTCGATAATACTAAATATTACTAATCCAAGACACACTCCTCACCCTACCTGCGCCCCTTTCCCCCAACACACACATCACCCTCCAGGTAATCGTTCTTCTTGTTACCAGCTAGATGGAAAATCTCCTTCTTCTAAATTCCCAAAGCATGTTATCATAACTCTTAGCAAACTTTTTACTTTCTCCCTCTAGATTATAGTCTTTCTCTTACTTAGACTGCAAGCTTCTTGTAGGAAATTCATATCCTATTTATACTTGTATAGTTATTTTGTTTTCTGTTCAAAGCAATTTACGAAGCAGACTAGCTTCATTTTAAGGACAAAAAAACCTAAGGCTTAGCTAGGTTGATCTGAAACTGGCAGAAAGTAACTATGATCTTGCACCATAGTCTTCATAATCCATGTGACTTCCATCACATCACGTAGCTTGAGTCCTCTAATACCCTTGCTTTGATCACTGCATATATGTTGAATGAAGTTCCCTAATAGAAAAAAACCTAAGATGCATTTCAACATTTTTATTTGTTTAAAGGAATTATATTGGAGAAATGGTTTCTATTCCAATAAAATTACCACTCTACTGTTTTTCTATAGTTTGTTTATACTTTACCCATGATCATATGTATGCCTTTAGTATAAGTTGCCTTTGACATTTTTTGCATGGAAACAAAGTCTAAATAAGTACAAATATCATGAAAAGTAACTTCTCGGAGATTTTTACAGTCAAAGAAATACCATAAGCTCCAATAATATTCTGGACCATATCTTCTAGGATTCCCAGGTTTTGTTGGGAGCAGTGATAATGCTGCCTTCTAGCTACTTAATATGGTTCTGAAAAATAGCAACCCTGCTTTTGGCTCTTTGTCTTTCAACTAGTGACATCTGGAATTATATACAGGTACTCATGGTTGGCCTGTAGAAGAATCTGTTCTACCTGCTGAACCCCAGAGTTGATAGTAAGCCTTACACATAACGTGGTAGACTAAGCCTCTTTTTCTCCTAGCAACAAAGTACTCTAAGTGCTGCTGGAATGGCAGATCATGCAGCTTAGAATAGAGCAGTTAAAAACAAAAAGTTCAATGTTAGGAGAATTGTTCATACAAGAAGATCTATTGAGAAGCAGTAGGAAACACCAAAATGAACTATTTAACGAGGCACTCACTAAACTCCATTAGGGTACCAGTCTTGTGAGCCTGGAATTAACATCATGGACCATAGAGTTAGTCTAAGGGGTCTATTTAGTAGAAAGAAAACAATAAATTGGTAAAAGAGTACTACTTCCTATGTTCTTTTTCTGAAAGCCAGAAATAGGGATATAGTTTGCCCCATGCTAATTTGAATATGTTTTTTACATGCCAAGTCACTACCGTGTGTTCAGAAATTGAAAAGATCAGTAAGTACCCAGTATAGGTAAAGCGCAGTAGTATACAGAAAGATCTTCTGTGGTATATTAGCTTTCTCACGTCTGTTTATCAGTATAATGTTTTAAATTCACTCTGGGCTGAGAATTAGCAGATCTGGGCCCACTATAGTCTTTGTGATCTTCGCCACTCTGGATCTCAGTTTCCATATCCATAAAAATCAATAGGGGAGACAAGTGATTTCTGAGATTTCTTCAAACCCAGTTACTCTTTTTGACTTTGGAAAATATTATCAGTAGTTTACCAAATATAATAATATTCCACAGTGCTTAAAAATCATACAGGCCAAGAGTATATAAATATATATGATTTTCAATGAAATGGCCTGTATATAAATGTTATATATTCATATGGAATCCATGAGAAAATGAAAAAAATTTTTATAGATCTTAGCTGCTTTTTCAACTTGCTTTTACTTAATTAGTTTGCCTTTTAAATATTTGTGGCGTATTTGAAAACATTAAGTTTAATTCATTTAACTCTTTAGTTTACAGCTTCAAAGGCATATAAATTGCTTTCTTAGCATGAGGCAAATAAGCCTAGTTATGATGTATATCACTCTCTATGGTACTTAATTACAGGAAAATGAAAAATAATGGATCTTTAATTGTCTTTAAAAGTTATCTCTCCCAAAATAAGATGATTCATTTAAAAGCTATGTGAGTAGTTTATGTGCAAAACATTTTTCTAAACCCTGGGGGTATAGTATGAACAAAAGACAAGATACTTTGTATTACAGAACTTACACTATTGAGAGAAATGATAGAAGGGAAAAAATGACAAAATAAATGATAGAAAGTAAGTACAAATGGGATTATATCCCTTAGTGAACTCTTCGCAGGACAAGAGTACACTAGAGTTGTAACACAGGATGTCTTAATTTAGTGGTGATTCTTGGCATTTGTTCCTGGCTTTGCAAGCTTTGTAATTAAGAGTGATTATTTGTCTTAAGTAATAGCAAATGAAAAAGAAATGAGAAAGCAGCTTATATGTATTAGAATATGAAGAAGCTCATAACCAGATAAAGCTAAGATATTTACAGTGTTACACCTATAGATACACAAACTGTCTTTTTCCTGATTACAAATGCACTATAAGGGCCATTCCTGTACTGCATTTCCTGTTTACAGTCATTACTAATTTTTGTTTGGCAACTACTGTCATGGTACCTGAAAGAATGACTTTCTAAAAATCCATCTATTAGATCATTGATATATAATACATACAGGAAATTATTTTGCTTTTTACAAAGTAGTGATGTTAGGGATTATTATATAAATTATGAAATAACTTTTTCAATGATAAGAAAATAGAGAAAAGACTAACCAAATTGAAAATGAGTTTTAGAACCTCGAACTTTCAAGATTTTAAGGAAAAATTAATTTGATAATTGATAAATTTGTATTTGATCTTTGAGTAAAATCCATGGATTAAAATGTGCCTTAAGCACTGTTATTAGAGGATTAAATTTAGAGGTTATGTTTTTCAGCTATCCAGCTCCAGCTCTGGTCATATTTTAAACAGTTTCACTTTTTTTTTTTTCAAGTACCTGATCTACCTAACTCCCTACTTAAATAACAGGAAATTAGAAGAATTAATATGCATGACTATAATTTTCTAATGCAAGTTCAAGCTGTGATTCTAAAATGACTTTTTAACTATTTTTCTTTCTTTTTTCTTCTCAACCGTTATAATCACTGTTCATTGCCATTTACAAAAACTATAAGAAAGAACAGAAGGTGATAGAAGAAAGACCTACCTAAAGAAACTCACTAGGTATAATCTGGGGACTGATATGGAAGTATTTCATGTTTCTGTAGTATTTAGCTATAAAAATTGGTTGATTGTAAGTATCACTGCTTTTATTTTGGTCATATTCAACAAAGGAGAAAAGCATAGTTTAGGATTGCCAGTTTCTCTTATCCTTGGCTAGTCAAGAATGTAGGACTGCTTGGGTTTGACTGTGGCTTGAGGGAGGGACTGTAGGAGAAGCCAGGCAGTCTGAGGACTGCTGAGAGCACATCTGCCAAGCAACAGCCAGGCTACCACTAGGTAAATATAATTAAACTCTGGATCATCCTCAAGTCACCCATGCTTCAGTCTGTCTTTATTACAGTGACATTCTGACCACCATACAGATTTTAAAAAGGGGTTTCAGGGCATCTGTTGGTTACATAGCTTCGTATCTGAACAGTGAGCCTAGCAAAAAAAGAGGCTGAAATCCTAGCACATATGCCTTGGTGCTGAGTCCATTAATGTCTGTTGCTACCATGAACTTATTACCCCTGTTTTGTTTAAAGATAAAGTGATATTGTGTTTCATTGCAAAATGACAATGCAAACATTAGGTGTGTTTTTCTTTTTATGAGTGTAATATCATGGAAGTCTTCATAGAATGAGTCACAAAGTAAAGGTAAAGAATATATTTTCATTATGGAATACTGGCATACAATACAAATAATTGAGGGTTAAAGAAAACAAAGTCACCATTTGTTTTTCATAGAGCATATTAAAATTTCAATTTAGATGTAAAACTACAGCATCTTAATTCCTTTTCTATCACTATCACCTGTTGAGCTTATTTCTCCCAAAATTCCATGATGTCGTCTCTGGTGGATCAAAGAAGGAAGGTAGTAGGCAGGCTAGCTAGTGGGCAAGATGTGAATTAACTACAGTGCTAGGTAAATGACATAAGTGCTGTAATACAGTGTTGCTCAAAATGTCTGTGTTGAGGAACCATTTTTTCAAAACTCCGAATCTGTCCCAGGCATAATACTTTAAAAAACACAATAAAAATGAATTACTAAAAGAAAAAGACCAAAATGAGGCCAATTTAAGAAATATACCAGACCTCCTGTCAAAGTGCTTAACAATTCCTGATTTCTTTCAGTTTCTTTGTATGTTCCATAGCAAATTGGTGACCAACAGTTTGCAGGCTGCACACTTTGTAGCACTGCAATAATAGAAATACAGACAATTACGACTACCATTCTCTACCCTTATCAGTGGAGAAGATGTTCCAAGACCCCCAGTGGATGCCTGAAACACACAGATAGTACCAAACCCTTATATATATGGTTTTTTCCTATTTACACGTGCCTATCACAATGAAGTGTGGAAAATTCTGAAAGAGATGGGACTACCAGACCACCTGACCTGCCTCTTGAAAAACTTGTATGCAGGTCAGGAAGCAACAGTTAGAACTGGATATGGAACAACAGACTGGTTCCAAATAGGAAAAAAGAGTACGTCAAGGCTATATATTGTCACCCTGCTTATTTAACTTATATGCAGAGTACATCATGAGAAACGCTGAGCTGGAAGAAGCACAAGCTGGAATCGAGATTGCTGGGAGAAATATCAATAACCTCAGATATGCAGATGATACCACCCTTATGGCAGAAAGTGAAGAGGAGCTAAAGAGCCTCTTGNTGGAAAAGACCCTGATGCTGGGAGGGATTGGGGGCAGGAGGAGAAGGGGGCAACAGAGGATGAGATGGCTAGATAGCATCACTGACTCGATGGACGTGAGTTTGGGTAAACTCCGGGAGTTGGCGATGGACAGGGAGGCCTGGTGTGCTGCGATTCATGGTGTCGCAAAGAGTCAGACACGACTGAGCGACTGAACTAAACTGATGATGAAATTTAATTTATAAATTAGGCACAATAAGAGATTAACAACAAGAACTAAAAATAGAAAAATCATAACTATATACTATAGTAAAAGTTTTGTTGATGTGGTTTCTCTCCTTAATTAACTTCTTCATTCCTACCAAAAATGGAGCAGTGGCTTATTCAATGGCAGACCCAGTCTCTGCAGTAGTTTTTATATTTTTCTGTCCAAACCCATTCCCGAATATTTGTAACCATCCCTTGCATACGTGCTTGCTAAGTTGCTTCAGTCGTATCAGACTCTTTGCAACCCTGTGGACTGTAGGCTGCCAGGCTCCTCTGTCCATTGGATTCTCCATGCAAAAATACTGGAGTGGGTTGCCATGTCCTTCTTCAGAGGATCTTCCCGACTCAGGGATCAAACCCGTGTCTCTTTTGTCTCCTGCAGTGGCATGCAGGTTCTTTACCACTAGCGCCACTTGGGAAGCACTACATGGTATAAGTCATTTTAGGGGATCCCTTGCTGAAGTCTTCATGTGGGCTTCATGTTTTCTGGTGCCACGTTACCACCAACTAGAATATGTTTCTGCTTATGTCTCCCACCCATGACTTTAATGCCTTTTCCATCTTAACTAGGCAATTAGCATGCACTGTGTGGCTATAATTTCTGCAGTTTGAGGTGCAACAGTAACACTAGCATGAATTTGTTTTTCCTTCTTCACAATTTCATGGATAGACGATTTCTTCCTACCATAGATCTTAGTAGCATCAGCATATAATTTTTTTGTTGTTAAGTGGAGAATTTTCATCTTTCACTTAAAAGAATCACTTTAAGTTTTCTCTTTGTCATATCTGAATTGCCAGCATCACTATTTCTACAGTGTGGAGCCATTATTAAGTAAAAATAAGGGTTATTTGGAATGCAAGCACTACAGTGATACTGTAACAATCAGTCTGGTAATGAAATTGGGTACTAAGTGACTAACCAGCTGAATAAATTGGACAAAGAATGATTTGTAACTAAAGGCAGGACAGAGCAGACTCCAGATTTCATCACACTACTCAGAATGCAGTTAAAATTTAGGAATTGTTTACTTCTGAAATTTTCCAATTAATATTTTTGGATCATAGTTGACCATAAATAACTGAAACTGCAGAAAGCACAAGTGTGGATAAGGGGCAACTACTGTATTATGAGGTTTCAGAAGCAGAAGCAATATAATTGGGTGGATTGGGAACAACATTATGGAGGAAACATCAGTCAAACTAACTCCTGTAGGATAAGTAGACAAAGAAGAATTTCCAGGAAGGATAGATAATCTGAACTAAAGAAACATGGCTGCAAAATGTCAGTAAACCCTTCGCATTCTCACCATTAACATTTTTAGCATTGACTCTTCTAGAATAAAGCTAAGGTATATGATTTGTGATTTTCCTAGATTATAGGTTTGAATTTCGAAGTGTGCCACTGAGCTTGTACAGGAACATAATCTACTGCTGAGGATCTATATCTCTCTCCTAATCATGATTCTTATTTAATGTCATCTCTCGACTTAGAGGAGAAAACATCACACTGGAGTCTAGCTGAGGTAGTCTGGGCTTGGCTGCAAGCTATGGGTTGGGACTACACTGGCTCTCCATATCGCTCATCTTCCTTAGATCACTGGATATCTTAAGCAGACATTTGGAGAATAGTGGGCATGTCCAACTGCTGCAGCACATTTTAAGTCTCTGCTTGTGTCACCGCAGTCACATGTCCAAGTTCAAACTCAAGGGGAGGAAAGTTCTAGTCAAATGACTATGAGGCAAGGGTGTGGATGTTTAATACTACTACCTAGGAATGAAGAATTTGGATCATTACTTCAGACTATTATATATTCTATAGTGAGATTAATTTTTTTTTTAATTTGGGGGTTGAAGTGTACTTTTCTGAAGTTCTTTCCTGTAACAAGTCTGTTCCGAGAAGATATTCTGCAGTTTCATAGACAACTGATACTTCAAAGAAGGATAGTCTTTGACCTTTCTGAAAAAGCTCTGAAAAAATCTTGAAGTATCCTTTACTTGATTTTTACAGTGATTTAGTCCCTTTTCTGTTAGTTTTGAGACTAACATACCTCTCTAGATTCATCCCAGCTAGGTCATATGATCTCCATGTGAAGAAATGTAGAACTCATTTCTTTGGAAAAGGTCAAATTGNAGTCTTTGACCTTTCTGAAAAAGCTCTGAAAAAATCTTGAAGTATCCTTTACTTGATTTTTACAGTGATCTAGTCCCTTTTCTGTTAGTTTTGAGACTAACATACCTCTCTAGATTCATCCCAGCTAGGTCATATGATCTCCATGTGAAGAAATGTAGAACTCATTTCTTTGGAAAAGGTCAAATTGCCAAAGGTTTTTAAGAGGAATTACAAAATCTAACCTTTTAAATACTGCAATAAATTGAAAGTAGATTATACAAATATTCAAATGTTGCTGTGTGTTATACTCTGCCATTGGTAGCAATATAGAAAATTTTCCCAAGAGAAATAGGCAGATTAGCGGTAGAGAGAGGCAAGACAGATGAGTGGCTCAGTATCCATATTTCTTTTATGATGTCACAGGTGAAAATAATTGAGATGCTATTTGTTGGCACTTCTCTCATGGACCAGATGAAATCAAGCTGGGGAATGGAAATCATCCAGTGGACCACTGCTGCCCACTTCTCTGGAAAGGGAGTTTAGAGGGTGCAGAACAGAACTTACATAGGTTTGAATCCTGGTTGACACTCCCCTAGAAACTTAGACAAGTTTCTTAGCCTCCTTGGCTTTAGGAAACTTCTGTGTAAAACATGGATAATACCTCCTTATTGGGTTATTGTGAGACTACATAAAATGATACATGTAAACTGAACTGAACTGAACTGAACTGAAACACTTAGAACAGTGCCTCACAACAGTACTTGATCAGTGTTATTATTCATGTTCTCTGATGAGTTTTATTTAGTTATCTAGACCTTAGTATCAATAAGTAAATGTTTGGAGATCCAGAATTTCAGAAAGTTCATCAGCTTTAGAATTCTGAGTTGAATTCTTGGCCCTGACACTTACTGGCTGTGTGAATTTGGCAAAATTACTTAACCCTTTAATCCTCAGGATCTTTATCTGAAAATGCATTACAACCATCTATCTCACAGGGGTATAAAGAATAATTAACATGAACATTTTAAAGCACAAAGTATGGTACCTGCACATATGAAAAATAGGTGTATCATAATTATTATCAAGAAATCCAGTTTAGACAGAAGAAAATCCTGCATAGATTTTAAAACTATTTAACAGGTACCCGAATATATCATCAAGGATTTTATGACTTAACACTTTCAGAAAAATTATTGATACTTGATGCTTTGTTGGACACAAAGAAATATTTAAAATTCAATAAATGGAATGTATTAAATTACTCGATTTCATTTTTTCTTTTTTAAAAATTTGCAAGTTATTTTTTATGATAAAAATAAAAATTTATAAGTAACTGTTGCTAGCAGTTGGTTGAGTTCACGCTGTATGCTAGTCACTGTGGGAAAGATTTCAGAGCTATATTATTGGGTCTTCAGTGGGGGCACTTGATGTAACATTGCCAGGTACTCTGGTCCAGTATAGGAAACAGTTATGTTTTCCTGAATGTAATCTTCCTTAGAGTTTTTGGTAAGTTGCAAAAAATGGATACAGTTCTTTTTAGCACCTCCCATTAAGAAATGGAGTCTATTTTCCTACGCTTTGAATCTAGGCTGCTGGTAGACAGTGTTAGAAGTGGTGTTGTATGTGCTGTGACCATGGACTTCACAGGGCTTGTTTGCATCTCTTTTTTGGAACCCTGTACCCATGTGAATTAGCCTGGCTCAGCCCACTGGAGAATGAGAGACTACACAGAAAAGATGAAACTTCCCAGATGAGCCTCCCCTGAACTAGTTGTCCCTAGCTTACCTGAAAGGTGACTACCAATGCAGTGAGCCCAGCTCAGACCAGAAGAGTCATCAGCTGAACCCAGCCCAAGGTGCTAAACTGCAGAAGCATGAGCAGAATATCGTGATCAGAAACTGCAAACTAAATGGTTGCTATTTTAAGCCACTCTGTTTAATGGTGGTTTTAGGCAGCAGATCATAACTTATACTCCCTCTATTGCTAGGATGTAAGTCTTCTTGGCCTTCCACAGTGAAAGCTATGGAAAAGGTCTGAGAGAAGACTTTTCTCATTCTGAATTACCCTCCTAGCCATCTGTACATAAGAAAGAATCTGGGCACTGTAGCTTCCCTGACATCACTGATCGCTTGAGAACGGCCCCCTTTCTAACCTAGTCAAATCTAATTTTGATTTATTTGCTTATTGTTTCATCAATATAAAGGAAAATTAAATTACTCTGCCAACTGAAATTTGATTCTAGTTGTAAAAAGGTGGTGTATGTATGTTTTGAAAGTTGTCTCTTTCCCCTGAACCCCAGTACCTTTTGTAGTGAGGAAGTCCTTGGGCTGTAGTTTAAATATAGAACAAAAAGCATGTGAATCAACACCACTTCACTAATAAATCAAAAATCAAATGATGGGTCAAAAATTAATTAAAGCACTTAAGTTTACATAGCACATCATATAAACATAATTCTTTTTTTCCAGAGCAATGGATGGTGTGAAAAGTTTAGACAATAAGTACATAAGCATAAGGCATCTGGCAGTAGGGTTCCTGCATCTCTCCCTTCCTTTCAAAGTTTCTAACACCTCTATCGGTGCTTTAAAACTTTACTTTTGCTCTAAATATACCTGAATGCTAATCCTGGCCAAAGTGGAAAATAAGAAGATTGACACCTTTTACCCCAGATTTTCTGTGTCTTCTCCTCATCGGGCTTTTCCTCTCCAGATTCCCTTGGATGCTGCGCTTGCCTGGGCAGCCTGCTCTAACAACTCTTTCAAGACAGTGCCACAGGGCTTTCCCTTCATTCTGTCTGAAAACATGCCTGTACTGTACTCTTATCTGCATGTGCTCTGATTAGGTAGACAGTCAATGGCAATACATCACTAAATTGTATAGTCATCCTTATTCCTCAATTATACTCCTAAAGAAATACTGTAGCCCTTAAGCCTGGTAAAAAATGATGGCAATATTCAAGTTTTGGTATGTACAGTCTTTAAAAAGGCTTCTCAATAAACAGCAATATTTGTGGAATCCACTCTTTGAGCCAGCTGTGGAGTTAGTGACAGAAGACCAAATTAGAATTGTTTGTCATGATCTAAATACTTTTAGGAGACTCTTACAGATGCCTTTTGGAATCACATTTAAAAATACCTTTTATAGCTGATAATTGGGAGTTTCTGAGGCCTGTGTATAAAAGCACATGCATTACAAAGTCTTTCCATTGAGCCACAGCTCAGCCAATCCTAATTAAGAAATCATTTCCTCAGCAGCTGTAGCCTGTGACACTTTTATAGCCTGCATTGTCTTTCTCAAAGTAACAGAGTTAGGAAGAGGCTCTTTTTGAATAGAATTCACAGAAAAGAATTGGTGAACAGCTCAGGTGACTGCCTTTACTTAAGAGTTTAGAAATAATTTGATAGTAGTCAATTTGAAAAATGTTTATAAGGAACCAGCATAAACTGAACAGATGCAGTACATTTCTTTTTATAATTTACTTACCTAAAACACAGACTGGTTCCAAATAGGAAAAGGAGTAAGTCAAGGCTGTATATTGTCACCCTGCTTATTTAACTTATATGCAGAGTACATCATGAGAAACGCTGAGCTGGAAGAAGCACAAGCTGGAATCAAGATTGCCGGGAGAAATATCAATAACCTCAGATATGCAGATGACACTACCCTTATGGCAGAAAGTGAAGAGGAGCTAAAGAGCCTCTTGATGAAAGTGAAAGAGGAGAGTGAAAAAGTTGGCTTAAAGCTCAACATTCAGAAAACGAAGATCATGGCATCTGGTCCCATCACTTCATGGGAAATAGATGGGGAAACAGT
>SJYV01008710.1:1302558-1387165 GCA_006410875.1 Neotragus pygmaeus
GGGGCAGGAGGAGAAGGGGACTACAGAGGATGAGATGGCTGGATGGCATCACGGACTTGATGGACGTGAATCTGAGTGAACTCCGGGAGATGGTGATGAACAGGGAGGCCTGGTGTGCTGTGATTCGTGGAGTTGCAGAGAGTCGGATACTACTAAGTGACTGAACTGAACTGAACTGAAAATAAGTGCAATCTTAAAAAAAAAAAACCTAAATTATTTTGTCTCCAATAATACTGTGAGGATACATTAGGTTTTGAATAAGTATACAGTACTGAAAAGTTAGTTATGAACTGCTGCCTATAAATATACCTAATTTGAATCAAGTAATTTACATTCTGACATTACAAAGAAGTACTATATATTTTTTCCTTTTCATCACCAGAAAAGTTATAAAATAAGGTTTATATCAGTCTTTTTCCAGTTTTATCCTCTGTTCATTAAGGAGGACTATGACATATTAAAAAATTGTAAAATTTTTCCTTTAAATGTATTTCTAGAAATTTCTTACTAGTCAAATCTGATATTTTGTATTCTAGTTTGTGACTGTGTTCTAAAACAAGTATGTATGTATGTATGTGTGTACACAAGTGGTGTATATATGTTGAGATTGTTAGAGAATAAGATGAGAGAGAAAATCATTCTACTCTGTCTTCTGAAAGACTGTTCCCTGATCTTGACTGAGTGAACAGTTAAACTGAGGGGAATAAAATGAGAGCATGTATAAGGAAAGAACAAAGTTTTGTTTACTCTGCCCATTGGAGTGAATAGAGACTTAAATATTTGAAGTGGAAAAAAATAAAGGCAAGGGTGGTAGATAAGCACATTTATATCCCTTCCCTTTGTAAAGTCTGTCATTACAGATCACTTAGTCTTAGCTTTTAAAATCAAAACAGATTGTCTGTCAAGATGACCCCCATTGATCCCACCTCCTAGAATTCATAGTCCTTTGTGTTCCCCTTCCCTTGGCTGTGGGCTGGTCCTGGTCAATAGCTGCCAAGGAATGTAACATGGCAGATGTGATGGTACTTCGAAGATTAAACACTTCAGCTTCCATCTTGGGTACGCTCACTCTCTGTGGTTTGCTTGACCTGGGAAAAACTTGCTGCCATGTCATAGGTGCCACTGTGAGAGAGCTTAACAGTGGATCTTCCCCAGTTGAGCCTTGAGTGACTACAGCCCTAGTTGACCTCTGATTGCAACCTTGCAAGAGACTCTGAGCCAGCCCACCTAGATAAGCCACTCCCACCTGCCTGACCCATAGAAAGCTATAAGGTGATAAATGTTTGTTATTTTCAGCCCCCAAATTTTGGAGTAATTTGAAAGCAATACAGAGGTTTTCCACTAGGAATCTAGGAATGTAGTGATTTGCAAAAAAAAGAATTATTGCAGTTTTTGCTTCATTATATTACCCCTGGACACTGCATAAATATATGGAATCTTCTATATAATATAGTTAATAATTTTCAGTGCTAGTAATAAACCTACTTGTTTGAATAAAGATCTTTCAACTTAGAGAATTAACTTGTTCATTTGCATTTCGTTTGTTTCTTTTAAAACATTTTTTTTCCTCTTCCTGAAACATTGTAAGAGACCTATTTTGCATTAGGACCCTGGATATTTCCTTGACTTATGCCCCATACTTTTGAGGGTCCTCTTGTATGTGTGAATGATCACCTCAGGGCTTTCTGTGTAGTGCAGGTGGTTTGCAGACACTCAGGTTTCTTATAATCACTCAGGTTTGTCTAGGAAGGGGGAATTCCTGGCTGGTGACAAGTAGACAGTGTTTCAGATGAATATTGTTCTACAGAAGTTACAGATGAGGAATATGACTCATTTAAATTATTACTTGTCTTCAGAATCTGATTTTAGAGGAAAACATAGTGATTTTATAGTTAAGTTTAGGATTTGGAGTTAGAAAGGTCAAGATTCAAATCAGCTCTGTCGGCTTTTGGCAGATTGCCCACAAGACAAATTACTTAATCTCTCCAAGTCTCAGTGTCTTTATTTGTGAAATAGGAGTAATAATACTTTCCAATCTATTCAATCAGGTGATGTATGTATCGTGCTTGGTAAGTATTAACGTCTTAACAAATGGTGCACGTGTGTACTAAGTCGCTTTAGTTGTGTCTGACTCTTTGTGACCCTATAGACTTGTAGCCCACGAAGCTCCTCCGTCCATGGGATTCTCCAGGCAAGAATACTGGAGTGGGTTTCCATTTCCTACTCCAGGGGATCTTCCGGACCCAGGACTCAAACCCGGGTTCCTGTACTGCAGGCAGATGTCTTACTAGCTGAGCTACCAGGAAAGCCCCTAACAAATAGTAATTGAGATATTTTTATTACCACTTCTACCTTCATAACTACCCGTGATCATTAAGAAAAAGCATAATTAGAATTGCTTTAAAGTACCCTAACAAAACTACCATTCATTATTGTTTCCTAGAAAAAAGCAGCAGGATCTAAGGTTGTGTAGATGTTTTAAGTAATTTATGATTTGATTATATCCCAGACCAAAGTAGACAAATTGCCTTGGTTACAGTCCTTATATCACTTACCTAATACTGGTACTGCCTTAAGGAATGTAGGGAAAGACTGAGTGGGAGTTATCTATTTAATTTGTTAAAGTTCCAGGAAGATTGACCCAGTACCTCCAGAACAGAATTTATTATGAACTATTTAGACTGAAAGAGCAATTCTTTTCCTTCCTATCAGAGTGATTTGTTAGTGATGATTTACTACTATGTGTGAACAAAAAAGTGTCAGTTCGTTTGTCTCACAGTGGATTTTATGATATAGTTTCACGAAGGGCTCTGCCTTTGTACTTCATGCACTGAAAAGCTGAAAGGATGTGAAAATGAATTCTAGAATCTGCTATGAAGAGATTGATTCCCACTTGCTTCTGAATAAGTGATCCTGACAACTAAAACCCTTACTTGATTATTTTATTCTTGGTATAATATTTTGATCTCAAGTTAAAATTTACATTTCTATTTAAAAAGAATTAATATATTAAATATTTATCTGACCCGAGGTCTTTGCATGTTCATGATCTGTGCTTAGGCACTAGTGGTTAAGAACAGGCATTCTGCAGTGCAGCAGACCTTAGACCTATCAACAGTTTTCTGCTTTAGTTTCTTCACCTGGATGAAAATGCAGATAATAATTAACAGGTTTTATAGCATTGTTATGAGTATAAAATGAGATGACCCAAGTGAAAATTTATAGCCATTCCTGACAATATAATTGCTCAATAACTATTTGCCATTGCAGTTATTATCACCACCACCCCTGCCAGAGAGCCCTTTTAAAATCTTTATTTATTTTTTGTGAAAAGCAGTGGGAATTCCTTGGTGCTATATCATAAATGATTTGATTAAATTAAAGCAAGTATTAAGTATATAACACTTTCTGGCATTTCTACAAATCTCAGGCTCTGCAGCAGGCATCAGGAATTCAAATATGAACTAGAAACTCAGTCCAGTGGGGTAAATGAGTATCATAGTATAGAAAAAAAGGACTAAATAATAGAACTTGAACTAAGACCAATGGAATTCAGAAGAACTCTGCTGAGGATGGTTCAAGAAGGATACAGAGTAACTGCTGTTTGAATTGTGTATGTACAGATGGAGGAGAAGAGGAATGAGATCCAGGCAAGGGACAAGCTCGTCTAGCAGCAGAGCATGGCTGGAGGGGAGGCCTGCGAGGAAGGGAGTTTTAGGAACCAGGGTGGTGCCAAGTTGAAAGGCCTTTCTCTGCCAGGCTAAGACATGTGGAATTCATTGAACTCACTAAAAGTATCTAACAAGGGTAATATTACGATCACCTTCGAGTTTTATTAAAATAATTTTGGGAACAGCACTATGACATTACATGAAGGGAGTGATCAGTTTGAAGAGTGTGATCCCAGGTTGATGTGATAGAAATTTGGACATGAACAGGGAAGTGGAGATGAAAGAGCAAAGTGTAGTTTTTAACAAAAGTTGGACATTAAAAACATGACTTTGACAAGGGTAAAGAGGCCCTCATGCCCAAGTTTGGGTAACTAGATAAGTGTAATGACTTTTTCTTCATTCTTCTTCTCATGTATTTCAGAATTAAGTTGAGAGATGGAAAGTTTTTGTTCTCATGAGCAAAGCAAAAAATAATAGCAGTTTTACTAGGAATGATTAATCATACCTCTTAATCGCAATAAGTTACTTCTTTGTATTCCCACCTAAAAAACTTGACAAACTATATGAAAGTTGAAGTTGCCTCTCTTTATGTTTAAGTCTGGCTTTCTCTGTAACCTGACTTTTTTTTTTTTTTTTTTTTTTTTTTTTTCAAGCAGGAGGGGAAGGGGGAAAATTAGGATAAGATGGTNATTCCCACCTAAAAAACTTGACAAACTATATGAAAGTTGAAGTTGCCTCTCTTTATGTTTAAGTCTGGCTTTCTCTGTAACCTTTTTTTTTTTTTTTTTTGATGGTGGGTGGTCACTGAGAATCTTAGTAGATATTGGGAAACAGGCATTGAGCTAAAAAACTAAAACAGTTTAAAATCTTATGTTAGATGTGAATGAAAACATACCAGTTTGAAGTTAGGTTGAGGGGAAACTTCACAGATTATACCAGGTTTATAGAAGAGCCATGTACTGAGAAGAATTATTTATTTAGAAATTTAATTCCTTTGTCCAGAATATTCACTTATGTGAACAAGATCTAAAATACCTGAGTGTAATAAAGAGTCGGACACGACTGAGCGACTTCACTTCACTTCAGTGTGAATGTATGTGTACACATATATGTATATATGGATGAATAGATGTGACATGTACAGAGAGAGAATATATATGTATTTCATGTAATCTATCTTGGTCAGCTTCATTCCAAGATGATTAAAGAGTTCTTAGTAACACTTGTGTGTTTAGTAACCACATATGATTTTTGCTCCAGAGGGAAATTTGGTTATGAAAACAGCATGAATCAGATGATCTCACTATGAATACTGAATAATATCTTCCAGACCTAAATTGTATCCAAATCAAGTCAGATTGTATTAGAAATACCAGATGTTCCCTACTTTCCTTTTTCTTTAAAGTATCTGATATGTAATGCCCTTTTCTGGGTCAGAAGAGTCGCCTGAAATATTGCCAAGCTATGTGGTTGCCTGAAATTATAAATATGGAGAAACTGATCCCATTCTCATTTCTCTTTCTGAAATAAGCAGGAGATGAGGGATATTTTAGGCATGGATCACAGTGCTATATGTTCAGTATCTGGATCCTGTAGTTAAGGATATTTTAAAAGTCTTATTTGTCTATGACTAGTATTTCAGGATAAATATTATACAGTCATTTTTATTTTTTCAAAGGACCTAGATAGGTATTCCTAAAGCATGACTGTAGTTTTTCCAAATATAGTCAATCCAAAGGACCTGTTTTCTTGGACACTGAAGAAGAAAAATTAATCTGTCATATCCTTGTATTGATGCTGGCCAGAATATGTTACTAAAATTATATGAAGTAGACAACTTTTGGGCTTGTGTGCTTATGAAAAACACGTGTTTTCAGGCACCAAGTGTTGACTCTGCAGGGAATACTACATCCCATTTGCTGCTGAAATAATTATGTATAACAGAACTGTGTCTTATCCCTCAGAACTTAAATTTTGTGTTTCCTATGTAGTTTTTAAACTACTCTTCCAAGCTGAATTCCAGATGATTCTGACCTGTTAGAGCCAATAATACATTAGCTTTCTCAAATAATTATTTTCTATTTAGTATCAGGTGACCATGCTGAATAGCAACTGAGATGAAGTTAATCTGAAACACAGTTTTCAGCCATAATTTTAGAATTGAAAAGTGTCTTAGAATTGATCTAGTTCATTTCCTTCATTACCTAGATGAAGCCTAGAGAAGAAGAGTAACCTCTAAAATCACTGGACTTGGTCATAATTCCTTAGGACCACATGACAGTTTTCCTGACTCTCTTCTAGTACTCTTTCTACATTTTCACCATTTAGTCGTGTAATTCTTGATCATTAATACCTGGTATAGTTAATTCTCATCCATATTACATATAAGCACATATAAGCACGTATATTATAAGCACATATATAAAACAGCAATATATATGACCTTCCTGTTCTAAACAGCCAGGCTGCCTTAGGTGAGGAACTAATACTTCCTCTATCATCCCCTCCCACACACCATGGGTATCATTAAATAACAACTTCCTTGTTCTCATCACTCACCAAAAATTCTCCAGCCCCGAAACCTGGGCAGAAACTAACCTATAAGATCTGGATGTCTAAGAGTAGTAGCCATAACTCTTGAGGAAAGGAGAAGGACCCTGACTGACCAAAGAACGTAGTCTGTACTGTGGGTAGAGGGAAGCACGAGGTATAGAGAGAAGAATTCTGGGTCCTGGACTTAAGGGAATCCTGAACACTAAGGAGGAGGAGAAGTTGGTTGAGCCCTTAGAACATATGGTATTCCAGACCCGCAAACTGAGACTAAGAAAAGCTGGAGAATCCAAGCTCCTGTGACCTCTGTCCAAAAGAGTCTTGGAAGGTCTTGAGAATGTTCCTGGGGAAGCTCTGGCTCTGAAATTCATTTTACTACAAAGTAGACTTAGAACATTTTACCTCATTTTATATGTTTAACTTGTTAAAGGGAGAATAGCAGATGCCTAAACTGGGGCAGGAACAAAAGCAGAAGGAAGTTACCTCATACCAGTAGAGATATGTCTGCTGGGGTGCAATTTTATCACGTAAATTGGGTTGAACAGGATTAGAGAACACATTGTATTCTGGATTATTACTTAATCTGAAAGTAGGCAATCTATAAAACACTGTTTTCCACAGATCTTTTTTGTTTGAGTATGATACAGAGTTTGTGCTTTTGTATCCTAACAAAAGTTTGATAAAGAGGATAAGATTATGGAAGAAGTTCCTGTCCCAGTAAGTGGCATAAGTTAGAGATCTTCAGTGCTGGGTGTTAAGGAGGTTGAGTTCATAGCTTCATTTATATCTATAAAATTTCTCTTAATGAAATTCCTCTAAAGAAAGTAAGTTTATTGTCAGTCTGAAACTGTGATCACTTTAGCTGCTAAAATGGTTTTGAAACCTGGGTGCTTTTTTTCACTTGTGTGTTGTTTTTCACTTAGAAACATTGGGTTGTAACAGGAGAGTTTGTGTATCATGTTGCTGTGACCTGATTCTGCTCTCTTTCATTTACTTGTCTCTTTGCGATATTTTGAGAGTCTCCTCACTCTTTATGGACCCCAGGGGAAGAGGTATATGTGTGTGTTTGGGAAGGTGGGAAGGGACACATTCTTCAGGTGGACACAAGCCCAAACTGCAGAAAAGAAGATGAATTTGATCTTCCAGGCAGGCCAGCGGGAGTAGAACAACACTGGAGCAGTGCTTTCTGAGCTTTCCAGGGCAGACTGCAGAACTGTTTTCTCATATTACTGCTTCTCTCAGAGTTAGGTCTCCTAGTCTCCCTAAGGGTCTTCCTGAGGTTTGGCCAGCAGAACTGAAGAGGGGCTCTTGCTTCCCTGTTCCCCATCCCATCCTGTACCTGCATGCCTTTTCTCTAGGACCATCCTCCATAGAGTCTCATCTTCTCTCTGGGGATATCTTCTTTTTTAAACCTGGTAACCTAAGACATGATGCCAGATACTTCAGGAGATTTATTTGTTCCTCAGGAAAAGAAAAAAAGGGGGGGGGGATAGAAACCCCCGCTTGGCCACTACAAGGCTGGCCCTATCACCTCTCATGTTCTCTAAGAGTTCCTCAACTCTAACCATCCTTCTTCTGTCACGGGCTTCAAATACGGTGTCCCTTCTGCCTTGAATGTACTTCCTCCTCCTCTTTACTGAGTTAGATGTTCATCATTTCCAGCTTATTTCATGTACCACTTGTTCAAAAGATCTTTCCCATCTTCCCTGCCTAATTCATGGTGTCTCTTTATATAGGTTTCAAAGTCATCTCCATTGAGAGGCAATGCAGGAGGCTTGGGGCTTGTAGTCCTTTTCCTTGAAGCAGAAATGAGCCAGGGAATCTCTTTGGAAACTGGACACCCTACAGAGGCTGCCCCAGCAGCACGGTAGAGCACAAGTCAGACACTGGGTTTTAGGTTAGTTTGCTGTTGACTGGCCATGTAAACAGCAGCAAATCATCTCCTCTAAATTTTGGTTTCCTGATTTCTTATATCAGGAGGATGTCTAGGCTTGTCCAGCACAAAAAATATTTAGGGCACTTTAAAAGAGTAGATGTTCGTGGAACACCACCAGTTCTAATAGCTCTCATGAATAAACGGATAACAGTTTTAAGAATATTAAAATGCAGGTGGGAAAGAAACAAATTGCCCCTTTCCAAGGCTGACATCCCCAAGAAAAAGAAATGCAAAAAGGCAAAATGGTTGTCTGACGAGGCCTTACAAATAGCTGAGAAAAGAAGAGAAGCTAAAGGCAAAGGAGAAAAGGAAAGATATACCCATTTCAGTGCAGAGTTCCAAAGAATAGCAAGGAGAGATAAGAAAGCCTTCCTTAGCAATCAGTGCAAAGAAATAGAGGAAAACAATAGAATGGGAAAGTCTAGAGATCTATCTCTTCAAGAAAATTAGAGATACTAAGGGAACATTTCATGTAAAGATGAACACAATAAAGGACAGAAATGATATGGACCTAACAGAGCAGAAGCTATTAAGAGGTGGCAAGAATACACAGCAGAACTATACCAAAAAAAATCTTCATGACCCAGATAACCACAATGGTGCGATCATTCACCTAGAGCCAGATATTCTGGAATGCAAAGTCAAGTGGGCCTTAGAAAGCATCACTATGAACAAAACTAGAGGAGGTGATGGAATTCCAGTTGAGCTGTTTCAAATCCTGAAAGATGATGCTGTGAAAGTGCTGCACTCAATATGCCAGCAAATTTGGAAAACTCAGCAGTGCCCACAGGACTGCAAAAGGTCAGTTTTCATTCCAGTCCCAAAGAAAGGCAATGCCAAAGAATTTTCAAACTACCACACAGTTGGACTCATCTCACACGCTAGTAAAGTAATGCTCAAAATTCTCCAAGCCAGGCTTCAGCAGTACGTGAACCGTGAGCTCCCGGATGTTCAGCTGGATTTAGAAAAGACAGAGGAACCAGAGATCAAATTGCCAACTTCCATTGGATCATCAAAAAAGTGAAAGCGTTCCAGAAAAACATCTACTTCTGCTTCACTGACTATGCCAAAGTCTTTGACGGCGTGGATCACCACAACCCGTGGAAAATTTGTCAAGAGATGGAAATACTAGACCACCTTACCTGCCTCCTGAAAAATCTGTATGCAAGTCAAGAAGCAACAGTCAGAACTGGACATGGAACAAAAGACAGGTTTCAAATTGGAAAAGGAGTATGTCAAGGCTACATATTGTCACTCTGCTTATTTAACTTATATGCAGAGCACATCATGAGAAATGCTGGACTGGATGACGCTCAAGCTGGAATCGAGACTGCCAGGAGAAATACCAATACCCTCAGATACACAGATGACACAACCCTTATGGCAGAAAGCGAAGAACTAAAGAGCTTCTTGATGAAGGTGAAAGAGAACAGTGAAAAACTTGGCTTAAAACTCAACATTCAATAACAAAGATCATGGCATCCGGTCCCATCACTTCATGGCAAACAGATGGGGAAACAATGGAAACAGTGACACACTTTATTTTGGGGGGTCTCCAAAATCACTGCAGATGGTGACTGCAGCCGTGAAATTAAAAGACACTTGCTCCTTGGAAGAAAAACTGTGACCAACCTAGACAGCATATTAAAAAGCAGAGACATTACTTGACCAACACAGGTCCTTCTAGTCAAAGCTTTGGTTTTTCCAGTAGTTATGTGTGGGTGTGTGAGTTGGACTATAAAGAAAGCTGAATGCTGAAGAATTGATGCTTTTGAACTGTGGTGTTGGAGAAGACTCTTGAGAGTCCCTTGGACTGCAAGGAGATACAACCAGGCTATCATAAAAGAAATCAATCTGAATATTCATTGGAAGGACTGATGCTGAAGCTGAAACGCCAATATTTTGTCCACCTGATGCAAAGAACTGACTCATTTGAAAAGACCCTGACAGTGGGAAAGATTGAAGGTGGGAGGAGAAGGGGACAGCAGAGGATGAGATGATTGGATGGCATCACCAACGCAATGGACATGAGTTTGAGTAGACTCCAGGAGTTGATGGACAAGGAAGCCTGGCGTGCTGCAGTCCATAGGATTGCAAAGAGTGGGACATGACTGAGTGACTGAACCGAACTGAACTGATGCCTTCAAGGCACTTGCAATCTAATGTCCTTTCCAGACTGGCACTGAGTTCTCCCAGCATCCAAATATGAGCCACATGTTTATTCAAAAAACTACTCTACATAAAGTATCACGCCCTGTGAGACACTTAGGAGAAACCCTCTTGTATGGTCAATACTCTCTGAAATTTACAATCAACAAATTATACAAGTACATAAACATAAGCATACCTGTTACACGCTAGTTAATACAGCAGGGTAAGTAAGTGCTGCAGAAGGTTTTCCAGGAATTCACAGGAGGGGTATAGTAGTTAGTCATGATGCAATGAGTAAAAGTAAAATTTAAAATGGTAATTGTAATTTCCAAACTTAAATTACGTGAGTAATTTTAAATATCTGGAACTGTGAAAAGGAGCTGGACAGGACTGAGCAACTGAACTGACTGAATGCTGACCTTGTAAATCAGCAATGAGCTACACTGAGTTCTTAGTGTAAAACCTCTGCTAACTGATTGAGGTTCTAGTTATATTAGCTGAGCTTCCAAGTTTCATTCAGAAATACAGAATGAGGTGGTATTGGTCTAGTATGTTTCTGGTATTTTAGGCCAGTATTGCTCAAACCAGATGATTCAGATTTGAAGGCAGGCAAGAATTTGTTTAGGTGGCCATTTAACGTAGAGGCAGAATCATACTTAGTTCTCCATATTATATAAGCCAGTAAACCTTTGTTTCAGGATTTTATACACACCTACAGACATATAAGTTTGTATGTGTGTGCATGTTCTTTTTCATGAGATAAAATGTATTTTTTAAAATTTATTTAATTGGAGGCTAATTACTTTATAGTATTGTATTGGTTTTGCCATACATTGACATGAATCTGCCACAGGTGTACATGTGTTCCCCATCCTGAACCTCCCTCCCCATCCCATTCCTCTGGGTCATCCCAGTGCACCCAGGCATCAAACCTGGACTGGCGCTTAGTTTCACTTATGATAATATACATGTTTCAATGCCATTCTCCCAAATCATCCCACCCTCGCCCTCTCCCACAGAGTCCAAAAGACTGATCTATACATCTGTGTCTCTTTTGCTGTCTCGCATACAGGGGTATCATTAGCATCTTTCTAAATTCCAAATATATGCATTATTATACTGTATTGTTGTTTTTCTTTCTGGCTTACTTCACTCTGTATAATAGGCCCCAGTTTCATCCACCTCATTAGAACTGATTCAANTCATCTGCTTATCTGAGGTTATTGATATTTCTCCCAGCAATCTTGATTCCAGTTCGTGCTTCCTCCAGCCCAGCGTTCCTCATGATGTACTCTGCATAGAAGTTAAATAAGCAGGGTGACAACATACAGCCTTGATGTACTCCTTTTCCTATTTGGAGCCAGTCTGTTGTTCCATGTCCAGTTCTAACTGTTGCTTCCTGGCCTGCATACAGGTTTCTCAAGAGGAAGGTTAGGTGGTCTGGTATGCCCATCTCTTTCAGAATTTTCCACAGTTTATTGTGACCCACACAGTCAAAGGCTTTGGCATAGTCAATAAAGCAGAAATAGATGTTTTTCTGGAACTCTGTTGCTTCTTCCATGATCCAGCGGATGTTGGCAATTTGATCTCTGGTTCCTCTGCCTTTTCTAAAACCAGCTTGAACATCTGGAAGGTTCTTTAGACTTCAAAATACTACAGATTCAAACATCCAGTTCTTCAGTCATTAACCTATGGGTAATTTTTACTATATTATGTGAAAGAGAATGAATATGAATTTTGTTTTTATGTGTGAGTAGAGGAAAATTCATGATGATCATATTTGTTAAAAATTAAAATTCTTGTGTTTTATTAAACTTTCCTTGAGATCTTATAAAAATAACAGTTGTTTAGTTTGATACTTGGATAAATCTGCATCTTATTATGAATGCATATGTGGATGCATGCATGTGTTTATGCCTTCGACTTTTCAGAGCCTCAGTTTCTTATCTATAATATTGAGAGTTGAATCCCAGGATATAATCTCTGTTCTTTCTATACCTGTATTTTCAAACTGTTCTCAAGACACTGAAAATTAAGCATCAAAATATGGAATTACAGTTGTAGTATATTGTACCTTAATTACAAAGACTGGAAAGAATATAATGTAAAGTGACTCTCTCAAATGTAGTAATTGAAACTAAAAGCATTTTATTTGATTTTGGATTGTCCAGAAAATTCAGTTGACTATAATATCCTATTCTTTCTTTCTTCCTAATAGATATTTTCTTAATTTCTTCTTAATTAGATACTTTAAGTTTAATATACTATCAGAAGTAGGTCATTACTATTATAATGGATTTAAAATATGGTAACTCCAAGTTAATATAAAGAGTAAGTCAGACAGGCAAAATAGGTGAAGGAGAGTCAGAGGCACAAAGTACCATTATATCCTAAGTTGTAAGAATATAATGTACAGCATTATAGTCAATAATATGGTGGTACTAGTGGTAAAGAATCCATCTGCCAAAGCAGGAGATGCAAAAGACTCAGGTTCAATCCCTGAGTTGAAAGATCCCCTGGAAAAGGAAATAGCACCCCACTCTAATATTCTGGCCTGGAAAATTCCATGGGCAGAGGGGCCTGGTGGGCTACAGTCCATGGGGTCACAAAGAATCAGACACTACTGAGTGACTGAGCACACACACATAGTCAATATATTGTAAATACAGTCAATAATATTGTAGCAACTTTTTATGTGCATAATATAAATATCAATTGATATGTTGTATACTTGAAACTAATACAATATTGTAAGTCAACTATATTTCAGTAAAAAGAAAAAAGCAAATAATAATATGAAATTCTGCTTTCGTAGAATATTCCTACTGATTTGGAAAATCTTTTAAACTTCATGTTTCTGTCTGCATGTCAGGGAATGTTTAACAGTAGGATTCCTGTGTGCTGTTTCCTGTCTCTCATGAGCCCTCTGTTCCTTATCAGTTCCTGTTAGGAATGAGCGAGTGGCAAGCCGCCCCCAGGACTGAGATCAAAGAGATGGGATGTATGGCAAAACCAACACAATATTGTAAAGTAATTAGCCTCCAATTAAATAAATTTATATTTTAAAAAAAGAGATGGGATGCTTGCATAGGATTTCCTTCATTAGCTTTTCCATATGGTGAAAGTGATTTATGACCCTCTTGATATGGATTGTCTTTTGGCTTTATGGCCTCTATTACTCCTTGTTTCCTTGGTAACATGTAAAGTCTGGTCTTTTGATCTTTATCTGAAGAAGCTACCTTGTAATACGGTATATATACTCACACAGAGTTCAGTAAAGCACCCTTGTTCCACTAGAGACTTGGGTCCCCATGTCCTTCTTTATCTCTTTATCTCTCTTTCTGGCTGATTCTCTGGAACGTGGAAGCCTACCGTGCTCATTTTCCTGCCCGGGCTTTCAAGACCTCTCAAGATCTCTTGAGAGGGAGCCCTGTGCCTACGTGAGCGGTACAGCCCTGTCCTAGGGTTTTTATTGGTTTTTGGCATAACCCAGGGAATATTAGCCTCTTTCCTTCTCTTACTTTTCTTATTGTTGACTCTGGACCACCAGGTTCCAGTCCATTAAAGGACCGTAACACCTGCATGAAAATTTTATCGAACTTTGGATTTTAAGTGATTGTAAACTCTCTTTTATCACTGTTTCCATTGTTTCCCATCTATTTGCCATGAAGTGATGGGACTGGATGCCATGATCTTAGTTTTCNAGGGACACCCAGAGAGGTTCACAGAGTTACATGGAGAGGAGAAGAGGGAGGAGGGAGATAGAGGTGACCCGAATGAAATGAGGTGGAATCAAAAGAAGACAGCAAGCTAGCCAATAATCACTTCCTTATGTGCACTCCACAGTCTGGACCATTCAGAGATGTTCACGGAGTTATACAGAGAAGAGAAGAGGGAGGAAGGAGATAGAGGTGGCCAGGAGGAAAAAGGGGGGAATCAAAAGGAGAGAGACAGATCCAGCCAGTAATCAGTTACCTAAGTGTTCTCCACTGTCTGGAACACACAAAGAGATTCACAGAGTTGGGTATAGAAGAGAAGGTGGAGGTAGGAGATAGAGGCGACCTGGTGGAGAAAAAAGAGAGTCCAAAGGGGGAGATAGCAGTCAAGCCACTAATCTCTTGCCCAAGTAAAAATGGGTACTGAAGACTGGGTTCTTAAAGGTATAAAATTGATAACAAATACCAAAAAGCAAAGACTAAAAACCTAGAGTAGAGGTTGGATTTTCAAAAATACAGTATTAAGGAAAAAAAGTCACAAGAATTATAATANTTGATGAGCTCCTATTGATTAATGTTCCCTGGAGTCAGGAGTTCTCTGGTGTTCTCAGGATTTGGACTTGAGCCTCCTGCCTCTGGTTTTCAGTCTTATTCTTACAGTAGCCTCAAGACTTGTCCATTTATACAGCACCAATTATAAAACATTTAGGTTAAAGATGAAAGGTTTCTCCACAGTGAGGGACACCCATAAAGGTTCACAGAGTTACATGGAGAAGAGAAGAGGGAGGAGGGAGGTAGAGGTGACCAGGAGGAGAAGAAGGGGAACCAAAAGAGGAGAGAGAAAGCTAGCCAGTAATCACTTCCTTATGTGTGCTCCACAGTCTGGACCGCTCAGAGATGTTCATGGAGTTACACAGAGAAGAGAAGAGGGAGGAAGGAGACAGAGGTGGCCAGGAGGATAAAGGGGGAAATCAAAAGGAGAGAGACAGATCCAGCCAGTAATCAGTTCCCTAAGTGTTCTCCACCATCTGAAACACACAAAGAGATTCACAGAGTTGGGTAGAGAAGAAAAGTGGAGGGGGAGATAGAGGCGACCTGGTGGAGAAAAAGGAAAGTCAAAAGGGGTAGAGAGCAATCAGGCTAGTGATCTTGCTCCCTCATAAAAATGGGTACTGAAGATCATGTTCTTAAAGGTACAAAGTTGATAACAAATACTAAAAAGCAAAGATTAAAAATCTATTGTAGAAGTTGTATTCTCAAAAATACAATATTAAAGAAAAAAACAAAGTCACAAAAATTATTATATATATATATATATAAAGTTTGCTTTAAATAATAGCGTTTTTTTTTTGCAAAGTAATAGTAGGTAATGAAAAGTAAAGGAATAATAGAGACCTTAAAAATTAAAAAAAATGTTTAATTGAAAAAATGATAATAGTAAAAATATATCTTGGATTCTATCTGGTGTTGTAGACAGTGTGGGGTCAGTTCATTCTCATATAGTTCCTTGATCCGGCTTATACCTTTCAAGATATATAGGCCCCTTCCTATGTAGTCGGTGCTAACTACAAGGTTTTATTCTATTGCACCTGTCTCTTCCAAGGCGGTTCCCTCTGTTTGTTTTAGCTCTTCTGTTTGCTGGTCTCTACAGTGTCTAATTTCCACCCTGACACAAGGGGGCAGTGGTGTGGGCACTTTTTTAGGCTCACTTGTTCAGTCGTCCTGTGGGGAGGGAGTGACGCTGCAAACAAATAACACTGGCGTGTGCACGCAGTGTCTTAGCCACACTGGGTTTGCCCCCACTCGCGGCCTTATAGAAGAAAGTGAAGAGGAACAGAAAGCCTCTTGATGAAAGTGAAAGAGGTAAGTGAAAAAGTTGGCTTAAAGCTCAACATTCAGAAAACTAAAATCATGGCATCTGGTCCCATCACTTCAAATAGATGGGGAAACAGAGGAAACAGTGTCAGACTTTACTTTTTTGGCTTCCAAAATCACTGCAGATGGTGATTGCAGCCATGAAATTAAAAAATACTTATTCCTTGGAAGGAAAGTTATGACCAATCTAGATAACATATTGAAAAGCAGAGACATTACTTTGCCATCAAAGGTCCATCTAGTCAAGGCTATGTTTTTTCCAGTGGTCATGTATGGATGTGAGAATTGGACTGTGAAGAAAGCTGAGCACTGAAGAATTGATGCTTTTGAACTGTGGTGTTGGAGAAGACTCTTGAGAGTCCCTTGGACTGCGAGGAGGTCCAACCAGTCCATTTTAAAGGAGATCAGCCCTGGGTATTCTTTGGAAGGAATGATGCTAACGGTGAAACTCCTCATGCAAAGAGTTGGCTCACTGGAAAAGACTGATGCTGGGAAGGATTTAGGGGCAGGAGGAAAAGGGGACGACAGAGGATGAGATGGCTGGATGGCATCACCGACTCAATGGACATGAGTTTGAGTGAACTCCTGAAGTTGGTGATGGACAGGGAGGCCTGGCATGCTGCTATTCATGGGGTCGCAAAGAGTCGGACACGACTGAGCGACTGAACGGAACTGAACTGAATGATGTGTGTACTTTCCCTGTCCAACCTGCTTAGGCTCCAGGTTGCTCTGCCGGGAACTGTCTGAGGCTGGCCCTGGGTTGCATGTACTTCCCAGGTCTTAGCCGCTCAGGTTCAGGTACTCGGATACTCCACAGAGGCGCAGACTCGGTTGGGCCTGTGTTTTTTGTGCCCTTACTAGGTCTGAGCAGCTCAAGTGCTTGGTGAGCACGGTCGCTGTGACTTATGGCCTCCACCCGTCCCTGCCGCTCGGTTTTCCGGGTGTACAACTGGAGCACCTTTTCAGGTGTGCCGTGTGTCTCTTCTGGGGATCTGATATCTGGCTGCAACCCTCCCGGCAGATGGTGACCATCCAGAATCCCAAGAAGTCTTGGTTAGCAATGAAGCCTGCTTGCGGTTTGGTAGATGATGCCTCTCTGGGGCCGTGATTGCCCCCTTCCAGCTCTGGCTGCCCTCGCCTGCCTCTCTGGCGGGGGATGGTCCAGTCTGCAGCTGGCTAGCTCTGCTCAGTCCTTTGTGAGCGGGCCTGGAGGTGTCTTAGGTTAGGGCTTTTCTTAGGATAGCTATCCCACAGTCTGGTTTGCTATCTCAACTTAGTTCCCTCAGATTGCCCTCGGGGCATTCAGGCCTGTACCTTACTATAAGCAATGCAGCCCAGCCCCCGCTTGCTAGTGGCGGATGCGGGCATCTGCGGGCATCTGTGAGTGTCTGAGGCTGCTTCTCCACTGGGAGTTACCTTTGGGCACGTAATCTGTGGGTTTTAATTATTCATTTATTTTTCCTCCCCGTTATGTTGCCCTCTGAGGTTCCAAGGCTCACCTCAGACTTGCCAGTGAGTGTTTCCTGGTGTTTGGAAACTTCTCTCTTTTTTAAGACTCCCTTCCCCAGACAGATCTCTGTCCCTACCTCTTTTGTCTCTCTTTTTATATTTTTTCCTACATCCTTTTGAAGACAATGGGCTCCTTTTCTGGGTGCCTGATGTCCTCTGCCGGCATTCAGAAGTTGTTTTGTGGAATTTACTCAGCATTCAAATGTTTTTTCGATGAATTTGTAGGGGAGAAAGTGGTCTCCCCGTCCTATTCCTCTGCCATCTTAGGACCGCCTCAAAATGTATTTCTTACTGTGAGTTTAGAAGCAGCTGATTTAAGCTGAGCTATGTGATTAAGCCTTAATAATATAATCTTAATTTTCATCTGAGATTCAGTTTAGCAGGAGATACATGGAACATAGTATGAGGCAAATCCATATACCAGACAGATTCAGGATCATTACCTATCCTGTAATGGAAAACAAGGAAGGGCTGGAAAAATAATTGACCTTTTTAGATTTGCTGTTCATTTTACTATGGGTATTGTAATGGAGAAAAAACTCTTTAATTATGTTCATCGCAAAAGACCAGTAAACTAAAATAGCTAGAATCTGTCTTTTGGTAACGCATTTTATTTCTGTACTGTGAACTATAATGATAAATGACAAGAAAATAATTTGATTCTTTCAAAAAAAAAGTGGCTAGTGTTAAAGTATACAATTTAGAGAATTTTTAATCTTTTGAAAATGGTAATGGAGGTATGGCAAAGGTAATAAAGTGTAGTTAATGCTGGACAGATTTTTATCACATTTAGCAAATATTCTTGAAATAGTCTAACTTTAAAAATCATAGGTTCTCCTAAGCAGCTGGGTAGACCAGCTGGTTTTGAATATGCCCTTAGTTATGTAAAAGGATGTGGTAAAATTCTTAAGAAAAAAGGAAGGGCTTCATTTAAACTTCATGGGCTGATCAAGCTTATCTTTCATGGAACAAGTTACAATGTGTTTTGTTTTGTTTTAAATTTTTTAATCGAAGGATAGTTGCTTTACAGAATTTTGTGGTTTTGATTGCAGTGACAAACACAACTTGATAAAGCTACAAAAGGGAGCCATTGAAAAAAGTCTCTTGTCTGACTTGTAACACTCACTCCAGACACTAAACAGTAACAAATCTGTCAGCAGTCAGTGATATGAATAATCAAAGCACTGGTGATTTGTTGATGTGCTGAAGCAAAGCTAGTTGATCTTTTTCACTCTAATACCAATAGTTGGATTACAGAGCTTTACATTGCCTTCTGGTGTCCTTCCCTCATCTGCACCCCTCCTCTTTTGCTTATTAAGTCATGTCTCAGCAGTTCCTGAGAATTACTGTTAATATGGTAGAAGGAAAAAAATGGTTTGCTATATAAGGGCAGTAGTGCAATCCCTGCACCCCTATCTAGGACATAAGAGCACAGACCTTGGAATCAGACTTGGAGTCAGATCTCTTGTACACCATTTATTAACACGTTGATCTTAAGTAAGCTCTGTGGCCTCTCAGAGTTTCAGTCGTCATCTCTTAAGAGAACAGAATTGCCTAATCTATAAGTATTTTTTGAGGTTCTGTAAAATTTCAGTGAGATAAGTGCTCATCTCTATTCCTGTCATTCAGTACGTTTGTTGTTGCTATTATTGTTATTATCTTTATCAAAAATGAAATAATATTAAATCAATATATAATTAAACAATTAAAACAATATTTCCCCAAATCATTTGCATATTCCTTGTTTGCCAGAAAATATGTCATTTGGGGCCAGGCTTGCTTTCCAGGCTCTGGCTCCTCTGACTGTTCCCTGTACCTATTATATACAGGGCATGCAGTGGCCAAAAAGAAAAATTCATGACTTTTTGTGACTTTTGCAATATGTATAGTCTTCTATATAGTTGTATTCTAATGCTTTTTTATTCATGAAAAAAGCAATAAGAATACAGGGTATTTTGTGTATGCACTTGGAATCGCCATATAGCATACCTGGGGGTCATCACTGACTAAACAATGTGATACTCATGAAAGATTTGTTTGCAGGTTACATCAAGAGGGGTGGTAAATTGAATTAAAGTTGTGGTCTATTGATTTTTTTAAGATTTTTTAAAAACATAATAAATCCATGTTGTTTTCTCTTTAACAGATGGGTCTAGGTCATGAGCAAGGATTTGGAGCCCCCTGTTTAAAATGCAAAGAAAAATGTGAGGGATTTGAACTGCACTTCTGGAGGTAATGTTTCGAAAACTAAAACCACATTAGTAATTTCTGCTTTTTGGCACTGCTTCCTCAGACAGTGGAGACTGCTTACAAGTTAACCAGCATGGTTGATAAGTTGTGATCTATTATATTCTTTTCTAAGAAATAAGAAATAAAGCTATTCTGACTTCTTATCATTATTTGAGCTTATTGGGCTATAGTGACTGTATTTATTTGCTTGTTTTCAGTTTTCTTGTGAGACTAAAATATTGAATATGTCTCTTCTCTGAGTGGTAAATAAGTTTATGGTAATCCTGAAGGACTATTTATTAATTGTTATTCTTTTATTAAGAATGGACAACTATATTCTTTTATTAAAATGGACATCTATGCACATCTCATCTGTATATTTGTGATTAAACAATAAATGCAATGAATTGAGCATTCATGTCCTAGTTGTCAGGAAATGGACTTGAATCTAGGTTTTTTTTCCCCAAAATTTTCAGCTGTAAATTTACTAATGAAAACCTTTGAAAAGCTTGAGTTAAAAAAATGATAATCCATTGCCATTGTCTTGATTTGAATCAAGTGCCTACCTATGGAAGACAAATGTTAGTGGATCAAAAATGTGAATTTTTTATAGCTCTTATTTGCATGTTTTTAAAAAATCATTATTCTATGTCATATAAACCTAAAATTGGTATTTTAAACCCATTCTTTTAAAGAACATAAATGTCGTTCATTAGTGGCTGCCAAGACCATAATGATAGTTTATAAGTATTCAAAGTTAGAATTAGCATATTATTGCTAGAAGAAAAAATTAAAGTGATCAACCATACATCATTAGGATGGCAGTTGACTGTTAGAATGAATCTCATTTGAGGACCACTCTTGAACTGCATATTTCCATAGGAAACACTGTAGAATAAAAAATGTAATCGGCTATAGGGTTGTATACAGTATAAGATGAAGAATGTAAAATAAAATTTAGGGTATTAAGTTTCTTTAAAAGCTCATTTACATAATATGTTTTAGAAACAAGGACAGTTGTTTTAAACAGTGAAGGCAAAGGAAACCTTAGCCCTCCCCCAAATGATGATACAGTTCTTTATGTGTTAGGAGCTAAAATGGCCCAGGGAATTTTAAAATTACAAGACTTTACTGGTTTTTCTTTGTGCTGCCTCTTCAAGGGACATAGCAGCTTGTGAATATGTCTGTAATATTTTGGAAAGGTAAAGTCACTAGACACAAAATAGTTGTCGTGCATTAGAATATTTCAGCTCCTGAGAACACAGCTCTTTGAACTCAGTGGATTTTGTGGAGAGCTGCACTGCCCTCTGCTGGGCACAGTTCTTGCTTTGCAGTCTCAAATCATGCTCTTTTTAGTTTGACTATGCATTTACCAAAACTGCTAATGAGATTTTTATTTAAAGCAGGTTAGTTTATAGTAGTTCTTATTTGCTGTGTATTATTTTTGTATTGTAGATAACTATCATCTGATATTTTCAGATAAAAATGTCAGATAAGAGCAGTGACATGAAAATCACTTTATTTATTATCATTTTTTCATGTAGTTTCATCTCCTTACCCTCAGTATTTTCTGAGAATCTGTTAAGAACCATAAAAGACTACATCTTCTGGTTGGGCTTCCCTGGTGGCTCAGAGTGTAAAGCATCTGCCTGCAATGCAGGAGACCTGGGTTTGATCCCTGGGTGGGGAAGATCCCCTGGAGAAGGAAATGGCAACCCACTCCAGTATTCTTGCCTGGAAAACCCCACGGATGGAGAAGCCTGGTGGGCTATATTCGGAGTCGCAAAGAGTCGGACATGACTGAGCGACTTCACTTTCACTTTTCTTCTGGTTACTAACCACAGTGTTGGGGATGTGATGTAAGCTGACCCAGTCATAGTTCGTCATTTCCTTGTTCACACTGATTGGTCCATTTATGGGCACTTGACAAAAGTCAGATCAGTTGAAACTCTTCCTAGAGGTGGTAGTTGTTGAATAATTTTACCCTCTAGGGACCTGCAAACGTCTTGTGTTTCTGATTGCTTCAGGTTGCTTATGAGAAACCATATGCAAGTAAAAAGAAACAAACTCTGACTACTACCTAGTAGTATTTTCATTAGCATGTTGCTGCCCGATCTCCCAGGGTCTCAGAACTCAGGCTGAGTTATTTGCTGTTCCACACACATTCACCAAGCATCTGTTGTGATTTAGATATTTTGCCATTTGCTAACTCCAATACTTTGGGCACCTGATGCAAAGAGCTGACTCATTTGAAAGGACCCTGATGCTGGGAGAGATTGAGGGCAGGAGAAGGGGACGATAGAGGATGAGATGGTTGGATGGCGTCACTGACTCAATGGACATCAGTTTGGGTGGACTCTGGGAGTCAGTGATGGATAGGGAGACCTGGCATGCTGCGGTTCATGGGGTTGCAAAGAGTCAGACACGACTGAGTGAACTGAACTGAACTGAAGAAAGTCCCTGATCTTACCCAAAGTGTAGATATTCCTATGATTTACTAGTTTCTCTTTGTTCCCTAGAGTATTTGAGAAGTTATTTATCCCCCATAATCCAGTTTTTTTCCTCTACATTTTCCCTTACATAGTCTGCAAAATGATATTGGCCTCTTTATCCTGTTGGGTAAAACCCTCAGATCATGGCTTATGTTACCTCTTCAGATAGGTTTTTTGTTTTCTCTTATTTTTCCCCATTTATGTGGATTTATTCTGTTGTTGCTCTGTATTAATGTGCCATGTTTCTTTCCTTCCTGATACACATTGTTCTAGGGCTTCCAGGCTGGCTCAGTGGTAAAGAATCCACCTACCAATCCAGGAGACACAAGAGACAAGGGTCCAGTCTCTGAGTCGGGAAGCTCCTGGAGTAGAAAATGGCAACCCACTCCAGCATTCTCGCCTGGAGAATCCCATGGACAGAGGAGCCTGGTGGGCTACAGCCCATGGGGTCACAAAGAGTCAGATACAACTGAACATGCATACATGTTCACACATATTCATAAAAGACTAGGGCTTTGCCACAGCTTCCAGTCTAACTTGGATTTATATAGTCTGTACAAATGGTGTTATTTAGTAGTTCTGTCTTCTTCCTGGCTTCAGTCCAGACACATTTCTCAGAATTTTTGATAATTCCTTGACCTTTTCACCACAGCTGGAAAAGCTTGAGGGTAAGTCCCTTTGACCTCCAGATGAGCCATTTTCAGTACAGTCTTTGAAGACTTTTACAGACTTTCTAAGGCTGGTTGTCCTGAGTGTAACAAAGATTCCAAATTTGGTTTGGGGCCATAGAACTGCTGTGATTGAAGTAGACATGGGGTCTCAAGATCCTGCCCACTTAACCTCCTCCTCCATCTTCATGGTGACCCTTGACTTCTAAGACCCTTAGGGCTTCTTGGAGCACACTGTGAAAATCAGAGCCTAGTTATTCTTCACTTTTATCAGTCTGACCTTCTATGCAGCCACAAGAATGGTCTTTTGAAAATGGATACTATTGTGTACTTACCAATAGCTTAAGAATCTTAATGCTTTCCCACTGGACTTGATCCTTTGAACAAAGTCTTTGGCCTTTGCTAAACCTCAATATCTGTCCTGTGCTTACTCTTCCAACCTTCCTTCCATTTCAAGTACCCTGTGCTTCAATTACTTAGACACATGCTGTTTCCTAAAATTTCTGTGCCTTATCTCATGTTCCCTTTTCCTAGAAAGACCCTATATCGTCAAACTAAAAAGAAATCTCACCACATAGAAACAAAAAGTCCTTCCTGTTCTCTTCAAGTCTTGGCCCAGGCAAAGTCTCAGAGAAGTCATCTTTGCTCCCTATATGAGTCAGCTCAACTTCTGTAGTTAAAAACCGTAGACTGGTTTCTTAATAGCAGAAATGTATTGTCTTACACTTCTGGAGGCTAGAAGCCCAAGACTAAAAGATGAGCATGGTTGGGTTCTGGTGAGGAACCACTTCCTGGTTTGTAGATGGCCACCTCCTGGCCGTGTCCTCACATGCCCTTTTCTCTGTGTGTACATGCAGAGGTCTTTCTGCTCTTATTATATGGCACCAATCCTTTCAGATTAGAACTCCACCCTTATGATCTCATTTAAATTTTACCTCCTAAAAGCTCTCCCAGTACAGTCACATCGGGGGTTAGAGCTTCAAGATATGAAGTGGGGGAGGGACCCTGTTCATTCCATAGCACCTTGTTTTCCTGGTCCACACACACCCAAGTAAAGTAAATCATTTTCCCCTTTAGCACCTTGTGCACTTGTAGAAATCTAGGAAATAAATGCTCAAATTTCCTTTTCTTCATCGTTCAGACCTCCTGCTGGTGCTTTCCATTGGTGGGGCCAGGTGGCCCATTGCCACAGTCCTAAGTGTCTGCCTGCTAAGGCACTGCACAGGGTACTGTGCAGAGTGGGTCTAGAGAGTGAGTGGGAGAGATCCAGCAGGCATGACTGCCTGTTCAAAGTATGTCTCAAAGGTTGTAAAAAACTGAAAACAAACTCTTAGACAAACAAACGTTTAGAGTGGGATTCATAAGTTAGCTAGCCAAAGCTTGTTTTACAGATCAAACTTAAAACCCAAAGGAGTTTTTAAGAAAAGACTTATTTGAGCCTGTTGGTTCTTAGTAAGAAGTACATGAACATCTTTGTGGCACACCAATAAACACTTGTCTGTTGCTCCATAACAAATTCCTATAAATTTAGTAAGTTAAAACAATAACTGGATGTTAATTAACTCAACATCCATTTGTGCTTTAGGTCAGAAGTCTGGGCTGCTTAGCTGGATTCTCTGCTTAGGCTCCTAAAAGGCTGAAATCAGGGTGTTGGCCAGGTTGAGCTCTAACAATCTGCCTCCAGGCTCACTCCTTAGGTAGGTAGAATTTATTTCTCTGTGATTGTAGATCTGAGGTCCCTGTTTCCTTGCTGGCTGTTAGCCAGAGGCTACTCTCAGCCTCTGGAAGCCACTCACATGGCAACCACCAAGCCAACACAGTTGGCTTAGAATCCTTTCTGCACCTCTGATCTCTTCAAATTCCTCTTACACTTCCAGCCAGAGAACTTATTATTTTTTAAGGGCTTTTGTGATTAGATTTGGCACACCTGAATAACCTCTCCTTTTCCATATAAAGTAACATAATAGGAGTAATACCAAGGTGAAGGTCATAGGGACTGTCTTAAAATTCTGTTTATCACAGCACTTTATTTACTTGATTGTACCTCATCCTCATAATACCTTTGGAGATAAGTGGTAGTATTTCTATTTTATATTTGAGAAGTCAAAGACTTAAGGAAAGTTAAATAACTTACTAAGGCATGGCTTATAGATGGCAGAGCTGGAATTTGGACCCAAAGCTTACCAAAACCTTCCTTATCACCACTTTTCTACAGGACATAACAAAAACTTGAACCCACATTCACACTCTTCTGCCCAGTGAACTGTGGACTGCACCGGCTGTGCACCCTACCAGTGTGGCACTTTTGCAGCATAGACATGGTTGTGGACAAAAATATTGTAACTGTGAGCTCTCATTTTTTTCAGTGTACCAGTAATTACAAAGCTAGAGGAAAATAAAAGATTGAGGATACCTGACATTAATACTTATCATGTAAAAACTACTATCTTCTGGGCACACTTTTAAGTAATATTTAGAAATAACAAATATTTATGAAATGCGAGACAGAAACCCAGGATATGAAGCTTATAGCCAATTATTTCATATTGAAAGTAATACCATTGGAACCATAGATCATTTATTATATAAGTAATAAAATTATTATTTTATTTAATCCTCAATAAATTGTTTCAATAAAACAGTTGCATTTTACAAGTAAAGTGTTATTTGGATGAATATAGCATACATCTGTCCAAAGAATTTCTGATTGGGTTAGAGCTGGCTGAAAACTGAAAATTCCTCACCATAAATGGATTAATGCTTGTGTTGAATTCTATAACAGAGGCCCACTCTTAAGTCCATATATGTATATCCCTGTTGTAAAAGGGCAGCTTCCAACCCTTTTAAATTATTCGTTTATAGCAGTGTCATGACCATTCCGTTAAATCACTGTGACTGCTGGCGGTATGTCAGAGCACTCCAGTTGCTACTACTTGCCTTGGAAAAATAATAATTTTTACAAATAGTGCTACAAAAATACCTTCTCTTTTGAGAAGCTATGAGGGATAGTTTCTTGACTGCTTTCAGCTTGCAACTATAAATCTATCTACTTTTCTGAGCAGTGCTTTTGGTAAGTTTTGTACTCTCCTGAACTTAACTCAAGAACTCTGAAGTTGTAAAATAAAATTGTGAGTATACAGTTCTGATTTGTCATGCATATTAATCTTTGCATGTGTATGTGTTAACAGCTTTAAACTTTTTAGGACAAATAGTCCTCCTCACCCTACATCATAGAGCTTCCCAGTGTACCAGTCTACCCTCAAATCTTTTTTAGAAAGTCATATAAAAAAGACTGTTCTAAACTAACTTAATTCAGAGTCTCCCCTACATTTCCCCTTCACACAACTTTAACCTCCCATGGAAAATTTGGGCAGAAATGCTATAGGGCAGTTTAGAAGATTTAGAGATATGACGGCTGTGCTAAGTATGGGAGCTGATTTAAATACTCCCCTCAAATGAATAGCTCAGATAAATTTAATAAAAATAAACTTTTTAAGCCTTACACATATCATCAAAAGTTACATGTGAATCATCTGAAGAAACATACTGTATACACCTTATAAACATAGCCCCTTGCACATGGATACTCTGCTCACCTATGCTGTTTCCATTTTATTTCAGGTTGGTCTAAAACAAATTTTTTAAAGTTCCTTATTTTCCTAAATGTCCTACTCATCCTCAGACTTTCTCTTAGATAAAAAAATAATGGTATCTCTCTTCCCTAATTTCTCAACAAAATTTTCCATTTAATAAATTTATTGACTACTTTCCAAATGACTTGAAATTTCCTGAGATATTTCTAAAAATTAAAAAAATTAATTTAAATATGTGAGATTAGAATATAAAACACTGTAGACTAAAACCCCCCCAAAATATTTTTTAAAACCTAGATAAGTAGTGGATAGTGCACATTTCCACAAGGATAGCCCTTGGCACCTGGCCCAGATTTTATGGGTTTCTTTCTTGCCTAGTGGTTTGTAGCTGTCCCTTTTTATTGCAGAAATGGAGCTCTGGTTTTCGGAGTCTGGAACGAATGTGGTCATTCCAGCTACTACATTGATGACAACTCTCTGGCTAAAAGAATCATCCTAGCCTTCTTGAGTCACATTCTTGCCAGTTCTGTTATTGCAGGTCACAGTTTTGGAGTAAGGATGCAGATGAGGCTTATAGTATGTTGGGATTTTAAAAATGATCATGAATCACTCATAGGTTTTCCCCACTAATCCTTTTACCTACTACTTCTTCCCTCATCACTGCGCTATCAGTGTGGTATCTTAACCTGAATTTACTTGCTTAATAAAGTTATATTGGATAGGTAAATGGGTGGACAGGGAATATAGATTTTCTCAGAATGTAAATCTTCAAAGAATAACCAAGACCAATAAGAAGAAGAAGTATAGAGACGGCTAGTGTGTCATTGGTTAATATAATTTTTTATATAACATTTTCACAGTAAATATAATTTATTTAACCATGCTACAGCCTGACATAGTATAGTTCATGCTTTAGAAAGTCCACAGGCTTTGTTTCACTTACTCTTTTACTATTAATCGTTCAGATTTTAGAATCTTACTCTCTTTATTTCATGGCATACATGTTATACTGCTGTACACTTGGATAATAAACATTTTAAAGGAACTCCAATATTTATCACTATCCTTGTAACATTATTACTTCCTTCTTTAGTCAGTCACTTTGGTAATACCAGGATGCATGCCATAGTTCACAGCCATATAAGGAGCTATTTATTTATATAAGAACTAAATTCCCAGCCCACTTCTTTCCCCTCAGGAAGGTGTCATTTTAAATTTGATCCAAAAGCACTGTGATAGTTTTATGAATAATTATATTGTTTTTGTTAACTGAAGAACAAGAATGAAGAACATACTGTAGTAGGATAGTATGCTCCTTCCCAGTAGATGAAAGTATGAGATAACCAGATGTAAGTCTTTTATAGCTGAACTAGAATATGCAAACTATTCAGCAAGTTATTACCAAATAAAGAATTCTGACCGATGTGTACACAAGGGAAGTACTTTGCCTCCCTACCCTACATCTCTTGACACACTGTCTTTCTCTATCTTTTTGGGACTATATAAGTCCAATGTAATATTTTCAGTTTGCATACCTCACCTAAAGAAAAACAGAACATAAAAATAAATAATTATTTAATAATTTGTTATTTGGCAAAAGTGTTTGGGTTTTGTTTTGTTTTTGTTTTTTTTGGTAATTTTCTGATGTAGAGAAATCCAATGATTTATATTACTTTTAAATATGTAAGACTTATTAATAAGCTTTTCATGATGCTAATACATTTTTATATGATCAATTCGAGCATGTGCAATTAACAGTTTAGTTTCTCCCTTTCTGATGAATCCTTACCACTTGTATTTCTTTGAACTTTTTTATTGCTCTGATTAGTACCCAAGGAAAAATGAATGAGGTGGCAATGGCAAGGTTGCTTTCTTGCTTCAGATCCTAAAATGAATGCACTAAGTATGATGGATGCTGAGTGCTTGCTGACTTTTTTCCCCAGAAACCCTTTCTAAAGTGCTAATTCCTTTCTACAGCTAAAATTACTTTAAATGTAATCAGAAGAAATGTTGATATGTATTGAATGTTTTCTGTATCCAATGAGAAGCAAACCGGATAAGTTTCTGTTATTGTCTTTATTTTCCTTTTTACTTTAGGTTTTGTCTGAATATTTCCTAACCTCCTGAGTTAAACACTTAGCTTGTTAATTTTTATTCTTCTTTCTAATTTGAGCATACCTTAACTCTAATTTTCCTCCTCAGCATCTCTTCAGCTGTATTTTACACGGTTCAGGAAGTAAAATAGTTTTGCTTTCTTGTTTTCCTAAAATATTTTTTGTTTTAATTTATATTGTAATTCTTTTCTTTCAACATTTAATTTTTTAAGAATCTTTTTTTTAAAAGTACTTTGTAATGTTTTTGTTGATGATTTTAACATAACTGCATTCTGTTCAGCTTATCTGGTTGATGATCTGTCCTTGAGACTTGCTCTATGGCATAGTAGATGTTCGGTTTTTCAAAGTGTTTCAAATAGTTGTAAAAAGAATATATATTCTCCAGTCACTGGATATAATGCTTTCATGTGTCTCTTAGGTCAGGCTTGATACTTGTGTTATTCAAATCTTTATCTCTAATTTTTTAAAATCTCACCATAATGATGGCTTTGTCCATCTGCTTCTTCTAGTTCTGTTACTTTTGCTTATATATGTTGAAGTTAGGTTATTAGGTGGTATTAAGTTAATTGTTATAGCAGAGAAGTGTTTTTAAATATTTGTTACTGTGAAGTGACTCTGATATTTATTGAGGGAAAAAGCCTTAATTGTATTCTAGAATCCACCTGCAGTGTGGGAGACCTGAGTTCACTGGGTTGGATGATCCTCTATAGAAGGAAAAGGCTACCCACTCCAGTATTCTGGCCTGGAGAATTCCGTGGACTTAGTCCATGGGGTCACAAAGAGTTGGACACAACTGAGCGACTTTCACTTTCAATATATGTAACAACGTTTTGCTGGCATTTGCCAGGTTGATCTTTTTGCATCATCATACTTTTCATTCTTTCTATGTGGTTAAAATTTAAGTGTTTCTTAAACAGCATGTAGTTTAACTACTTTGTTATATTATCCTTCTGAAAGCCATCATCTTTTAACTGGAGAAATGAGTCCATTTATTGTGACTGTTAATATGCTTGGGTTATATCAACCATCTAATTTGTGCTTTCTACATGTCCTAAGTTCCTAAATTTATTTTTCTCTGATCTTGTTTGACTAATTACATTTTCATTTTTTCATCCCTTTTTGTCATAGTTAGAAATTACATTTCTTTCTTTAGTTATCTAGATACTTTAACATACATAGTTAACAACATCCAATGTTAATCTATATCTTCAGTATCTTCCTGAACAGTGTAAGGATATTAAAATGTTTTTTTTTAGCTCTCAGATTTCTCCCTCTAACTTATATGCTATCATTGTGCTGTATTTTAGTTCCAGCTTATATTTTTAATCCCACAAATTCTTTCCACTCTGTTTTCCTCTGTCACCTTTGCCAGCTTCTGCTCCTGTACCAGGCTCCCTCCTGAGGCCTCATCTCCCTCTGCTCTTCCCCCAGGAGGTGAAAGTGCTCTGTTCAACTTATTCCCTGACTTCTGAATTTATATTTTCCACCAGGCTACAGTTTCTAATAATAGATCTATATATCCTATAATCTACTTGATATCTTTACCCTGTTTTATAGGCATTTCAAACTTATTATTTCAGTTTGGATACGATTTCGCCAACGTTTTCATCCCATACCTCAGTACTATTCTCATTTTGCTTTTATGATCTAATAAATTACATTCCTTTTACAATCTTACTCATCCCAGAAACCTGGGTTCATTTTTTAACTAATTCTGTCTTCCTTTCGTCACTGTATTCACAAGGCTTAATTCGTTTAACATTATTTGTTTAGTCACTCAGTCTTGTCCAACTCTTTGCACCCCATGGACTGTAGCCTGCCAGGTTCCTCTGTCCATGGGTTTCCCAGGCAAGAATACTGGAGTTGGTTGTCATTTTCTTCTCCAGGGGATCTTCATGACCCAGAGATCCAATCCAGGTTTCCTGAGAGTCACCTACATTGCATTTGTTTTACCACTGAGCCACAAGAGAAGACCAGTTTCACATTAAGGATATCTTAAATTTGTTCCTTTCTTTTTATCTCCACTATCAGATACTCAGTGTAAGCTATTACACATCTTACCCAGGCCAAAACAGTAACCATCCAAGATGTAAATTCCACTTTTGAAATAGCAGTAGAATCCCTGTTCCTTAGTACCTTGCAGACTGGATGTACCATTGACATGTTAACTGGTCTTCCTGCTTTAAGTTACATCTATCCCTAAGTAAGTCCTTCTCCATATGGCAGGTATTACAGTTTGAAAATGATAGATCTAATCATGTTATTCCATGACTTAAAAGCCTTCAGAGCCTCCTGATTGCTCATACAATGAAAGCCAGACTTCTTAATATGCCTTACAAATAGTCCCTGCATGATCTCAGACTTGCCTACCTTTCCAGCCTTGTCACTACCCAAGTTACTTAGCTCACTATAGTCATACATACCAGACTTCTCTGATCACAGGGCCTAAGGGGCTCAGTCTCCTAATACAGGACGCCCATACATTCTCTTTCTACCCAAAATGTCTGGAGGCTTTTCTTCTCCTGTCTTTACCTCTTCTCATACACACACACACGCACAGTTCACATTCATTTTACACATCCTTCAGATTTCAACCTAAATGTCACTTTCTTAGGATTAACGTTCTTATGAAGTCCTTCCCTCACCAGTTCCAAGTCAAAATTATATCCTCTCAAAGTAGTCTGTGATTATCACAAATGCATTTATAGGTACATGTCTGTGTGTGTGTGTCTGTGTGTATATTTGTTTAATGTCTGTCTCCTCACCAGGTGGTAAGCATAAGATCTAGACTGTCAGAGACTGGGCCTAATTATTTTCATCATTATGTCCTAGTATCAGGTACATTGCTTGGCACATGGACACTCATATATGTTGCATAAATTGAAGATTACATACCACACCAGACTGGGGAAGGGAGATTGTGTCTTTTACACATAAGGGAGCACAGGTTAGGTGGTCACTAAATGTTTTGAAGAAATAAAAGAAGGGGAAAGGAAAAGGAAAGGAAGAGAAAGGAAATGGAACACGAGAAAAGGAAATTGGAAAGGGGACAGGAAAGAAAATGAAAAAAAGTAAACATAAATCTTGGGTTACCATCCTTGATGAGAAAAGTTATATCAACTTCTTTATCTCTCACTTAGGGAAAAAAAGAGGTAATGGCTGCTATCATGCAATAAAATATGAAAACGCTTGCTGTGATAGTTTTTGGTGATTTTGTTTTATTTGCGTATCTGGTTGAGAGAATGAGGAATATCACATGGGGTTACCCTCAGCCATACTCCTTTGAGCATGCACTTTCTAATCAAAACCTTTTTCAAAGTCTTATAAAGCAAAGATGCATTTTTATGTTTCCTTACTTAAACTTATGCATAGTAAAGTAAAGTCACTCAGTCGTGTCTGACTCTTTGCGACCCCATGGACTGTAGCCTACCAGGCTCCTCCCTCCATGGGATTCTCCAGGCAAGAGTATTGGAGTGGGTTGCCATTTCCTTCTCCAGGGGATCTTCCCAAATCAGGGATCGAACCTGGGTCTCCTGCATTCCAGGCAGATGCTTTAACCTCTGAGCCACCAGGGAAGCCCTGTTTAGCTACTTGTAATCCCCTCACCCCCCCCGTTGTAAGTCTTGACTTTGCATACCATTATAAGGAATATTTGTNATCAGGGATCGAACCTGGGTCTCCTGCATTCCAGGCAGATGCTTTAACCTCTGAGCCACCAGGGAAGCCCTGTTTAGCTACTTGTAATCCCCTCACCCCCCCCGTTGTAAGTCTTGACTTTGCATACCATTATAAGGAATATTTGTAAAAATATATTATGAACTATATATGTATGATTGATTAAGTATAATTAATCATTGCCTGCTTATCTCCAAAATTATAGAAAAATATGTCGTAACTGCAAGTGTGGCCAAGAAGAGCATGATGTCCTCTTGAGCAATGAAGAGGATCGAAAAGTGGGGAAACTTTTTGAAGACACCAAGTACACCACCCTGATTGCAAAGCTAAAATCAGATGGAATTCCCATGTATAAACGCAATGTTATGATACTGACCAATCCAGTTGCTGCCAAGAAGAATGTCTCCATCAATACAGTTACCTATGAATGGGCTCCTCCTGTCCAGAATCAGGCACTGGTAAATAATAAGGGGGAGGGAAGTCTCTTTATTAAAGTTCCTAGGCTACTTATTTAGGGCAGTTCCTTTAGTGATCTAATTGACCTCAGGTCTATTATTTTTGGGGGTTCCCATTACCTTGACTTCCAACTCCTGTTGGACTTTTGGAAGTAAGATTAGATAGCCTATAGAATTTTTCTCACTACATAGGTAATCGGTGTTGACCTTCTCAAAGAAATGGCATGACATTTTCAGTAATTAAATGTAAAACATGTTTTGTATAAAGCTAGTAACTTCTTTGTACTTTTGGGAAGATTTTTCTTAAGATGGTTAAAAAAATCTAAAGAATAGAATTTCTTTCAATTTTTTGTAACTCACAAGGTGGTCAACACTATATTTCTTTTATATATAAGTCAAAAAAAAAGCAATTTTGTGTCAAGCTCCTTCCACTAATAAAATAACTAGATGAGACATTTGGAAATCTTTTAAGACGATTAGTTAAATCATGAGAATGAATCTTGTGATATCATTTTCTTATAGAATACTGATGATCCTTAGGCCATTCTGAACACATGGCTTAAAAAATTGTTTTATTTTGCAGTTACACAGTTGTATTTTTGTTTGTTTGGGGGGCTTTGTCTTTTTTATGAATTTTATTGGAGTATAGTTGATTTACAATGTTGTGTTAGTTTCAGGTGTATAGCGAAGTAATTTTAGCACAAGTAAACGTTAGTAACTCAAATCTTTACAAATTGAAAAAAAAGCTTTACTTTCAGGAAGAAAAAAATGTGTTCATTTTTACTAACTAAATCTATTTATTGCACCATTTTTAATGTGTTTTTTAATATATTAACATCTTAAGATAACTTGTATTATGAAGATCAATTGTTATTAATGGATAAAATTGAATTCTTCAGTAATTTGATTCTAATGAGTGTTATATATCCTTTGATGGCCAAGGCATCTCCCAGTTAACACTGGTCTCCTTTGTGGTCTAGGCCAGGCAGTACATGCAAATGCTGCCCAAAGAGAAGCAGCCAGTGGCAGGCTCAGAGGGGGCACAGTACCGGAAGAAGCAGTTGGCAAAGCAACTCCCTGCCCATGACCAGGACCCTTCCAAATGCCACGAGTTATCTCCCAAAGAGGTGAAGGAGATGGAGCAGTTTGTGAAGAAATACAAGAGCGAGGCTCTGGGCGTAGGAGATGTCAAACTCCCCCGTGACATGAACACTCAAGGCCCCAATAGAATGTACATTCCTGGAGGGGACAGAAGCACCACGACAGCGGTAGGGGCCATGGAGGACAAATCAGCGGATCACAAAAGAACTCAGTATGTAAGTAAAGCAGTCATGATGTTAGCCCGTTTGGTATATTTTACAGGTTCATTCTGCTTCTTTGAATTGTGGGAGAGTGGTGGGGGAAGTTGCATTCCTCTGTTTCCAGAATGGAGTAGATGAGGGAAGTAAATTGAATTATAATTTCAGTTTAGGCTTATTTTAGAGAATTATCATGTATCATGTTTGAAACCTTGGTCTAAAGCCAAGTTTTCTGATTATCTGTTGCCAAAGATAATTACAAGTGTTATGTGTACACAGCAGTTAACATGGTGTCATGCTGGAATAAAACATACAATCTAGAATCTGTTTCTAAACATAATTTTGCAATTAATTGTTTCTCTCTTCCCATGAATAGGAATAATATATGCTTAGGTTAATTCGGTTTTGCTCGTGAGAACATGCATAAAATTCAAACTTAAACATGTGGATATATAGTCAATCATACTTTTTAAAAATGTCTCCTAAGACAGGGGAATTGAAGTCATTTTTACGCCTTGAAAGTAGAAGAAAATTGTGACACAGAGGAACCAAAATAAGAACTAAACTTACTGTTAGGTATTTCTCATAGATCCTGTTAGCACATCAACCAACCAGGCTTGGTCCTGTATTAAAACAAAACAGAAAGAACAATGATAGAATAAGTTTTAAGGTAATCATTTTTGAGAGAACTACTTAAAACTGAAGTGCAAATTACTATTATTTTTCTATAAGCAACTTTGATTCAGTAAACAGTGCTCTGTTACACATTGGGTGCAAGAATTACATTTGGAGAACCTGGAGAAAGCCAAGAGATTCCTTTTCACAAATACTAACACCATACTGCCTATTGGACAAATTACTAATTTCAGTAGAAATTATTTCTCTTGGAAGTGGTTTCTCTGAATTCCTACTGGAATTGTTGATGAGAAGCGCCAGTCTTGAATGACTAGACTGTTTTGGCTGGTTTCCCTTTCAGTCCTGCTACTGCTGCAAACTGAGTATGAAGGAGGGAGACCCAGCCATCTATGCTGAAAGGGCCGGATATGATAAACTGTGGCACCCAGCTTGTTTCGTCTGCAATACCTGCCATGAACTCCTGGTCGACATGATTTATTTCTGGAAGAATGGCAAGCTGTACTGTGGCAGACATTACTGTGACAGTGAGAAACCCCGGTGTGCTGGCTGTGATGAGGTATGTTCTCTAGGGCCACGTGCATGCAGGCTCCCTATTGCATCTTCCTATGGTTCCCTCACCATGCTAACCAGGCCTCCCTTAGCAAGAAAGCAGAATGAATTAAACCAGTATCGTGTGCTTTATTTACATCCAAAGAAGTTGAATGAAAAAAACATTTCAGTCATTCTGAATGCCCATGTTAATTGTGTTGACAAATGAAGACTGTCCAGATACCTGAAACATTGAGTTGAACTAAACCAAGTAATCATCCAAGTTTAAGCTTTAGGTTATCTTCAGACTTCAAACCCCCGAAGTAGACTGATGTTTCTTGTGGATCTAAATCTGTTGTCTAAAGAACCTAGCTTGGTCATTTGAAGCAAAAAGGAAAAAAACATGATTGATCTTATTTTTATCCTCTTCCTAGCTGATATTCAGTAACGAGTATACCCAGGCAGAAAACCAAAACTGGCATCTGAAACACTTCTGCTGCTTTGACTGTGACAACATCCTAGCTGGGGAAATATACGTGATGGTCAATGACAAGCCTGTGTGCAAACCCTGTTACGTGAAGAACCATGCTGTGGTAAGAGACACCTTGGGATTCAGTAGCCTTGACCTACTTTATTTAGGTCTCTTACAAAGGAGAAACAGAAAGTACTACTCTCAAATAGGAAACAGGTGAACTCTACCGTAGGGTGTTAAAATCCAGGTAATTCAAAAACATCACGTGCGTTGACTAGGATGAACCACCTCAAGATTCTGTATATGCAGTTTATACTATAAAGTACTACTTGATAACCAAATCTCCACCAAAAAAATTCCTTAATGGGAGTAAGATTGATTGATTCTCATCATACAAATTAGCTTTCACTGAAATTAAGTTTTTTAGAGACTGTTCGTATGCCTTAGCTCTATTTGAATATTTATAAATTTCTGTTCATGTTACCAGATCACTCACTGTGGCTTTGTTTTTGCTACCTGGAGATTGTACAGTGCCCTTTCTTTAAACCTTCACTGAATTAATATATATGTGAAACAAAATTTCAGAACAAAATTTGACTTGCATGTTTATTTGCATAAGCCAAACATTCAAATACTTAATGTGAAAGTATATATGTGTGTGTGTGTGTGTGTGTGTGTGTACACACACACAGAGACATACACATATATGTATATGTGTAAAATCTACCATGCTTACACAGAGCTTCTATTGCATGATGGCCCAGAGATAGAGTTGACCATATATGGTAAAACTTATAATCCAGGAATATTAAAAGGATAGATGTTTACTTTATATGCAGGTAAATAAGTACTAAAGATCTCCCTGAACTATCAACTAGAGGAGACTCCTGGTTGAGGAATATAATGACATATTTATATAGTTCTAGAAGTATGATATTATTAATATGAAAATAAGGTTAAGAAGTTTTGATGTCAGTGCCAGTTTTCAACATTTACCCATTGCCCTCAGATATAATCTATCAGCTGTCATTTTCTATCAACTCTGCCTCATCAATGTATCTCAGGTTCTCACAGTTACAACTATTCCACTTCAGAGCTTTATTTTTTGTCATTTTGATTATTATAGCGACCTCAAATTTGGCCTCCCCACTTCCATTCTTCTTGTTCAAAGCTACCTTCCATGGAAGGTAATCTTGATGGAAGATAATCTTTCTAAAATGAAAACCTGATCGTTAAGCCTTTACTTAATAGATCCAGCCCCTTCTTACCTATCCAGCCACTTTTACTAGTTGTTGTTCAGTCGAGTCCAACTCTTTGTGATCCTGTGGACTGCAGCAGGCCAAGCTTCCCTGCTAGTTATCTAACCCAAATCATACCATTTCCCAAGTTACTTGCATTTCATAGTTTATACTGTTCTTTGTCTTCTGCGAACACTCATTCCTTCTGGTATATCGTCCGATTCTGTTTTTATTTATTTATTTTTGGCTGTGCCACGTAGCTTGTGGGATCTTAGTTCTCTGACCAGGAATTGAACCCAGGCCCCTAGCAGTAAAAAAAAATCACCAGGTCCTAACCACTGGGTTGCAGAGGATCCCCTGCCTGTTTTACCTGATTATGCCTGCACACTCCTCCAGACTCAGTTTAAGCTTAACTTTTTCAGAACACCTTTCCCGATTCCCTACCCATGTTCCACCCCTTTCTCTCTGGCTAGGCAGATGTCTCTGTTCCCTTGGGGCTCTTTGTGTACTTACCCACATATTTGATTGTCAATATCACTCATCTGTCTCTTCCACCAGACTGTAAATAGCTGGAGCATAGAGCTTCCCTCTATTTCCATACCCTCAATGTCTGCACTTAGGAAATGTTTGAGTGACTGACTTGTGTTTTAACATTTCTCATTTTCTGTGAGGGTCAGCATGGGCCCTCCTTATAACTGAGGATAAGATGTTGAATCACTATGCAGTCTAGTAGATCATTTAGCTTAAAAAATGCTTCTTTGAATGTAGCTGCAACAGTTTCTCTACGGAAGAGGATTATCATAATAAGCAATTCACTGTATAGTGTGTTACATTGGCCTCAAGGACTAGAATGTAAACTCCATGAGGGCAGGGATTTTGTCTGCTTCTTTTTGGTTCTATTTTCAACACCAGAACAACACAGTAGGCACTCATATTTATAGAGTAAAGCTTTTAACAGATGAAGCTACTTTGTTATTAATTCAAGCTTCTCTCCATTATGTTGCAGTAGTTATTGGAGAGGAATAACTACAGAGAGAATGCAAGAGACCCAAAGTTATTTAGCTTTATAATATAGCATGATTTATTTTAGAAGGTGTACTTTCTCAGTAAGATACACTATTGCCATGTTGCTTAATAATACTAAAATGAATATTCATCACCTGAACAAAACTTAGGTGACAGCAGCATGCTAAAGGATACAAAAATTGGAAGATTGTCTAGTTCTAGGCATTGATCTGCTTAGATCTTTTAATTTTAAAAAGAAAAAAAAACAATATAAATTATTTTTAGACCTGAAGCTAAAACCTCAACTCAAAAAAGGACTTTTCTGAAGAAAAAATTAACCTGGAAAGAAGAAAGTGGGAAATACACTTAGTTTGTCTCTGCATGGTCTCTGGAGTTCCAGTCTCAAATGGCCACCCCAAGATTTCACATCTCTGAGATTTCACAGACCCCTCCTGCTAGAGAGTAAACGTCATTATCAATTTTTTTTAATTTTATAATGTATATACAAATAAATAAAAGAAGTAGGAGGAATTGAAGGAAATAATAACATACTGGATTATTAGCAGTTTAATTAAGAATTCAGGATAATAAAATATCAAGCATAAAGTGGTAAATGAAGTCCATAAATTCCCTTACTGGTCCTGGAGTTTTCAGACCCTTAGTTGAGTCCTGGGCAGCTTTCAGATTTATGAAGAATTAGGGATAGGGATCCAGAGAAAGCAGTGGCAACCCACTTCAGTACTCTTGCCTGGAAAATCCCATGGACAGAGGAGCTTGGTAGGCTGCAGTCCATGGGGTCGCGAAGAGGCGAACACGACTGAGCAACTTGCTTTCACTCTTCACCTTCATGCATTGGAGAAGAAAACGGCAACCCACTCCAGTGTTCTTGCCTGGAGAATCCCAGGGACGGGGGAGCCTGGTGGCTGCTGTCTATGGGGTCACAGAGAGTCGGACATGACTGAAGTGACTTAGAAGCAACAGCAGGGATAGGGATCGGTAGTTTTTAACCTGGGGACATGTCAGATTTGGGGATGAATGGCAATCAAATTATTAATAAACCTAAATTTTCTGAAGCCCACAAACCCTACATTGTATGCTATTTCAGTTCAATTCAGTCGCTCAGTCATGTCTGACTCTTTGCAACCCCATGAACTGCAGCACGCCAGGCCTCCCTGTCCATCACCAACTCCCGGAGTTCACTCAAACTCATGTCCATTGAGTCAGTGATGCCATCCAACCATCTTATCCTCTATCATCCCCTTCTCCTCNTGCTAAGTCACTTCAGTCATGTCAGACTCTGTGCGACCCCATAGACAGCAGCCCACCAGGCTCCCCCATTCCTGGCAACCCCATATAAACCCCATTTTTGCTATAAAACTCCATCAGATTCCCCAAGGTTGTGAAACCTAGCTTTCGAAGGCAGGAGCTCACTTGTCCCCCTTTGCATGGCCAAACAATAAAGCTATTCTTTACCCCAAACTCTATCTCTGAGATTCAGTTTTGCATTGGTGTACAGAGAGGCTGAGCTTTTGGCATCAGAAATAACAATGAGGAATGAGGAAGATACCTACTCCACTGGCATTGCAGAACTCCCATATGGGAGAAAAAGTAGCTGGCCTCTGCTTGAAAGACTTTGAGGAATAACCAGAGATCAGCTGGAGCAAGATGAAGCTCTTGAGAGTACAAGGGAGTTTGCAGTTCATAGAAGTTGAATTTTAGAGAGCCCAGAGGTAAAGTTAAGGAGTGTAGGAAGGAAAAGAGCCAAATTAGGAAATTCACAAAGAAGAAAGGATATCAAGTTTTCAAATGAGGCCAGAAAAATCTAGATATCTGGGGTAAACAGGACTGAGGGGCATACCAAGTTTAGATTGCTAGTGAAGGATAAGCTTTTGGCTGTAAATAACTAAAAACACAGCTAAGATTAACTTAAAGACCAGACATAGGCAAGTCCAAATTTGGCTCAGAACAAGCTGTTTTTAATCTCTGCTCTGCTATCCTCTGTGTGTTACATTCCATTCTCAGGTTTGTCCTTCCATTCAAGCACCACTCCTTCACATAATAGCATCCAAGATACAGAGCAGAGAGAGGGCAAAAGTTTATTTTACTTTCTTAATAAGGAGAAAAATCATTCCCCAGAGGCCCCAGCAGACCTACCTACCCTTCCATTTCATTAGCTAGAACTAATTCACATGCTCCTTCACATGAGAAGAAAAAAACAGTAGCTAGAGTTGACTTATCTGATCATAATTCATACTCTGAGTACTGGACACGTGACCATCCAGAGCAAAATCAGTGTTCTGATATAGGAAGAAAAGAAATGACCATTGAGTTGTTGAATGACAAAGACCATATAAATGAATAGTCATTTAGAACTCAGAGTCTTTTAGCCAGGCAATTGTTTATTGTGAAAGTTGGGGTTTCTGTTGGCCTGTGAGATGAGACAGGGGCATCATTTGGGAGCATCTTTCTTAGGCAGAATGTCACTTACATGACCAGAGGTTATGTGGAGGCAGAGCAAGAGACACTGTGAAGTCCTTAGGGTAACATTACCAGATTTTGCTTGGCTTGCCTCACCACCACCGTCTCATTCTATCTAATTTGTGCTTTAAAATGGTAAATAACAAAATGAATTAAGTGAGATCTCTCTAAGCCATGAAAATTAAGTGAGAATTTTACTAAGTTTGATGGAATTCATTTGGTCATTTCTAAAAAATACAACAGTGGAAGAAACAGGAGCTGTAAGCTAAAAAAAAAATCAAGGTTTACTTAAATATTTAAAATATATATTGCTACATGGAAGGATCAAAGTACATTGCTCCAGCAATACTTATTTTAAAAATTCCCTCTTCCGTCCTGCCTGTTTTCTTCAGACCTCCATCTGCTCTGTCCACAAGTCCCCCAAACCCCAATCTTGTCCAACTTCTCCTCTCTTGACCTCTGCCATTTCCATTTCTCTCCAGTGCTTCATCCATTCACTCACTCAGTGTTTATTGACCATCTGCTATATGTCTGGAATGGCCGCAGTTTGCAAAGTAGTAAATGAGACAAGATCCCTGCTGTTATGGTGCTTTATGTTCTAGAGAGAAGAGAAATAAATAATTCTAACACAAAAAAAGGAAATGTGGCCAACTGGGGAAAATAAGATTCAAAATCAGAATATATACAAATAAATGGAGGTAAAGCCATTAAAATATTAAAGAATAAGGACCTACCTAGTAGCTACAAATGGAGGTCCACATTATTCTATGATTCTAAGCATTGCCCTTTATCTTTACATGTGAGAATTGGGAATGTTTTCGACACTCTGAGTGGACTAAGGGAAGGCTGTGAACTCTCTCACATGGATTATTTAAACCACGGCCTAAGAAAATTACTATTAGATGTCAGTACTAATAGAGCTTCACTATCCAAAGGAAGGCATTGGTTTCCACGTTTCTGAAATTGAGAGTGAAAAAAATAACTGTAATTTCCCTTTCATTTTACTTCCAGGAAATTTTGAACAAAATCTGACCCTCCACTAACATAGCAACTATGACTCAAGTATCTCTATTTTTCCAGACTATATTATATGAATTCCCCCTTTGACCTGCTTCAGATTCTTTGTGGAACTAGGTAGCATTATTTTGGTTAGCATCTTTTTGGTTAGCATTATTTTTGTTTCTTTTCCAAATGGCCAAAAAGATTACTCATCATAAAGGTACAGGCAGGAAGTCATTGGCCTAAAGAAAGAACAGAAATAGTCTAGGCAGCCATCAGATCTCTTCCCATCTTTCTCTCATTCCAGGTCTCCTGTGCACATCTGCTCCATTTTTCTCTTTGCTGTAGACACATTCTCTCAGGTCCTCAGTCCAGTGAAAGAGGGCTGCCCTAACATTTCTGGATTGAGTCACAATGAGAGACTGATGGGCTGTCTCTAGGTTCTGATTCCAAATTTTCCCCAAAGAAAATCTAATTAATACTAGTTGTTTCATACTGGACAAAATAGTTTAATTCCAGAGGGTAGACTCACGCAATGTAAGTAAACAGTTAAAAATCTGCCTGAATGAGATTTGAGGGAGAAACAGTGAGAATAAGGCGGGGGTAGGGTCAACTATTTAGGGAGTCATTGTGAGCAGAAAGATATTCCTCAAGATGACTATTGTAATTGCAAATATGTAGATAGTTAGAATGATAGTGTGATGTTGTTGTTTAGTCACTAAGTTGTGTCTGATTCTTTGCAACCCCATGTACCAGGCTCCTCTGTCAATGGGATTTCCCAGGTAAGAATACTGAAGTGGGTGGCCATTTCCTTCTCCAGGATATCTTCCTGACCCAGAGATTGAACCCACATGTCCTGCATCAGCAGACGGATTCTTCACAGCTGAGCCATGAGGGAAGCCCAACAGTGTGATAAACATTGCCTATTTCCAGTGGGACTATATTTCCCAGCATCCATTACAGTTGTGTAGGGCTTTGTGAGTTTGTTCAATAGAATATGAACAAAAATAAGTAGTTTCCTTCTTGGCTTGGCCTTAAAAAGATCAGAATCCCCCAGAAGATGGTGGAGCCAAGAAATAAACTGTTTCACACTGAAACATATGTGAGCTAGAAACAAGCTTTTACTGTTGTAAGCACTGAGATTAGGTTTGTTTGTCATAGGAATTAACCTTTCCTAACTAATACCGATAAATAAAGCAGACCTTTTTCTCATTCTACAAACATCCCTTGACTTGGTCATGTGTTATATTGGGATGCTGGGGAATTGGGGGTGAACAAGGCAAGGCTTCTGTTCTTGCATTCTTCTCTTGATCTCTTCTCCATAGTTTCATGTAGGAGACAGGTAAATTGGAAATTAAAATAATGAAGACCTGTCCCCTAGAGAAGACAATGAAAATGATCCCAGAGTGACTGTGATACTGAAATGTCTTCTCTAATAGCAGAGGTTATATTTAATTTTCTCAGGTGAGTAGATAGAGAAATAGAAGAAACACTGTAAAAACATAGTCTTAAAAGACCTATCACAGTGGGATAGAAGGACAGGAAGGAGTCAAGGACAACTCTGAAGCCCCAGCCCTACCAATTGAAAGGATGACGGTAAAATCCAGAGAAATGGGAAAGCTGCCTAATGGGGGAGCTAGGTTGAGAGAAAAAATGATGAGCTTGCTTTGGAACACACTGAATTTGATGCAGGTGGAACGATAAGTTTAGAACCTGAAATCTGATGCTCAAGAAAAACCTCTGGCTGCAGATATAGATAAAGAAACCAATGGATAAAAATTATATTAGTATTTCATATTAACTTACAAAAAAGGGCCCAAATGTGACTATATGTCAAAAATACTCTTGAAATGATTTTCATATTACTTTTCCTGGATATAATTAAGACAAGTTTAGTCTATTTCCTCTTTTTTGAGAAAATGAAAAGTATACTAATAGTTTGGGTACTTCCACAATATACATTGCAAGCTCTGAACAACCATAACCTTTCTGTGTCTCAGTTTCTCATCTATAAAATGAAAACATCAATCCCTATGTGGCAGATTGCATTTTGAAAAATAGCTGTGATAATAGTTCTGGTCCTATATCCTCTTCCAGAACCTTGCCACTCACCATCTGGAGTCTGTCTTCCTTCACCTTGAACCTGAGCAGGACTTTGTAGCTACCTGGATGAAGAGAATGTGACATGCATGCCTTCCTAGACTAGGTCATAACAAGTGATATGACCTCTCCAGGCTCTCTGCCTCAAGGATTGTACCTAGTCACCATACTGTAAGGAAGACAAAAATAGCCCACTTAGTCCATGTGGAGAGGAACTAAGGCTCCCAGTCCAATACCAACATCAACTGCCAGAAACGTGAGTGAATGATTCTTCAAATAATTCCAATCCAGAGCCTTGACTCTTCCAGCTGAAACCCTAAGATCGGCAGAGACAAGCTAAACCCATGTGTCCTGTCCAACTTCTGGAACCATAGAATCCAGGAGCATAATGAATGGTTACTTAGTGCCACAAAATTTGGGGTAATCTGCTATGCAGTCATGATATCTATAACACCTATTGAACAGAATTGTTACATACGTGTTTTACAGGAATCTTTTGCATTACTATGCATAATACATATATATATACACACATATGTATGTATTATCATAATATATACACATTATACTTTATACATAAAGCATTCCTGCAAAATATGTAAATTTGCTACAGATACTACAAAATTTTATTTTTATAAATATAGGATTTTATATTTATATAAATTTATATTTAGGCAAAAATTATATAAATTTTTATATATAATAAATATATATATTAAATATATATTTATGCTTTTATAGAGAGAGAGCAAACACTACAGGCAAAGCTGTTGACATAAAGGGTTTCATCCCAGAGGGAGAGTTTCTCAATCCTATCGAAGGCTGAGAACATTTCTTGCTTCTTCACTTATAAAATGAACATATGAATTTCCATTACTTATCTCCAGCCAAAAAAAATCTTTGGGGGATAATCACAAAGCCTTTCTCAAAGTACTTAATGTGGATTTTACCAAAGGAAGAGTTAACAGCTTTAGAATCATCTTTCTTACTTGTGTGTGTTAGGACAAGCATTATTAAGCAAGAGAAAATTTGAGCTGAAACATTTTCTTTAAACAAAATTCATTCTTAGTCACTCTCCCCTTTTTAAAATTCCCTTTAGAGTCTTTTGAACAACTGAATTAGTCACTGTTCTAAATGTTTTATGCATATACACTCACTCAACCCTTATAACAACACTTTCAGGTAGGTATTTTTATTAAATCTTTTGACAGATAAGAAAACTGAGGACAGTGGAATTATGTAATTTGGCCCAAGTCACAGACCTAGGAAGGGGAAGAACTGAAATTCACATTCTGGCAATCTGGCTCAAAAGTCTGAATTCTTATTCACCTCACTATACTGCCATAGCGAGTATATGTAACTTCCCTTTCACATAAACTATGTCAAGACCACATAAAAATTTTTTTTTTACTCTTTTGCCTTTGCACAGGGATTTCTTATATGCACCTCTGCATCTTCCAAAAGATTTAGCTCACCCTTTAGAGGAAGTTTTTCTCTCCTTAAGGAGTTGCTCCACATCACATTGATCATGGGCCACGCAGCCAGCAACAGCCCTGTGTCAGCCCTGTGTCAGCCTGCTAAAGATAAAATCCTTTCTGCTTCTCAACCAAATCCCTCATATTTTGAGCTGAAAACAAGAACTGCCCTGCTGAGGTGCCAAGGGAAACATACTTACGTTATGAACTGTTTCTAACAAATGTTTTGGAGATTTTAAAGGGACAGCTTTCTAAATATCTGAGACATTTGCAAACAACCCCAGAAATAGGCCAGCTTTGCAGCCCAAGCATTGCTTCTGGCTGTATAGTCTTCTTTCTGAAAACAGCTGTTGCAATGCCCGGTTGTCCAATGATAACAACAGATGTTTTCTAGGGTTAAAGTAACCAAAATAATCTAGGTCTTTGGTTTTTAAATGTGCATTGTTAATATAATTTTGGCATTCTTTAACAGATTTCAAAGTGGAATCAAAGGTTTTTTTTATAGAGTTTATATTCATTCTACAAAGTTCAAGATATTTGGCAGTGCTTGGGAAAACTTGAAAAGAGTAACAAAAGATTACCATGAGGAATTCAAAGCTGCCTTGTATGGTAACACCGATTCAAACCACCACATNAAGATCGGCAGAGACAAGCTAAACCCATGTGTCCTGTCCAACTTCTGGAACCATAGAATCCAGGAGCATAATGAATGGTTACTTAGTGCCACAAAATTTGGGGTAATCTGCTATGCAGTCATGATATCTATAACACCTATTGAACAGAATTGTTACATACGTGTTTTACAGGAATCTTTTGCATTACTATGCATAATACATATATATATACACACATATGTATGTATTATCATAATATATACACATTATACTTTATACATAAAGCATTCCTGCAAAATATGTAAATTTGCTACAGATACTACAAAATTTTATTTTTATAAATATAGGATTTTATATTTATATAAATTTATATTTAGGCAAAAATTATATAAATTTTTATATATAATAAATATATATATTAAATATATATTTATGCTTTTATAGAGAGAGAGCAAACACTACAGGCAAAGCTGTTGACATAAAGGGTTTCATCCCAGAGGGAGAGTTTCTCAATCCTATCGAAGGCTGAGAACATTTCTTGCTTCTTCACTTATAAAATGAACATATGAATTTCCATTACTTATCTCCAGCCAAAAAAAATCTTTGGGGGATAATCACAAAGCCTTTCTCAAAGTACTTAATGTGGATTTTACCAAAGGAAGAGTTAACAGCTTTAGAATCATCTTTCTTACTTGTGTGTGTTAGGACAAGCATTATTAAGCAAGAGAAAATTTGAGCTGAAACATTTTCTTTAAACAAAATTCATTCTTAGTCACTCTCCCCTTTTTAAAATTCCCTTTAGAGTCTTTTGAACAACTGAATTAGTCACTGTTCTAAATGTTTTATGCATATACACTCACTCAACCCTTATAACAACACTTTCAGGTAGGTATTTTTATTAAATCTTTTGACAGATAAGAAAACTGAGGACAGTGGAATTATGTAATTTGGCCCAAGTCACAGACCTAGGAAGGGGAAGAACTGAAATTCACATTCTGGCAATCTGGCTCAAAAGTCTGAATTCTTATTCACCTCACTATACTGCCATAGCGAGTATATGTAACTTCCCTTTCACATAAACTATGTCAAGACCACATAAAAATTTTTTTTTTACTCTTTTGCCTTTGCACAGGGATTTCTTATATGCACCTCTGCATCTTCCAAAAGATTTAGCTCACCCTTTAGAGGAAGTTTTTCTCTCCTTAAGGAGTTGCTCCACATCACATTGATCATGGGCCACGCAGCCAGCAGCAGCCCTGTGTCAGCTCTGTGTCAGCCTGCTAAAGATAAAATCCTTTCTGCTTCTCAACCAAATCCCTCATATTTTGAGCTGAAAACAAGAACTGCCCTGCTGAGGTGCCAAGGGAAACATACTTACGTTATGAACTGTTTCTAACAAATGTTTTGGAGATTTTAAAGGGACAGCTTTCTAAATATCTGAGACATTTGCAAACAACCCCAGAAATAGGCCAGCTTTGCAGCCCAAGCATTGCTTCTGGCTGTATAGTCTTCTTTCTGAAAACAGCTGTTGCAATGCCCGGTTGTCCAATGATAACAACAGATGTTTTCTAGGGTTAAAGTAACCAAAATAATCTAGGTCTTTGGTTTTTAAATGTGCATTGTTAATATAATTTTGGCATTCTTTAACAGATTTCAAAGTGGAATCAAAGGTTTTTTTTATAGAGTTTATATTCATTCTACAAAGTTCAAGATATTTGGCAGTGCTTGGGAAAACTTGAAAAGAGTAACAAAAGATTACCATGAGGAATTCAAAGCTGCCTTGTATGGTAACACCGATTCAAACCACCACATTGCTCAGCATTATAAACTTAGCTGTAGTTTTAAGGAATGATCAGTGTGTAGCTGCAGAGATTGCTTAATATAACACGGTGGTTTGCCCATTAAAAATGAATAACGGACTTTGGAAAATTTATAATTAATGTCTCGGTTTTGAAAACATTGAAGAAATGAGAGAGAAATAAAGAGAGAGAACTGTTCATTTTATTAGCTTCTTTGACTTCTTCAGCATCAGCAGCTCCACCTTGCCTTGTAATTGTAAACTGCACATTTTTGCCAACCTGGAATGCACACTGTGTTCCTGCCCAGCCCCAGCTCACTCTGAATCTGAGCACTCTCAAACCCTGCTCTCCCAAGGTCTTGATTTGTTGGCAGTCAGTAAAAGGGGTTTCCTTATGAATCATAGTGCGTGGGGAGACTGAGTGGTATACCCTTCACTTGTGCCATAATCTGTATGGAATGCATTTGAAATAGAAGACAAATCTAGAGTTTAGTTCAACATCTGACTTCAAGCACACTATCAAAAAAAAACTGGAGTGCAGTATGGAAAAAGCACTGTGTCTCTACTGCTTTGGAAAAGTTTATTCCCATTAACATTGTCTCCAAAGGGACAGGAACTAAGTTGCACACTTTTGGGCTCTGAGCTCTGATTAGGAAGGAGTCCATTTCTTGACCCTTTTAGATGACCCAGATTTCCTCGTCAGTTAATGTGCTTTTATCCCATCCTTTGGTGTGCTGAAGTGGAAAGGCATGTGTTTGAGAAAACTGAGTTGCCATAAATAATAGTTTTCATCAGTCCTATTGAACAAATGTGAAGTCTGATAGCTCACATCATTAGCTGCAAGAAGACTAAGAATATTGTAAGATAGGTATGTTTATAAAAGTCAGAGTAGATGCAGGAACACTTTCCCACCACTTGTCATCACCTGTTTATATTACATAAAGAAAATGGATTTACTTATCAGCAATATGCACGTTATCTGGCAAAATGAATTGCAACTAGCTATCAAGTTCTAAATTTCATTTTAAAGAAACTAGATACACTGTAGGGCTTCTCTGGTGGCTCAGAGGTTAAAGCATCTGCCTCCAATGTGGGAAACCTGGGTTCGATCCCTGGGTTGGGGAGATCCCCTGGAGAAAGAAATGGCAACCCACTCCAGTATTCTTGCCTGGAGAACTNGTTTATATTACATAAAGAAAATGGATTTACTTATCAGCAATATGCACGTTATCTGGCAAAATGAATTGCAACTAGCTATCAAGTTCTAAATTTCATTTTAAAGAAACTAGATACACTGTAGGGCTTCTCTGGTGGCTCAGAGGTTAAAGCATCTGCCTCCAATGTGGGAAACCTGGGTTCGATCCCTGGGTTGGGGAGATCCCCTGGAGAAAGAAATGGCAACCCACTCCAGTATTCTTGCCTGGAGAACTTTAAGAACCAAATCTTCTTTTCTTCTTAGACTGCATTAATCACTCAAATATCTTAAATGGAAAAAAAAAAACAAAAACAAAAAACTGGTAAAAGTACCCTGAATACTCATCAGAAGGATTGATACTGAATCTACAATACTTTGGCCACCAGATGTGATGATCCGACTTAATGGAAAACACCCTGATGCTAGGAAAGATTGAAGGCAAAAGGAGAAGAGGGAGGCAGAGGATGAAATGGTTGGGTAGCATCGCTGATTCAATGGATAAGAACTTGAACCAACTCTAGGAGATAGTGAGGGACAGGCAGGCCTGGCGTGAGGTAGTCCATGGAATTGCATAGTCAGACACAGCTTAGCAACTGAACAACAACAACAAAGGCATTTTGAATGAACAGAAAAATTGGAAAATATGTGTCTACAAGCTTGGAATTTGCCCTAAAAGCTTATATCAAGCTCACATATTCTCTCAAACTATAGAGGATAAATCATGTTGATTACTAAGCAATAAAATGATTATACCTTCTTAGTTCATGAAGCTTTGATTAATATTCAGAGAAATAAGTCAAGTTATTTTACTTATATTCCTAGCAACATGTATTTCCTGGTAAAGGTGAACGATGTGAGAAAAGAGGAATTAATAATAAGTCATCCTTTTTTAGATACTCATAATTTTGACTTGATGCAAAATTCCCTTCATATCAATCATCTGATACAGTCACTGGATATGGCTGATGTTAGCAGTCTCATAAGTATGTAGAAAATAACAAGCGTATGTTCACTCATTTATTCAACAGTCAACCTCTCAAGGCTTACCAAATTTTGTGATGTTTACAAGGTGTGCAAGAGGTCCATACGCTCAAGAAGCTCACCATGGGGGAAGAAGCAGACATGGCAACGAGTAATTAGTATACTGCACGTTAAACCATCAACAGAAGAGAGCGTGAGGGAAGCAGAGAGGAGAAGAGCAGAGCAGACTCCAGGAATAAAGGCAACAGCTGAACTGGGTCATTAACAGGAGTGCAAGCGGCCCAGGAGAAGGGTGGGAGGTTGTGATATCATGATTTGAGAAATATATATTTGAATTAGAAATATATATTTGGCCTTTGTCCTGTTCCTGTCGCAGGGCTCCCAAAGTCCTTGGAATTTCACAGGTGATAATAGAGACAAAGATGTCTTTAGTTGTTCATAACAAGTCCCTTTCAACCACACTTCAGTTTGCCAGGGGAACCAATCATGTGATTAGAGGGTTAGAACTTTCAGTCCCCCTCCCTGATCTTTGGGGAGGGCAGAGGGTTTAGAGATTGAGATATGTCAACAATGGCCAATGATTTAATCAATCATGCTTGGGTAATAAAGCCTCTAGAGAAGCCCAAAGGGATGAGGTTCTGAGCGTTTCCATTTGGTGAGCATGTGGAGATACAGGGTAAATGTTGTGTCAAGAGAGAACAGAGAAGCTCTGTGCCCCTCCCCACATAACTTGATACAAAAGTCCCTTCATATCAATCATCTGATATAGTCAGTGGATATGGCTGATGTTAGCAATCTCATAAGTATGTAGAAAATAACAAGCGTGTGTTCACTCAATTATTCAACAATTAACCTCTCAAGGCTTACCAAATTTTGTGATGTTTACAAGGTGTGAAAGAGGTATACAAGCTCAAGAAGCTCACCATGGGGGAAGAAGCGGACATGCCCAACAAGTAATTAGTATACTGCATGTTAAACTGTCAATAGATGGAACCATTCTTCTCATACATCTGGCTGTTCTTGAGTTATACCTTTTATAATAAACTGGTGCTCTTGTAAGTAAACTATGTTCCCAAGTTTTCTGAGCCTCCCTAGCAAATTAATTGACCCGAGGAGTAGGCTCCAGGGACCCCCAACTTACAGCCAGTGGTCAGATCCCAGGTAAAAACATGGACTTGTGACTGGCATCTGAAGTAAAGAGGAAGCAGTTTTGTGGGTCTGGGCCCTTAACTTGTGGGATCTGATGCCATCTCCAGGTAGATAGTATCAGAATTAAGTTAAACTGTAGAATACCCAATTGCTGTCACAAAATTGTCTGGTGTGGGAAAAGTACCACATACTTGGTGATCAGAAATGCCAAAAGTAAAGTAGTGCAGTGTGATTGCAAGGAAACACAGATCTAGCCACTGAAGTGTTCTCTGTGAGCAGGAAAAGGAACACACAGGAATGTGGTCTTTTTTTTTTTTTTTTTTTTTTTTCAGAAGAGAGATGGGAGCAGTAAAGGGCAATTCATATAATGCCATTTGCAGCAACATGGTGGACCTAGAGATTGTCAAACTGAATGAAGTCAGACAAAGAAAGACAAATGTCATGATATTGCTTACATGTGAAATCTAAATTTTAAAAAATGGTAAAAATGAACTTACCTACAAAACATAAATAGACTTACAGATGTAGAAAACAAACTTATGGTTACCAGGATAAATTGGGAGATTGATACTGACATATATATACTATTATATATATACAATAATAACTAACCATATGACCTACTGTATAGCACAGGGAACTCTGCTCTGTAATGGCGTATATGGGAAAAGAATCTGAAAAAGAGTGAATATATGTATTTGTATAACTGATTCACTTTGCTCTTCACCTGAAATTAATACAATGTTGCAAATCAACTATACTCCAATAACTTTTTAAAAAAAAGACATTGTGCAGGAACAAGACATGAGTATGGATGAAATGAGGTTGTAGTAATTTTTGATTGTAAAGAGAGGGAATATTGGTGGAGACACTGACAGACTTCGGGCTGGCAAAGAAGAAAGGCAAGGTGTGAGTCTTACTGCAAGGGTTGCAAAGGAATATGGCAAGATCTAGGAGTTGGTGATGAACTGGGAGGCCTGGTGTGCTGCAGTCCATGGGGTCGCAAAGAGTCAGACAGGACTGAGTGACTGAACTGAACTGAAAGAATATGGACTACACAGCAATATTTTCCAAAAGGTGTCTTAAGAACTATTAATTTCATAGACCACTTGTTTCTTGGGTTATTTATAGTAAACTGAAAGCTTCTTACTCAAGTAAGTTTGAGGAATGCTGGATTTCTTTTCTGCAGAAGTTCTGAGAGTCTTCAGTATGCTAATCCATATGGCTATGCAAAAAAGGGTAGAAAAGAGAATTTCTCACGTTTATTTGACCAAAGAACCTTATTTTGCACAGGTTACTTTGAAGAATCAGTGTTCCACATAAGGTAATTAGGAAATGATACTATAAAGAGTTGAGTGGAATTGAAAGTCTTAATTGTTCAAGGTCAGAGAGTTTTGTGGCCAAATCTGCATTTCAGAAATGCAACTTCGGCAAGATTAGGGAAAATGCATTGGAAGTGAGACAGAGTTGGAAGATGAGTGAGGAAGCTAAGAGAAAAATCTAAGCAAAGACAATGAAAAAGAAGGGAAAAGTCTGAATTGGGGAAATTTTCAGAACTGACAGCACCAAAGGACTAGTTGAACATGGAGAGTAAAGAAGTGAATGAGAAGGGAAAAATAAATAATAACTTAACCAAGTAGTCCAAGGTAACATCATCCATAATGAGACAGATTGACACCATGTTCTTACTGATATAATATGTTAAGAAGGATACAGTATCACCTACATTATATTCCAAATAATATATAACATGAAAATAATTTTCTTAAGTCTTTATTGAATTTGTTACTATATTGCTTCTGTTCTATGTTTTGTTTTTTAGCCACAAGGCATTTTAGCTCCCTGACTAGGGATGCAAAAGTCTTAACCACTGAAGCTCTAGGCAAGTCCCTAAAACTAATCTTTAAAAATATCAGATAACCCAAGTTGATAGACATAAAATCAATGGAACGATGTCTCTAAAAATGTCAATATCACAAAAGACAAAGAAAAGCTGAGNGATGCAAAAGTCTTAACCACTGAAGCTCTAGGCAAGTCCCTAAAACTAATCTTTAAAAATATCAGATAACCCAAGTTGATAGACATAAAATCAATGGAACGATGTCTCTCAAAATGTCAATATCACAAAAGACAAAGAAAAGCTGAGGAACCTTATCAGATCAAGGGAGACTAAAAACTGGACCAGCAAAAAATATGCTATAAAAGACATTAAAAAGGCAATTGGAGTGACTTGAGTAGGTCTTGCATAATAGCATAGATAATAGCATTGTAGCAGTTAATTTTTGATTCTGAAAATTTTTACTGTGATTATTAGGAGAATATTCTTATTCTTAGAAAACAACAGTGAAATATTTGGAGGGGGGTACATGAGGTCTGTAATTCACTCTCAAAAAGAACAGAAAAAGTTATATGAATATATGCATGCATAAAGATATATGGAGAGGGAGAGAAAGAGAGAATATGAAAAAATGTTAAAAAACTGGTGACCAATCTAGGTGAAGGACATTTGGAAATTCTTAGTTCTTTTTGGCAACTTATTATTTCAAACTAAAACATTAAAAAAAAAAAAAGTAATTCAGCCATTTCACTTGCAATGCCAAGAGGTGCAAAATATAAGTCAATGGTGTTTTTGCAGTTTCTAGAATCAGTGATGAATGGACCATACAGGCTAGGGAGGAGCAGGACAGAGAGAGGAAGGTGGAGTTCTGTTTGGGGCATGTTTCGTTAAAAAGACAATATCATGTCCAGGGAAACATGGCTGGTAAGATGTGCCTGAAGTTCTGGAAATAGCGCACATGAGTCAAAAATTTTGAAGACATCATTATATATGATGGTCTCCACCTGCTGATATTTTAAATTAAAATGACAGTTTCTCTTTTCATTCAAACAACTTTTAGTTGAGCCAGAGAAAATTTGCAACTTTAGTTTGGGCTTAATCTTTAATCCCTAAATATGACATGTGAAATTTTACCACCTTTTTGATGAGCCAGACTCTCACAAAAAAGATACTGATATAAATGACTTGGTTATAATTAAAATTATATTATATTAAATAATTGATTCTCAATGGGTGTTAAGGATCAACAGACATACCCTGGCTTCCTAGACAGATATAGCAATTAAGATTTTGTTCATGTTCTCAAAAAGCTAATTTAAAATATAATAACATATTAGTTGAGATTGAGGTCAGTTGACTCAAAAATACCAGTCACGTGTTTTTAACCTTTCTAAATTAGAGCCAGACATCCTGGAATGTGAAGTCAAGTGGGCCTTAGAAGCATCACTATGAACAAAGCTAGTGGAGGTGATGGAATTCCAGTTGAGCTATTTCAAATCCCAAATGATGATGCTGTGAAAGTGGTACACTCAATATGCCAGCAAATTTGGAAAACTCAGCAGTGGNAAGGAGATCAGTCTTGGGTGTTCATTGGAAGGACTGATGCTGAAGCTGAAACTCCAATATTTTGGCCACATCATGCAAAGAGTTGACTCATTGGAAAAGACCCTGATGCTGGGAGAGATTGGGGGCAGGAGGAAAAGGGTCAACAGAGGGTGAGATGGCTGGATAGAATCACTGACTCAATGGGCATGAGTTTGAGTGAACTCGGGGAGTTGGTGATGGACAGGGAGACCTGGTGTGCCCTGATTCATGGGGTCGAAAAGAGTCGGACACGACTGAGAGACTGAACTGAACTGAACTGAAACTTCATGATCTACAGATCTTGTGTTTCAGAAGCAACTTGGATATTGGTTTGGTTAAGTTAAACAACATTACAGTGAAAACATTTACTTTAATAAAGACTTCTTTCTAACCTAAACCTCTAACTTCATTAAAAATTGGGAACACTAATGCTAATGTAGATTAAACTGGCCTGGCTAAGAAAATGTCAGCTTTTCCAAACCTTGGGGTATAAAAGTGAACAGGCTCAAAGTATTTTACCGAAATAAATATTATCTCTATTTTGTGTACATAAGGCAGTTTCAACTTTTCCAGGACTAAATGCAAGATATCCTTGATGACTCTTGCCTGTTGTAAAATGCCAGAAATATCTACCTCTCACACTGGGACACCAACTCACCCAAACATGTAAATAGCTCATGCAATATTTCCTTCTGTCTCTTGGAACAATTATTTGAATAGCAACAGAGTAATCCTTCCACTCTCTTTACTGGATATAAGTGCAGTTTGAAGCATATCAGACAGAACATCTAGCCAGACTGCCTGGATTTAATTCTGTCTTTGCCTCTATTAACTGTCATCTTGAACAGGATGTTGAATCTCTTTGTGCCTTGTTTTTCCATCTATTAAATGGAGCAATGGCAGTACTTAGAGCTTTGGTGATAGTATTGTTACTGTTGTTGTTTACCAGCTGAGTTGTATCTGACTCTTTTGTGACCCCATGGACTGGTTCCTGCCAGGTTCCTCGTCCATGGGATTTCCTAGATTAGAATACTGGACTAGGTTGTCATTTCCTTCTCAAGGGGATTTTCCCAACCCAGGAATTCAATCTGTGTCTCCTGAATTAGCAGGTGGATTCTTTACTAGAGCCATCTGCAAAGCCCTGGTCATAGTATATGTCATTTAAATGAGCCAAAGTAAAATTAATCCCACCTACCTAGATGAATGGGCTTCCTGGTGGTTCAGATGGTAAAGAATCTTCCTGCAATGCAGGAGACCTGGGTTTGATCTTAGGCTGGGAAGATCCCCTGGACAAGGGAATAACAATCCACTCCAGTATTCTTGCCTGTGGAATTCCATGGACAGAGGAGCCTGGCGAGCTACAGTCCATGGGGTTGCAAAGAGTCAGACAAGACTGAGTGACTAACATACACACACACATACACACCTAGATGAAAAGGGCTTCCATGGTGGCTCAGCGGAAAATAATCTATCTGCAGTGCAGGAGACGTGGGTTCAATCCCTGGGTTGGGAAGGTACTATGGAGAAGAAAATGGCTACCCACTCTAATATGTTTGTGTGGGAAATCCCAGGGATAGAGGAGCCTGGTAGGCTATAGTCTAAGGGGTCACAAAGAGTTGGACATGACTTAGGGACTAAACAACAAGCGAAAACGAACCTAGATGAATAGAGGTTGCAGCCTCCTCTAGGGGCTCATCCCTAGCATCATCAAGAAGCTACAGAGGTGCTCACTTACATCCAAAGGGGGAGTCTTAGTATTTCTCAACTACAATTTAGACAGTTTTCTTGGGACATGAGGACTGCACCAACACTATTTATGTGACGGCAATTCCAGAAACAAATGCCCTCTGTGCAGCTGCTGTGACTGCTGCCACTCCTGTCCCGACCTGAAGATGCTTCTAGAAGCGGCTGTGGGTGCTGCTCATGCTCTGTGTTTGTTGAACATTACTATGCTCTGATCTAGAAGAGAAACCAACTTCCCTCTTTACCTCTCTGCCCCAAGAACTCTAATTCTATAAGCATATCACTGCTGTTTAAAAATTCCAAAAACTAACCAATCACTAATTTTAAATTATCTAGCACTCTATTCTGGTGTGTAGTTTTGTTTTTTTTTTAGAATAAAATTCTTCAATAAATTGTACTCATAAGCTATCCTGGGAAAATATCCTTATCCCAATGCAATGTTCAGGAGAGACAACACAAAGGCCATTGGAAGAGGCAGGGCAATAACTACTTGAGGAGGGCAGACTAAAGGCCTAGGTACAGGAACTAAAAAGAGAAAATTGCGACCTGAAGTGAGTTAAAGAAAATTTCTCAAAGCCTTTTTCCCTTTCAAAAAGCAATATGTCAGAGAGTTAATAAAAATGCAGTGCAAATAGATGAACACATGAACTTAAGATAATTCTAAACCCAAATATAGAAGGCAGCAAAGCATTTCTACCACTGTCTACCAGTTTGTCAGTGTCCACTGTATTGTGCTCCAGGAATGCCTTAATGAAAATCACAGTAAAAATTGGAAATGTTTTCTGATGGGTTGTTTTCCTGGTACTGGTTAACCATAACCTCATATTTTTTCTCCTAAAAATTATGAATATTTTTGGTAGAGGATAATTTGCTTTTCCACTGCAGAGAGTCTGTAGCCTGAGTGAGAAGATACTGCATCATAACCAGAGGATGAGTTAAATGAGTTAGCAACCTGGTGTGACAGTCCCTAGGACAGTGTGTCAAGAGGGGCTGAGTGGGCGTGCCACAATATCCTGCCTATCTGAGTTCTGATATCTGGGGCAGCTGGCAGGGGTGGCTAGCATGGCTCATCTAGAGCTCCTTGGAAGGCAGCTCAAGTCTTGCTGTGGTCCATGCAGGGGGCAAGTGCAACAGCCATTCTTGCCACTCAGCACAGATAGGATATGGCAGTCAGTGAACTTCACTTCAACAGCGAGCTACCAAGTGCCTACTGCCCACAGGGAGCAAGGGCCCTGTTTTAGTTTCCTGTGGCTGAGGTACATAGTACCACAAACGTGGCAGCTTAAAACAGCAGAAAACTATTCTGTCGAGGTTCTGCAGGCCAGAAGTCTGAAATCAAGGTGACGCGTTTACATTTCTTCTGGCAGCTCTGGGGGAAATTTTCCTTTGTCGCTTCTGTTCTTTGACCCTGCTGTTAGCATTCCTTGACTTGCAGCCTTATGGCTGCATCGCTCCCATATCTGCCTCTGTGGCCATATCACCTCCTCCTCTTCTGTCAAATCTTCCTTGTGTATTTCCTACAGAGATGGTGACATTGGCTTTAGTAGACTGTATGGATATTCTAGGATGATCTCTTCATCTCAAGATTCTTAATGAAACTACATATGTAAAGATCACTTTTTCTGAATAAGGTTCTAGTTTCCAGGAATTAGGAAATAAATATATCTTTCTGTGGGCCACCGTTCAACCTACCATGGAACCCATGTGGGCTACTGGAGGAGTTAGTATTGAATCTACATTTGGATCTAATGTGGATCCAATCTAACCCACATTGGATCCATTTGGATTGAAGTTAGCATTTGTACACCAAATTAGATTGGAGTTAGCCTTTGTACACATGGTAAAGGGTCAGGACATGACTTAGTGACTGAACAGCAAGAAGCTCCGAACCAGTTGCCCCACATTTCGAGCTTCCCATAAATTGATTTTTTTAAATTGTTTTCAGTTGATGTGCTGGCTGCACAGTAGCTTTTTTGATGTGAAGAAGACCTGTCCCAAAATAGAGCTTTGCTATTATCTTAAGACACATGATCTGAAAAAAAATCTATTGGATTAAAAACATCTATCCTCATTAACAAAGGAATTTCAATGTTATAATTGTCATGAGAGACAAGGAAGAGGTTGCTAAAATTTTCAAATATAATTTTAAGTTTGAATATTTTAATGTTTTAATTTATCATGTATGCAAANTATCTCAAGACACATGATCTGAAAAAAAATCTATTGGATTAAAAACATCTATCCTCATTAACAAAGGAATTTCAATGTTATAATTGTCATGAGAGACAAGGAAGAGGTTGCTAAAATTTTCAAATATAATTTTAAGTTTGAATATTTTAATGTTTTAATTTATCATGTATGCAAAAAAAAGTGTCTCATCAATGATGATTATCAAAAGTTTGATCATCATTGTTGTTGTTGTTTAGTCACTAAGTCATGTCCAACTCTTTGTTACCCCATAGACTGTGGCATACCAGGCTCCTCTGTCCTCCACTATCTCCCAGAGTTTCCTCAAATTCATGGCCATTGAGTCAGTGATGCCATCCAACCATCTCATGCTCAGCTGCCCGCTACTTCTTTTGCCTTCAATCTTTCACAGCATCAGGGTTTTTCCAATGTGTTGCTTCTTCACATCAGGTGGCCAAAGTATTGGAGCTTCAGCTTTAGAATCCAGTCCTTCCAATGAATATTCAGGACTGATTTCCTTTAGGATGGACTGGTTTGATCTCCTTGCAGTTCAAGGGACTCTCAAGAGTCTTCTTCAGCACCACAGTTCGAAAGCATCAATTCTTTGGCACTCAGCCTTCTTTATGGTCTAACTCACATCTGTAGTGACTACTGGAAAAACCATAGCCTTGACTATAGAGGCTACACATGTTGTTAAACCTCCTGCAATATGCTTACCGCAACAAATTGTAACTGTAAAATAAATGTTTCTCCTAACTTTATTTCTGACTCTCACTTCTATTTACTTATTTTTTGGTGGAAATGTTATTCAGTGGAATATAATGCCATTGCTCTCAATGAAAAGAAAAACAATAAACCAAGGACGTATATGTTCTTCAGTAACAAGTGTCTATTTAAAGGCCAGGTGAGCCTTTCCTCATGGCTCATTGGTAAAGAATCCACCTGCCAATGCAGGAGACACAGTCTGATCCCTGAGTTGGGAAGATCCCCTAGAGAAGGGAAAGGTAATCCATTCCAGTATTCTTGTCTGGGCAATCCCATGGACAGAGGAACCTGGCAGGCTACAGTCCATGGGATCCCAAAAGAGTCTGATACAACTCAGCAACTAAAAAACGACAATGTAGCAGCATGACTATACATGTGATTGGAAATATGGAGAAGTAAAATATGCTTTCTGAGAAGGTAATGGCACCCCACTCCAGTACTCTTGTCTGGAAAATCTCATGGACAGAGGAGCCTGATGGGCTGCAGTCCATGGGGTCACTAAGAGTCAGACACGACTGAGCAACTTCACTTTCACTTTTCACTTTCCTGCACTGGGGAGAAGGAAATGGCAACCCACTCCAGTGTTCTTGCCTGGAGAATCCCAGGGACAGAGGAGCCTGGTGGGCTGCTGTCTATGGGTCGCACAGAGTTGGACACGACTGAAGCGACTTAGCAGCAGCAGCAGAGTATGACTTTTGATCAAAGGAGAGTCTATCTCCTCTGTTGACTTTGAGGTAGACTGGAATCCAGATTTTCTGGACTCCAAGACCCATAAGTTTTCAACTAGCTCAAGGGTGGCAGAAGCTGCTGACAGTTCCTCCATCCCCCAGCCTTTCTTAGAGTTTCAGCGGGACCACACAACCAGTTATAACAGATGGGTGGGAGTGGGAATGGCACATGTCACTCTGAAACCATCCTGACTCTTCTACCTCTCTTTCTAGCACATGAGGAAACAAGACTTTATGAAACAGAAACTGAGTATGGGGTAGGAATAAATTTAGGGAAATCACTTATTATTCACATTAAAACGTAACTAGGAAGGTCAGTTCAAACAAAAATCCTTATTATAAAGAGTAGTTATATGATTTTAAAATTTATTTTTATTATCTTTTGCTATTTTCTTCAAATTCCATTTAAATATTTCACAGCTTTGATCTTGCTAATGTCCTTTATGCTTTATTTTGTTTTTAATATAGCCAAATAATGTAAAATAACATTCATCTGAAACCTCTCTGTTTCTGCCCCTTTCTGTTGATGTTTCTGTGTCTCCCTGTGTCTTTCTGATTCTCTCACAAATATATATACATACCCATTATTTTCCACATCTACTCTGAATATTACAAAAATCTACCACCATGATTAAATTTGCACAAAAAGTCAAAATAAAATTTAGATCTAAATGTTGCTTACGGCTTGTTAACTAATAGCAACCCACTACCAGTATGATTCAATGATTAAAATTGCTCTTTCATTTAAATGGTTAAAGAAGAAAGTGTGGGCCATGGGGAGAAGGAGGGGAAGGAAAGAACAGGGTGTGACTGTGTTTAAGAGGAGGCATGAGTGTTAGAAATGCAGAATTACAAGTAGTTAAAGAAAAGAATATTTTTGAAGAAAGTTATATGGCAGAAAGGAGCCCATTACCGAAGCATTGAGTTTATAGTTTAATGCCTATTCTTTTATATACTTATTTGTTAATTTCTTCAATTTATTTTGCTGGCTTACAAATTGCACCACCCTTTTTAGATAGGAAAATAAATTACAGGCAGAAAGATAACTAGCAAGTTGTCTGGGACTTTATGTTGCTTGATGCAGCAGTGCCCCTCCCCCGCTTTTAAATAGAAATATGTAGGCCAGTGGTTTGTTCAGAAGAAAGCTGTCTTCATACTCAATAAACTCAGGGGGAGGTCACTGAAAAGAACAAGCAGTCCACACAGAAACACGCCCAGAAGAAACAGTCATTCCCTGAGCTGGAATGTTAGATCTGCTTTGAAGTAGCTGAGGTGATGCTGCTCTCCCTGGAAAAAAGTGGGAGTAAACCAGCAAGGTCATTCACCTTGGGAGCTTGGGTAAGAGCAGATTTGGTCAATCAGTCCATGGCTATATATATACATATATATGTGCAGTGCAGTTTTTAAACTTAATTTTAATTGGAGGATGATTGCTTTACAATGTTGTGTTGGTTTCTGCCTTACAACGACGTGAATCAGTCATAAGTACACATACATCCCCTCACTCCTGAATCTCCTCTCTTACTTCCCCCATCCCACCCCTCTGGGTTGTTACAGAGTACCAAGTTGAGCTCCCTGTTTATACAATAACCTCCCAAGTACTCTTGCCTGGAAAATCCCATGGACAGAGGAGCCTGGTAGGCTGCAGTCCATGGGGTCCCTGAGGGTCAGACACAACTGAAAGACTTCATTTTCACTTTTCACTTTCATGCATTGGAGAAGGAAATGGCAACTCACTCCAGTGTTCTTGCCTGGAGAATCCCAGGGATGAGGAACCTGGTGGGCTGTCGTCTCTGGGGTTGCACAGAGTCAGACACGACTGAAGAGACTTATTAGCAGCAGCAGCAGCAGCAGCTATTTGGTATCGTTTTACATATGGTAATGTTTATGTATCATTGCTTCTCTCTCATTTTATCCCACCCTCTTCTTCCCCTGCTGAGTCCCTCTGGCCATATTTTTATTCAATGTAGTTGACTTCTCAGTGGATGGGGTTTAGGATTCCATAACTAAGGAATCAACAGATGAAGAAACCAATTTTAAAAGGTGGGGGAAAAAAAAACAACAAAAACCCTTGACTACTAGGAGCAAATGGAAGATGTGTTTGTGTGCAAATAGGAAGCTAGGGCATGAGGTGGTGACAACTGACTAGATTTGGAGACCAGAATCCTGGACTCTTACCTAGTATACACCACATGTGAGTAGCTTTTTATGTCTGGTCTTCATTTTCCTCATCAGTAAAATAAACAGATTTTTATTAGATGACCCAATAAGACTTTCTCTCATACCATAAACATTCTATGCATAGCTTTCTGACTGGCTGAAAATTCTGACTCAATATGACTCATAGAATGTAACTTTGTTCTGGCTTGTCCTTGATCCTGGAGCACCTCAAAGCCTCAGTGAACTCCTCCTCTGAGGCTCTCCTTGTATGATGGTGAGACTCCCCACAACACAGGAGCCATCCCCCACCTCTGTCATTATTGCTAGGGATTCAGTTCTCACTTTGGCCAATTCTATGGTGATCTTATCCTCTGTAGATCTGCCTAACCAAGTTTGCTATAGAAAACTGAACCCTGGTGCTAAACTGGGATTTAGATGTTCAGTTTTGCTTTCTGTTCCTTAAAAATTGAGAGCAAAGTAGTTCTGAATTAGAATGAAATGATTAATATAATGTGTTAAAGTTTGCTTCTAGGGCCATTATTCCAGTAATTAATCATGTGGATGCTCCAAAATAGCAATTACTAATTAAGATGCCATCAAAAGATACTAGAGCTCATCAATGAATTCAGCAAAGTTGCAGGCTACAAAATTAATATACAGAAATCTGTTACAAACCTATACCCTAACAATGAATTATCAGGAAGAACCATTAAGGAAACAATCCCATTTACAATCACATCAAAAATAATAAAACATCTAGGAATAACTCTAACTATGGAGGTAGAAGACCTGTATTCAGAAAACTACAAAACACTGATAAAATAAATTGAAGACTACATAAACAGATAGAAAGATATACTGTGTTCATGGGTAGGAAAAATTGAGATCCTTAAAATAATAATAATACTCAAGGGAATCTACAGATTCAATGCGATTCCTATCAAAACACCAAAGGCATTTTCACAGAACTAGAACAAATACATTTAAATTTTTATGGAAATACAAAAGATCCCAAATAGCCAAAACAATTTTGAGAAAGAACAGAGTTGGAGGTATCATGCTCCCTGACTTTAAACTATACTCCAAAGCTACAGTCATCCAAATGGTACAGTACTGTTTCAAAAAACAGACACAGAATAAGAAGCCCACAAATAAACCCACATACTTATGGTCAATTCAAGAAGGCAAGAATATACAATAGGGAAAAGACAGTCTCTTTAATACATGGTGCTGGGAACTAGACAGCTATATGTTTAAAAACATGATGACAGTTACAAAAATAAACTAAAAATGGATTAAAGACTTAAATGTGAAACCTGAAAGCACAAAACTCCTAGAAGAAAGCAGGCAGAACATTCTGACATAAATCAGAGCAATTTTTTTTTTGATCTGTCTCCAAAGACAAAGAAAACAAAAACAAACAAATGGGACCTCATTAAACAAAAAAGCTTTTAGACAACTTACTGAATGGGAGAAAATTTTTGCAAATGATATAACTAATAAGGTGTTAATAGCCAAATATATAAACAGCTCATGCAATTCAATATCAAAAAAAAAAAACTACTTGATTTTAAAAAATGGGCAAGACACCTAAAGAGACATTTTCCAAAGAAGACATACAGATAGCCAACAATAAGATGAAAATATGCTCAACATTATTAATTATCAGAAAAATGCAAATCAAAACCACAAGGAGATATTTCTTCACACCTGTCAGAATGACTATTACCAAAAGGACCACAGATAACAAATGCTGACAAAGATATGGAGAAAGAGAATCCTTGTACACTTGATGGTAATACATGTTGGAACCACTGTGGAAACCAATGGAGGTTTCTCTAGAAACAGAACTACAATATGATGCAGCAATTCCACTCCTGGGTATATATATCCAAAGAGAAAATGTACATGTATCCCAATGTTTATAGCAGCAACATATATAGAGGAGCCAAGATATGGAAGCAACATAAGTGTCCATCAACAGATGAATGGATAAAGAAGATATGGTACATATATGAATACAATGAAATAGTACTCAGAAATAAAGAAGAATGAAATTTTGCCATCTGCAACAACATGAATGGGCCTGGAGGGTATTATGCTTAATGAAGTAAGTCAGACAAAGAAAGACAAATACTGTATGCTATCACTTATATATGGAATCTAAAAAATAAATGAGTGAATATTACAAAACAGAAAGAGACTCATGTAGAGAAAAAACTAATGGTTACCAGTGGGGAGAGGGAAGGGAGGAGGAAAGGGCAGGATAGGGGCAGGGGATTAAAAGGTACAAACTAAATATGTACAAAATAAATAAGCTGCAAAGATATATTGTATAGTACAGGGAATATGGCAAATATAATAACTTTAAATGAAGTATAATCTATAAAAACTTTGAATCACTATGTTGTACTCTGAAACTAATACTATTAATCATCTATACCCCAATTAAAAAATATAAAACAATAAAAAGTTACCCAAACAAAGTTAGCAAAAGCAAAACAATAAAAATGTCCATTGATAGATAAGTGGATAAAGAAGATGTGATTTATACACACATTTTACTGAAAAATGAAAAGCAATTAATGTTACATGAGGAATCTTAATGATGTTTTAAACTTTATTTATTCTTCAAAATCTTAGAATTACTATATTAAAATTTTGTTCCAGCTATATTATATCATTGATTTGATATCAGCCCACCAACTTCTTACACGTTCTTTACTTATTAAGATATGCTGCCTTAGGCATTTAGCAAAAATAAAAATTTCTAAATTGTATGTTATTCTTTTTCTCTATGGCACACAATTTCTAGTTTTATAAATGCCTACTCAGTAATATGTTCTTCTCACGCTTTGCCTTGTCAGATGGTTTTAAACAAAATCTTTTTTGGTTTGGTTTATATTCCTTAACTCCTTTGAACACTGCAGACATGATAAAAAATTCACTAGACCAGAAAAACCAATCTTGTAGCCACTCAATATAATCAATAAAAATTTACAACAATGTATGGCAAAGCCAATAGAGTATTGTAAAGTAAAATTTTAAAAATAAATAAATTAATTTAAAAAATACAATAAAGTCTACTGTTTAACAAATTATTTTTTCTTTTGGTGGAGTTTCAATGGGAAATTTAATCCATTCAGATCATCTAAAATGGTTCCTTCCATGGCATTAAATCAACCACTGGGCTGATGAGGTTATGCCCAATCATTGGAAGAGAGACTAGGAACTTTAACAGCTCTATATAAATAAAGACATTTCAACTCAAGGCACAGTTTAAGATCCAGCCCCAGACACAAGGAGGCTGAAAGCAAGAGGATTTGAAGGAGATTCCTGAATAAATAGTGAATCTATTACTAAGGAAAACCAGGGTAAATCCCTTTTGATAGATCTCAATTAGGCACCAATTCTAGAAGACTTTGTTCAGAGTCATATTGGAAAATTCTCCACTAAATAGAGCCACAGACTAGACATTTTCATGGGGTCATAGAAAACCCCAAGACAGCCCTGGATCAGAGTCGCCAGTGTCTGTACTATCCCAAGGAACACACTGAAAAGCAAGACTACAACTCTGAGACTTGGCATGTTAGATTCAGAACTTTTACCACCTTATTGGAATTCAATCCCTTCAAGGATCTGAGGAGACTCTCTGAGCTCTGTCATCTGTGGCTGAGGCCAGGTTTACAAACCAACAAGAAGACTGTAGATAAGTTGGTGATGGAGCAGTTTAGGATCTCCACATTGCAGGAGTTCCAGGTCTTAGTCAAGGAAAGTGGTTTGGAAAGTTGCAAAGATCCAAAGGACATGTTAAGAAATAAAAAGAAACCCAATAAATAGACCGCAGTCACCTTACAAGGAGAAAAATTTCTTCTGCAAATTTGAATGTTCAGATGGTAGAAGTTGAGGTCAGTGACATGGGTAATGGGAGAAACTTATTCAGGAAGCCCAAACCCTCTATGAATGAGATACATCAGATGGCAGAAGGAACAGAATATTCTCCTATCAAAGACCATTCCTGAAAAAAGGGTACACTGGAGGGTCTGAGACTCAACCAGAAATTGAAGGGCCTGATGGAAGATGGGGAAGAAGCAAGAATACTTAAATTTCAGGTCGTGAAAGGGAAGTTTTGACTCAGAATGGACATAAAAGAGGCTCTCAAAAGAGTTCCAAAATAAAAATGGGACAACAGTTCCATTTCCCAAGAAGTACCTCAAGAAGGAGCCACATATTTGTCCTGAGCTGCTCAGGACAACATGGGCCAAATTCAATTCCTTCACTGAACACTGTAGGTCATCCTACTGGAAAAGAAGTCACAGACACTGAATGAAAGTAGGGTATGCAAAGAAAAGCTTTCATTATAAACCTTAGTTTGCCAGAACACACACACAGGAGATTTTTAAATGCAATATCTGCCCCAAAGTTTTCATGCAGTCTTTAGATCTCCAAGCTCACCAGCAAATCCATGCAGGCAAGAAGCCATACCATTATGAACTCTGCACTAAAGAATTTACCCACTACTCCACCCTGTGCACTCACCTGAAGATCCACAGAAAGAAGAAACCGTGCCAACATGAAGACTTCAAGAAATCTTTCAGTCACAAACAGAACCTCAACATTCACTGTCAAACTCACTCTGGACTAAAACAGCACCCTCTGTCAGTTGGGGACTTTTAAACACCATATGAAAACACAATTAAAAATTATTTCCCAATGATTCCACCATCAGGTCCAAATCTCTTTTCCTTCAAGAAAGAAATTAATCTGTTACAAAAACAATGTATTATATGTTGAGCAATTAATGAGATTTCTGGAATATAATGGGGCTTTCATAAATATTAATTTCAAGAATCTTTGAATAATTACACATCTTCCCTATTGGTTTTTGTTTTCTACTTCATTATATCTCTTCGTTTTACTATAAGATTTTGGTTTGTGTCACCATTCTTCTTCAGTGAATGCAAGTTTCATGAGTTTTCAGTATTTCATAATCAAACTGAAGCTGCTTAAAACAAACAAATAAATAAAATATGGTTTTTCACTGTATAATAATTAAGATTTCCAGTTATATATATTGCTTTTGCCATTTTACTCCAGTAGTGTTCCAGTTTGCTTACTTAGCATAATAATCTCCCTCTTAATGTCATCTTACTTCTTTATTACTTTAATGCCATCTTACGTATTTATTTTTGATTTCATAATTTTAAAGTTTTGGGATTTTTTAAATAAATAAACTCAAGGCACTCACATAAATTGTCTTCCATTCTTTGGTATTTTCCTCCAGACTGAGTTCATCATTTTGTCTTTCACATACCATATTTCTCATCTAATTATCCAACTACTGATTGATGGATCACACTTTTACATCTCATTCTTTTATAATATGACTGTGGACACTGTATGGTAAAATCTACTTGATAGTCTCTCCTCATCTCTTGGTATGACATTTAAAGATCTGAATTTTGAGATTTTTAAATCTCTCATTCTATTTCCTGTATACTGAAGCTACCAAGGGAGAAATGTTTAAATGAGGTCACAAACACGGTTTTCCTTCTGAAACACTGTTACTAAATACATTTTAGCAGGACCCCTGCACCCAGCCAGGGATACATTCACTTCTGCAACCTTCTCCTGCTCTATCCACTTAGTACACATTCCTGGAAATGCACAACTTTTTGCCTTTGCTGAGATCTTACAGTGAGAGCCCATGCACTCAAGTGTTTCCTGTATTTCTCTCCTGACTTTCCAAGGATGCCTCCTCAGTCCATTTCTCTCCTTATGGAAGATGTTGGTGAGAATGTCATAATGTTGTGGCATTCACAACATTAACAGTGTTGTTTCTGCCGAATAGAAACAGAGTGCCACATCAGAATTCACTCCTATATTCAACACATATTTTTCTGTGTCAACTCTGTGGTGAGCACCATTCTAGGTTTACATCAGTGGAAAAAAAAATAGACCTGTTTATTAGCCTTCTGTATGTCTTCTTTGGAGAAATGTCTGTTTAGTTCTTTTGCCCACTTTTTGATTGGGTTGTTCATTTTTCTGGTATTGAGCTGCATGGGCTGCTTGTATATTTTGACGATTCTTTGTCAGTTGTTTCGTTTGCTATTATTTTCTCCCACATCACTCTTTGTTAGAGAAATGCAAATCAAAACCACAATGATGTATCATCTCATGCTGGTCAGAATGTCCATTTTCAAAAAGTCTACAAACAATAATAGTGGAGAGGATGTAGAGAAAAGGGAACGCTCTTACACTGTTGGTGGGAATGCAAACTGGTACAGCCACTATGGAGAACAGTGTGGAGATTCCTCAAAAAACTAGGAATAGAACTGCCATAAAACTCAGAAATCCCACTGCTGGGCATACACCCTGATGAAACCAGAATTGAAAGAGACACATGTACCCCAATGTTCATCACAGCACTGTTTACAATAGCTAGGACATGGAAGCAACCTAGATGTCCATTGGCAGACGAATGGATAAAAAAGCTGTGATACATATACACAATGGAATATTACTCAGTTATACAAAAGAAATGCATTTGAGTCAGTCCTAATGAAGTGGATGAAACTGGAGCCTACTATATGAGTGAAGTAACTCAGAAAGAGAAAGACAAATATTGTATATTAATGCATATATATGGAATTTAGAAAGATGATAACGATCCTACATTCAGGGCAGCAAAGGACACAGATGTAAAGAACAGACTTTTGGACTCAGTGGAAGAAGATGAGGGTAGGATGATTTGAGATAATAGCACTGAAACATGTATATTACCATAGATAACCAATGCAAGTTTGATGCATGAAATGGGGCACTCAAAGCCAGTGCTCTGGGACAATCCAGAGGGATAGGGTGGGGAAGGAGGTGGGGGGGTGCTGTTCAGGATGAGGGGACACATGTAAACCTGTGGCTGATTCAAATCGCAAAAACCATCACAACATTGAAAAGCAATTATCCTCCAGTTAAAATAAATAATTTTTAAAAACATAGACAAAGTTTCTTCCTCATGAAGATTACTTTCTGGTGCGAATGAGATAACAATGAATAAATAACAAAATATGCATAAATCAGGTAATAAATGTGATTTAATAAAATGAAGCATAAGTTATTAATCTTGCTGTTTTGGAGAGGCTAGTCAAAAAGAACCTCTGATATGGTGACAGAGCATGAACGAGAAGAAAGTGAGTAAGTGAGTCAGGCAGCTATGAGCAGAAAAATTCTCCAGGCAGAAAAAATCTAAATGCAAAAGCCGGGGACTGGGAAGGTGATTGGCATATCTGAGTCACAGTGAGGAGAACAAGGGCTTCCCTGGTGGCTTAGATGGTAAAGAATCCTCCTGCAACACGGGAGAACTGGGTTCAATCACTGGGTTGGGAAGATCCCCTGAAGGAGGGCATGGCAATCCTGACAAGGTGACTGGTAAGCTGTGAGGTCAGATAGGTGGTGGGAGCCCAGGAAGACACTTGCACTTTTACTTTGAGGAGGATGGGAAGCCATCGGAGGGTTCTGCATAAAGGAATGATATATTCTGGAAGGATTCCTCCCTCTGTCTACTCTCTCTCTCTTAGCTTGCCACTTTCCAAATTTACAGAGAGAAGATCGCCTTTTTCTTGTTAAGCTGCTGTTAATTTTCTAACTTGTTTCTGCTGTTAATTTTCTTTTCTTTTTTTTTTTAGTTAAAAGAAATTGAAGCTGTAAATCTTCTTCATTGAGCCATCTCTACCTCTGTCATTCAGTTGGAAGTTTCATTCCCACTGTGCTCTGGTGCCTTGTAGGCACGGTCCACCCACACTCACCCTCCAGCCCAGGTCAGAAAGGTCGGGTCCTGAGCTCTCTGGAAACTGCACAGCCAGCACATTCACCTACTCCAGCCTTTAATCAGCTTTGCCTACAATCCAGTGTATGCTTGCATAGTAGTGCTTTAGTTCCTTTTTGTCTTTTTATTAAATATATGATTCAAAACAGTATTGTTCTTTGTTTAGCTTTCATCTTTCTGAGTTTGAAGTGTCTGTAGATTTATTTTTCAAGATTGCTACCCTTAAATCAAGACTTTTTAAGAACATAAGTATGCCCTCTGATTTTTTTCGTATAAAAGAAAGGATGCTAAATTTACCACAAAATATAATGTTATAATTGCAATAAGAATAATAAATGAATATAGGAAAATTCTTGCATATCTGAAAAAGAGGATTTGTGATAAAAATCTACCAAACTCTGCTAATTTTTTTCTGGAGTATTTAAAATTTAAAGAGACTCCAAATGTTCTTCATGGAAAAGTCTAGGTCTTATGTCTAAAGTTTACTTCCTTTGAAAAACTTCAAATGATTAGTTGAGCACAGTAGGAAAAATGGCACGGGATTTATTAAGATGTGGTTTAAAATGTAAAGAATACATAATTTTTATGAATTATTTATCTACTAGTGGGCAAAACTAAAGAAGTTTAATGAAATAAGAAGTGAACCTTGTCAGAGAGTGTTTGCCTATGTTCTCCTCTAGGAGTTTTATAGTTTCTGGTCTTACATTTAGATCTTTAATCCATTTTGAGTTTATTTTTGTGTGTGGTGTTAGAAAGTGATCTAGTTTCATTCTTTTACAAGTAGTTGACCAGTTTTCCCAGCACCACTTNACTCTGCTGCTGGGAGAGATTGGGGGCAGAAGGAAAAGGGGACGACAGAAGATGAGATGGCTGGATGGTATCACCAACTCGATGGACGTGAGTTTGAGTGAACGCCGCGAGTTGGTGATGGATAGGGAGGCTTGGCATGCTGTGATTCATGGGGTCGCAAAGAGTTGGACATGACTGAGCGACTGAACTGACTGAACTGACTGAAGCTAAGCATAATGAAGTTATGAATGTATTGTATCTGTTATTGATAGCACAAGCTGGAATCAAGATTGCCAGGAGAAACATCAATAATCTCAAACATGCAGATGACAACACCCTTTTGGCAGAAAGCAAAGAGGGATAACGAGCCTCTTGATGAAAGTGAAAGAGAGTGAAAAAGCTGGCTTAAAACTCAGCTTTCAAAAAACCAAGATCATGGCATCCAGTCCTTTGATTTCATGCCAAATAGATGGGGAAACAATGGAAATAGTAACAGACTTTATTTCCTTTATTTGGGGCTTTAAAATTACTGCAGATGCTAACTGCAGCCATGAAATTACAAGACATCTGCTCCTTGGAAGAAAGCTATGACTAACCTAGTCAGCATATTAAAAAGCAGAGACATTACTTTGCTGATAAAGGTCTGTATGGTCAAAGCTATGGTTTTTCCATTAGTCATGTTTGAATGTGGGAGTTGGACCATAAAGAAGGCCGAGCACCAAAGAATTGTTGCTTTTGAACTGTGGTGTTGGAGAAGACTCTTGAGAGTCCCTTGGACTGTAGGAGATCAAATCAGCCTATCCTAAAGGAAACTAATCCTGAATATTCATTGGAAAGACTGATGGTGAAGCTGAAGCTCCAATATTTTGGCCACCTGATGCAAAGATCTGACTCATTAGAAAAGACTCTGATGCCGGGAAAAATTGAAGGCAGGAGGAGAAGTGGATGACAGAGGATAATATAATTGGATGGCCTCATCAATTCAATGGATATGAGTTTGAGCAAGCAGTGGGGTTGGTGAAGGACAAGGAAGCCTGGTGTGCTGCAGTCCATGGGGTCACAAAGAGTCATACACGACTGAGCAACTGCAGCAATAACAATAGACAAGTGTGTACCAGGTTCACTAAGTCATGAACAAGAGATGTCCAATAAAATAAGTTCAAAATATAAACACTTCCCCTGATAGTTTTTCCTAACTTTCTGTTCAGTCTTCATGTCTAAACAAGTTTTTCTACATAAACAGGCTAATGCATGCTTGATCACATTATTTCTTAAAGTGCCTAGACATCAAAGTTTATGTGTATTTAGAAGACAAAGCTTCCCTCGTGAAGGAGTCTTTGGGCCTAGAAAAGAAAACAACAGTCTCAAAGGCCCTTGCTGAATCATCTAACTTTGGAGAAAACAAAACCGAACTTTAAGTCCCACCCTGATGCTCCAGGCCTGTTGTATCTATCTGGGACTTATCACTCCCTGTACAGAAACCTTCTACCCCCTACATATGCCAGAGACTTATCACCCCCTGCCCAACTACAAATGCCATCTCAACTAAAGAATACCCAAACATCCCACCTGATGTTTCCCTTATCACTTCTACAAACCTCCCTTTAAATATGGAGCCTCCTTGATCCCTCTTTCGCTCAGCCTGGTAGTTAGGCCAACTGTCGCCCCTCCTTGCCTGAATAAAGGTAACCTACTTTCGATGAGGTCATCTCTCTTGTTTTCTGCCTCGGCCCAAACTATACCTTACACCTGGTGACTCAAATGGTAAAGAATCTACCTACATTGCAGCCAGACCACAGTTCAGTTCCTGGGTTCAGATCCCCTGGAGAAGGAAATAGCAAACTACTCCAATACTCTTGCCTGGAGAATTCCATGGACAGAGGTGCCTGCAGGGCTACAGTCCATGGGATCACAAAGAGTTGAACATGACTGAGCAACTACTGAAAGACTGTTGCTGAACCACGAAAGACACCAGGATTCTTGGCCTCCAGAGGAGAATTCAATCTGAGATCAGTGACGAGGCTTGATCACTCAGAGGTTTTGTGTAATAAAGTTTTATCAAAGTGTAAAAGAGATGTGAAGAGTTGACTTATTGGAAAAGACTTTGATGCTGGGAGGGATTAGGGGCAGGAGGAGAAGGGGATGACTGAGGATGAGGTGGCTGGATGGCATCACTGACTCGATGGACATGACCCTGAGTGAACTCCGGGGGATGGTGATGAAAGGGAGCCCTGGCGTGCCGCAATTCATGGGGTCGCAAAGAGTTGGACACGACTGAGCAACTGAACCGAACTGAGAAAGTTCAGTTAGAACTTTCTAAGAACAGAGAAAGAATAATAATAGAGAAATAATAGAGAAAGCTTCTGACATAGACATCAGAAGGGGGGCAGAAAGAGTGCCCTGCTGCTGTCTGTAGCCAGATGTTATATAGCTACTAGCAGTCTGCTAATTAGAGAAAGGAAATGTCTCAAAACTCAGAGAATGGCACCAGGTCCCTCACCCACAACATGCATTTTGAGATAACTTTGGCACCAGGTGAGTCATCTCAGGCCATAAAACAATTGACATGAGTTTTGAAGAAAGGCAGACTTCCAAGCAAATACATAGTTTCAATAACATAGATTAGGAGAACAATGTATGAGTAAAGTATACTGGTTTGTCAAATTGGTTCTGGGTCTTTAGGCAAACCGACTTGAAGATAGAGTCTAGGGTAAATACACAGTACATTAACATAGCTTAAGACAAATATTTCCATAAGAAAAACGCATTGAGTAGCTCAAGGTTTGAGAAAAGTTAAGTTCAAGTGGAGCCAGGTGTCCCTTATGGTAACACAGAATTTTAAGAGAAACCTCTTTAAATCTAAGAGGGGGGGAAAAAAATCAAACATTGTTTGTTTCCTCTTGCAGCTTAAGAGAGAAAAAAATGCCTGACACTTGCAGTTTATTTCCTCCGTTTGGAGACCCCTGGCCTTCCTGCATGTTACCCTCTCACTATCTTTCACCTTTCTTTCAGAAAACAAAGCAAATCCTTGTGAGAGATAGTCATTACTGATTAATACATGTATAGTTTATTTTGATCCTTCTTATTTAATAAGAAATATAAATATTTTCAATTTGCTTTTAGTTACAATAGACCTTTATACGTAGTAACTTGAATAATACCTTCATTATTTCCTGAGTAATTATAAATTTTTATTCTCTCCATGGCCTTAAACTTATTGAGAAAAATAGTTTTCAGTGTATAAATTGAGGATTTTTTCTAATATCACTATACAATGAATTTCTAAGTTTATTGCCTTATTGGCAGAGACTATAACCCTTACTATAAAGTCGTATAAGTTCCATGTTTGAAAGGTGAGATATTTATTATCTGTCTATAGATTGCAGAGATTGATTTAGTCTTTTAAACTAACATAATTCTCTTATTCAGATCCTATACATTATTATGTCACACATTGTTGTAGTCATGCATTCCAGGAAACAAACTCACTCAGAAAGAAAATGCAGATAGTGGGGTGCAGTTTATTACACCAGCAGGCCCAAGGCAGAGTCTCCTCTTAGCCAAAGACCCTGACCAGTTTTTGTGAACATGTTCAAACCCACCTCCCAAAATTCCCTGAAACTAGTCTGAACAAAGGAAAAGAAAGATAGAATCAAAGTTAACCCATGATTCATATGCCTTAAGCATAGGTAGTTAACAGTGGACAATTATCAATAAAGCCTGTGGTCATACTTCAATAAGCATAGTAGAATTTATGATTCTATTCGGTTACACAGATAATTAGGGTATTCTTTTAGCCAACAGAGAGTCTAGGTATGAGCCCTGAGGTTCTTCCATGGTGTGGGGGTGGGGGGGTCTGGCTTTCTAGTTGGCATGTTGTTTCCATAGATACTGGGCACATAGCTCAAAGTCCACAGTCTGGCCCAAGATAGAATCCTGCTTTCAAGACGGGGCCAGTTCTGTTTCCTCCTTCAACATTATTAGGTAATACCACTTCAAGTCTCTATTTCAACTGAGTTCTAAAAGCTAAAAACAATAGATTAGGTGCTGAGAATTCTTATATCTGAAATCAAGGGGTTGGATGACCTAGATGATACAAGCCAAACCAGTTCTTCCAACATTAGCAGGTCATGGTGGATTTACTGCAAATTAACGAAGACTAAGCTTTTGGGGCTCCTCACACGCACAAGCCTTTCTCCTTTACTGTATTATTAATGAATAATGCCTGTTTTAAAAAGTATTTAATATTAATTGCTACCCCAGAATACTGGAAACACCCTGAAATCTTATAGCTCATATGTGTAAGAAATTTTATAGTGGTTTTCTCAATTTTTTAAGAATTTCAAAAATTCACATGGCAGTTCCAATAAAACACTGTAAGGGTGGAAGAAACTAAAAATTAAAACAACAAACAAATTTAATTAACCATGCTGAGAAAGAACTGAAATGACTTTCTAATATATCTATTGAAATAGATCTATTTCCAAATATCTACTGCCAACTCGTCACATGAAGAGGAGATTGAAGAATATGCAGTCAAAAATGTTAACAAAAAAAGGTATTTTAGAGATGTGTCAGGCAGCTGGTCAATAAAAATGTTACTGTTTATTTTGTGAGGTTGAAGGTATTTGTAAACTTAAAAATTGGTAATAAGTTATGATTTCTTTTCACTTTGTTGAACATTCACATTACTTCTTAATTTTGCATTGTTTGCATTTGTTTGTATCCTTTTTTTAACTTCGCTGAAAAACCATAGCAGTTTCAGACCCCACAGAAGGTGAGTATTCCCTGGTGACCATACACACCTTCAGTAACAAATGTCAAATGAAGTGTCAAAGGGTTTACAGAGAAGGTTCGTTTTTATCCCCTCACCTTACACCAAATAACCACAAATTTGATGAATAAAGAAGCTGAAGAAGTATTTAAATCTCTGTGTCCCCACAACACTTCCCCACTTCTTCCCCCAACTATGAAGAAGAGTTTTACCACCAACTCAGTCTGGTGAGTAGGGCTCTGAGGGAACTGTCGCAAGTCTTAGTTAGCATGTCCTTTAGATGCAATCGTGTCTGAGGACTCCTTAGAGATTATTAATGGCCGGAGCTGTCTTTTTTTTTTTTTTTGAATCTTTTCATAGCCCTGGGAACAGCTATCCTTGGCAAAGAAAGGATGCCTGANTGCAACCTGTCATCTATGTACTGACTCCTCATTCCCTAAGCTCCGGTACTCTTTTGTTCCCATAGCTCATCGCCAGAATAGGACCAGAATTTTGAAATTGCCCTTGTTCAGGAACTGCCCTGCGCTAGGACAGTCTGCAGGGCCCTTAGGCATACGCAGGAGTGCTGTTCAAATGCTTGTTGAAGGCTGTTCTCTTGATCACTGCCACCTCCGAGACGAAATGACTGTTTTCATGCCAATTTTTCCTCAAGGGCCAAATCTGGGTCCAGAGGAGCAGTTTCCTTTGGTCTCTGAGATGAAGTGTTCGCAAAACAGTGTGTCTGCTCCCAGCCCTGCGAGACTCCCTGTGGGGGCGATGCCCTGGGCGGGAGAGGCGGCGCCTGAAGAAGGAACCGGGGTGAACTCAGGCACCTGTGGTGTGTGTGGGTCTCATTGCACCCTTTTCTGCTGGGCGCTTAGAAACACTTCCATTCCTTGAAACCTTGCTGTCGTCTCCATTTCATCCAGTGGTTCTCAGAGAGTAGCTCTGAGACCAGTAGCATCAGCATCACCTGGGAACAGGATAGACATGCAGATTCTCAGGCCCCACCCCGATCTTCTGATTCAGAAACTCAGGAGTCTGTGTTTCACCAAGCCCTCCAGGTAACTCGGGAGAAGGCGATGGCACCCCACTCCAGTCCTCTTGCCTGGAAAATTCCCACGGTCAGAGGAGCCTGGTGGGCTGCAGTCCATGGGGTCGCGAAGAGTCAGAAACGACTGAGCAACTTCACTCTCACTTTTCACTTTCATGCATTGGAGAAGGAAATGACAACCCACTCCAGTGTTCTTGCCTGGAGAATCCCAGGGACGGGGGAGCCTGACGGGCTGCCGTCTATGGGGTCACACAGAGTTGGACACGACTGAAGCGACTTAGCAGCAGCAGCAGTCAGGTGATTCTAGAGGTCAAGCGGGAGAACCCTCCACCTGGCCTGCTCTTCTGTGGCTGTGGGTCCTCAGATTGCTTTGCTTAGAGTTTAGAAAGTCTGCTGTGTATGTCTACGCATCTGCAGTCACCTCATGGACCCTGGCCACAAAAAGCTCCATGGCAGGAGGGAAGGAGGGCAGTGAGTGTTGCGAAATGCCTGGAGAGGAAACCTCAGCCGTGCTCCGGTCTGCTTGGAATCCTCACACCTTTAAAAAGGGAGAGCACTCAACAACTGGGAAGGGGAAAAATATCCATTAAAGAGAAAAACAACTGCTATTTTGAATCAGTAGCAGAGCCAACTGAAGTGATAGCCATAAAACATTTTTACTTCTGACCAGAGAATCCCTTTAGGGCAGGTAATGATCTGTTAACTATCAAAGGAGTAGACCANGAGGAAACCTCAGCCGTGCTCCGGTCTGCTTGGAATCCTCACACCTTTAAAAAGGGAGAGCACTCAACAACTGGGAAGGGGAAAAATATCCATTAAAGAGAAAAACAACTGCTATTTTGAATCAGTAGCAGAGCCAACTGAAGTGATAGCCATAAAACATTTTTACTTCTGACCAGAGAATCCCTTTAGGGCAGGTAATGATCTGTTAACTATCAAAGGAGTAGACCAAGGACCCAAGAACATATAATAGGGAGAAGAGGTGAGGTGGAGGTGGCAGGGAGGAGGATGTGGGCTCTACTTTCAACAGACCACAGCCCAGACCATGGGGAAGAAGACCAGGATCAAGACCAATTCAGAGAACCACAGAGAGGCATGTGTGGGTGTGTGGCGGGGAGGGGTGGGGGGAAGAAGTGTCTTCTTTGGATCAGTAGAGCTGCCCAACAATGGCGCAGCATCTTAGGGGTAAAAGGGAGCCCCCTGACTCTGGGACCATGTAAGTCTGGGTGGCACTGTGACAGAAGCACCGTAATAAAGGGTATTCTTGTATCATGTAAGAACCTGCTCTAGGGTCAATGTTCTGCAGATTAAAAAAAAAAAAACAGAACTCTTTCTTTAAGCAAGATAGACCACCACGATACTTATAAAACAGATCAAAGAGGAGCCTCTTCGGTGATCCTGGGGACATGTCCTCTTTGGAATATCCTAGGTGAGTACCAAGGGCTTCCCAGGTGGAGCTGGGTAAAGAACGTTCTGCCAATGCAAGAGACGTAAGAGACGCGAATTGGATCCCTGGGTCAAGAAGATCCCCAGGAGAAGGGAATGGCAATCTACTCCAGTATTCTTGCCTGGAGAATCCTGGGGACAGAAGAGCCTGGGGGCNTCTAGTCAAGGCTATGGTTTTTCCTGTGGTCATGTATGGATGTGAGAGTTGGACTGTGAAGAAGGCTGAGCGCCGCAGAATTGATGCTTTTGAACTGTGGTGTTGGAGAAGACTCTTCAGAGTCCCTTGGACTGCAAGGAGATCCAACCAGTCTATTCTGAAGGAGACCCACCCTGGGATTTCTTTGGAAGGAATGATGCTAAAGCTGAAACTCCAGTAGTTTGGCCACCTCATGCAAAGAGTTGACTCATTGGAAAAGACCCTGATGCTGGAAGGATTGGGGGCAGGAGGAGAAGGTGACGACCGAGGATGAGATGGCTGGATGGCATTGTGGACTCGATGGACGTGAGTCTGAGTGAACTCTGGGAGATGGTGATGAACAGGGAGGCCTGGCATGCTGCAATTCATGGGGTCGCAAAGAGTCGGACACAACTGAGCGACTGAACTGAACTGAACTGAATCTTATAAAGGTGGAGGGAGGGTGAGACAGGCAGTGAGTGAAGGGAATTTCAGATAGGGGAGACAGCATAAACCAAGAAGACAACTAGGAAAGAAACTGCATGAGATGTATAAAAACAAAAATACTTAGACTCAAGTAGACCAGGAGGCACAAACTGAGGTCTGTGAGTCACATCTGGCCTACTTCCTATTCCTATATGGCCTATGATCTAAGAATGTTTTTTGCATGTTTAAGTAGTTAAAAAAAATCAAAACAAAAATATTACCTTATATTTTTGTATTAAAATTTTACAATATTCAAATTTCATTGTTCATAAATAAAGTTTTATTGGAACAGAAATATATTCATTCATTTAGATATTGCCTATGGCTGTTCTCCTGCTACAATAGTCAGCACAAGGACTGAATGTGGTACACCCCTTGCATTGCAGTGTTGTCCACCAGCCCACCAGGCTCCCCCATCCATGAGATTTCCCAAGCAAGAGTACTGGAGTTGGGTGTCATTGCCTTCTCTACAGTGTTGTCTCGTATACCACAAATCACAACGAAACACTTAGAACTTGACAGTGTTTGAGTAGTGTGCATATCACCACATTGCAACATTATTATTTCTTTCCAATGCATACTTACCATAGTAAAACAGGAACAGAAACATGGACTTCAAATAGAAAGTGAAAGTCGCTTAGTCACGTCTGACTCTTAGAAGCCCCATGTTCTATGTAGTCTATGGAATTCTCCAGGCCAGAATACTGGGGTGGGTACCCTTTCCCTTCTCCAGGGGATCTTCTCGACCCAGGAATTGAACCTGGGTCTCCTGCATTGCAGGTGGATTCTTTAGCAACTGAGCTATCAGGGAAATCCTAGACCATACTTTTAAAAGTATAATCAATTTACAATATTAAATTAGTTTCAGGTATACAACATTGCAATTTGATAATTGTATACATTACAAAATGGTCACTACAATAAGTCTAATTATGATCAACTAGGGCTTCCCTGGTGGCTCAGTGGTAAAGAACCCATCTGCAATGCAGGTGACGTGGGCTCAATCCCTGGCTCAAGAAGACCTCTGGAGGAGGAAATGGCAACACACTCCAGTATTCTTGCCTGAGAAATCCCATGAACAGAGGAACCTGGCGGGCTACAGTCCATGGGGTCCCAAGAGTCAGACAGGACCTTAGCAACTAAATGACCACCATCACCATCAACCACCATACGGAGTTGTTATATTACAATTGACAATATTCCCTATAGGTATACTATATCCCTGTGGCTTATTTATTTTAAAACTGGAAGTTTGTCCTTCTTATTCTCCCTCCCCCATTTCCCTCATATTCCACCTCCCTCCTCTCTGGAAACCTCCAATATATCCTCTATATCTATGAGTTTGTTTCTCTTTTGTTATGTTTGGATTCTTTTCTCTTTTTTGTGTGGTCTTTTCTGTTCCACCATGGGAGGTCCCTCCAAACATTTCTTATAAAACTGGTTTAGTGGTGCTGAACTCTTTTACCTTTTGCTTATTTTTAAAACTCTTTGTTTCTCCTTCAAAACTGAATGGTACTTCTGCCTGGGAGAGTATTCTAGGTTGTAGGCTTTCCCTTTTCATTACTTTTAAAATTTCTTCTAGTGTATTCTTTAAGTTATTATATTCCTCATCTCTGTTTGGTCCTTTTTTAATATTTTCTAGCTCTTTGTTAGGAGAAGGAAATGGCACCCCACTCCAGTACTCTTGGCTGGAAAATCCCATGGATGGAGGAGCCTGGTGGGTTGCAGTCCATGGGGTCGCTAAGAGTCGGACATGACTGAGTGACTTCACTTTCACTTTTCACTTTCATGCATTGGAGAAGGAAATGGCAACCCACTCCAGTGTTCTTGCCTGGAGAATCCTAGGGACGGGGGAGCCTGGTGGGCTGCCGTCTATGGGGTAGCACAGAGTCGGACACAACTGAAGCGACTTAGCAGCAGCAACAGCAGCAGCTCTTTGTTATACTCACTATGTTCATACAAACTTCTCCTGAGTTTTTGAGGNTGGTGGGCTGCCGTCTATGGGGTCGCACAGAGTCGGACACAACTGAAGCGACTTAGCAGCAGCAACAGCAGCAGCTCTTTGTTATACTCACTATGTTCATACAAACTTCTCCTGAGTTTTTGAGGATCTTTATAATCACTACCTTGAACTCTTTATCAGATAGATTGTTTCTCTTTCTTTCACTTAGTTCTTCTGGAGTTCTGTCTTTTTCCTTTATTTGGAACATATTTATCTGTCTATTCATTTTACCTGATTCTCTGTGTTTATACCTATGTATTAGGCATGTCTGTTATGTTTTCTGATGTTGGAGAAGTGGTCTAATTTAGGAGATGTTCTGTGGGGCCCAGCAGCACACTCCCTTCTGATCACCAGAGCTATGCTCCAGGATGTTCCCTATGTGAAATGCATGGACCCTTGTGTTGTGGTGGGGATGACTAGTGTGGGCCTGCCAGCTGGTAAGTGGGGTTGTCCCCTGGCCCACTTGGCTGCAGGCTCTGCCTAGTGTGGTGGTTGCTGTCTTGCTGGTGGGTGAGGACCTGTCTGGGATATCAGATAGGATTTTTAATGCACGGTGGAGTATGGATTTTTTTTTTAACTGAGTTATATGACAAAGCATTGTGTTTGCAATGCAATGACACTATAGCTTTGCTAACAGAATACAGTATGTGTCAATATTCCAAGATTAAAAATTTGTTTCAGTATTCTCAACTCATAAGAAATTAACAGTCAGAAAAATTAGAAAACTTAAAATGAACTATCTCATTATAGCAGAACTTCTACACAAAATTAAAAAGTCAAGAATGAAGTTGCAACCGAATTAAGTTACCCACACAAAGAAAGCCACTTATCAATGGTGAGTTAATAAAATTATACCTGATTGTAGCAACTAAAGGATATGTCCAGAGAAAATAAACTTGAATAAAACTGTTAGCCTTTCCATAAGACCAGTTTCTTCAAGAGTTGAGGACATTAGAAGCAAAATCAATAGTCAATTGAGAAATAAAGCAAATAATGTCAAGTGGTTTTTCTTGGTTTTTGATGACTAAGACTTAACACTAAGTTTAAGGTAGCTAAAGAATTAGCTTCATGGTTCCAAAAAGTCTGCATTAGAACAATTACAGATGAGAATATTTTCATAGAAGTTGAGAAAACACTAATTCAATAAAACCTGAAGCAGAATCTGCAAAGATGTGTTACAGTTGACAGTAGTAAGAATATGTATGAAGAATTAAATAGGACACATTTTATAAAACTTGTGAAAGTGTGAATTCATTGCATACTCATGAGCAAATACTTTCAGAAAATAGTTGAATCTATCACTTGTCATGGATCTAGTAGCATCAATGGTGAACTGCATTCACTTTCATGGATTTAACCATCATTTCTGTGAATTTTTGTCAGAAATAGAAGCTAAACAGGGCTTCCCTGGTGGCTCAGATGGTAAAAAAATCTGCCAGCCATTCAGGAGATCTGGGTTTGATCCCTAGGTCAGCAAGATCCCCTAGAGAAGGGAATGGCTACTCACTCCAGTATTCTTGCCTGGAGAATTCCATGGACAAAGGAGACTGGTGGGCTACAGTACATGGGGTCACAAAGAGTCAGACATGACTGAGAGACTGACACTTTCACTTTCAGAAGCTAAACAAATCTGACGTGCTTTACCACACAGAGTGCAATGGCTTAGCAGTAATAAATTTTTACTGAAAATTTTTGAGCTCAGGGCTAAGGTTGAATTTTTTCTGATCGCAAAAGAGCCATTCTTAGCCTCTATGCTGCTGCTGCTGCTAAGTCACTTTAGTCGTGTCCAACTCTGTGTGACCCCATAGACCGCAGCCCACCTGGCTCCCCCGTCCCTGGGATTTTCCAGGCAAGAACACTGAAGTGGGTTGCGATTTCCTTCTCCAATGCAGGAAAGTGAAAAGTGAAAGTGAAGTCACTGAGTCGTGTCCAACTCTCAGCAGCCTACCAGGCTCCTCCATCCATGGGATTTTCTAGGCAAGAGTACTGGAGTGGGGTGCCATTGCCNTTTCTTGGTTTTTGATGACTAAGACTTAACACTAAGTTTAAGGTAGCTAAAGAATTAGCTTCATGGTTCCAAAAAGTCTGCATTAGAACAATTACAGATGAGAATATTTTCATAGAAGTTGAGAAAACACTAATTCAATAAAACCTGAAGCAGAATCTGCAAAGATGTGTTACAGTTGACAGTAGTAAGAATATGTATGAAGAATTAAATAGGACACATTTTATAAAACTTGTGAAAGTGTGAATTCATTGCATACTCATGAGCAAATACTTTCAGAAAATAGTTGAATCTATCACTTGTCATGGATCTAGTAGCATCAATGGTGAACTGCATTCACTTTCATGGATTTAACCATCATTTCTGTGAATTTTTGTCAGAAATAGAAGCTAAACAGGGCTTCCCTGGTGGCTCAGATGGTAAAAAAATCTGCCAGCCATTCAGGAGATCTGGGTTTGATCCCTAGGTCAGCAAGATCCCTTAGAGAAGGGAATGGCTACTCACTCCAGTATTCTTGCCTGGAGAATTCCATGGACAAAGGAGACTGGTGGGCTACAGTACATGGGGTCACAAAGAGTCAGACATGACTGAGAGACTGACACTTTCACTTTCAGAAGCTAAACAAATCTGACGTGCTTTACCACACAGAGTGCAATGGCTTAGCAGTAATAAATTTTTACTGAAAATTTTTGAGCTCAGGGCTAAGGTTGAATTTTTTCTGATCGCAAAAGAGCCATTCTTAGCCTCTATGCTGCTGCTGCTGCTAAGTCACTTTAGTCGTGTCCAACTCTGTGTGACCCCATAGACCGCAGCCCACCTGGCTCCCCCGTCCCTGGGATTTTCCAGGCAAGAACACTGAAGTGGGTTGCGATTTCCTTCTCCAATGCAGGAAAGTGAAAAGTGAAAGTGAAGTCACTGAGTCGTGTCCAACTCTCAGCAGCCTACCAGGCTCCTCCATCCATGGGATTTTCTAGGCAAGAGTACTGGAGTGGGGTGCCATTGCCTTCTCCACTTAGCCTCTATAATTGAACTATAAACTAGCTTTATACTGAATTTAAAAATTGGCTTTTGCCGAAGAATATGTTTCTTAGTTAATTTAACCTTAAATTACAAGGCAAACCAGTATTTTATATGTGAAATTTATATTTAGTAATGACAATGACAACTAATGTTTTGAATCACAAAAAATGTTAAGCTACTTTATACTGCTATTTTTTCAAAAGTTAAAATAAGAAGTGAGATCCAGTCCAATTTAATTTAATAACAGATACATGTACTGAGCTCAAACTACAGTTGCAGAAGCATTTTTCAAAATTAAATACAAATAAGGGAATTTTCATATTTCAAAATCCATTTAACTCTTCAACTGATAGCTTCCACCTAAACTTCTTCAATTGGAAGTAATCTGCAATGCAGTGATATATTAAAAAACAAGTATGAAGGAGAATTAATACCATTCTATAAGTGCTTTCTAAATAATACTTGTGCTTAGTTAAAATTATATGTTCTTGGATAAGTATCAGCATTTTAATACCTGTCTATATAAAAAAGGCATTTTTCAGAGTGAAATATATGAACGTCTCAATACTGACCAACATTAATAGTGATCTATTTTGATGATACAGAATATTAACTTTGAGTCCCAGTTAAACAAAATGTTATTTAGAGGAAAGAGAATGGTGTTATTCTCATAGTGGATTGGTAGTACAAATAATCATTATACTCAATTATTATTATATTTTTAATTTTTTCAGTAAAATATTTGTGGAAATTTGTTTTTTCCCTTGTTACATATTTACCTACATAATATCCAGTGATCTCCATTTGTCCTATAAAACCTAAAATATTTACTATCTTGCCTCTTTCAGAAAGACTTTGCTGATCCTTAGGTAGAGTACAAAACAATAACCATATCATGGCAAAAATTAGAATATTTTTTACCTTTAAATTTTTTAAATTTCATACTAACAGACTGGTTCCAAATAGAAAAAGGAGTACATCAAGGTTGTATATTGTCACCCTGCTTATTTAACTTATATGCAGAGTACATCATGAGAAAAGCTGGGCTGGAAAAAGCACAAGCTGGAATCAAGATTGCCAGGAGAAATATCAATAACCTCAGATATGCAGATGACACCACCCTTATGGGTGGTGAAGTGAAAGTGAAGAGGAACTAAAGAGCCTCTTGATGAAAGTGAAGAGGAGAGTGAAAAAGTTGGCTTAATGCTCAACATTCAGAAAACGAACATCATGGCATCTGGTCCCATCACTTCATGGCAAATAGATGGGGAAACTGTGGAAACAGTGGCTGGCTTTATTTTTGGGGGCTCCAAAATCACTGAGGATGGTGATTGCAGCCTTGAAATTAAAAGATGCTTACTCCTTGGAAGGAAAGTTTGACCAACCTAGATAGCATATTAAAAAGCAGAGACATTACTTTGTCAACAAAGGTCCATCTAGTCTAGGCT